>OY759171.1:47166690-47766690 GCA_963662145.1 Sturmia bella | reverse complement strand
AATTTAAAAGTATTTTTTTTTGCATAGACATTTAATAAGTATTTTGACGCGATGAGCACTGGTATTCCTCTGGCAAACTCAGGATTTTCTTACATCCAGCAAACAAGTGGAATGTTTAAAAAAACTACATGCATAATTGTTTAATATATTTACTGAATAAAATAAAAATTAAAAATATGTGGGGTTTGTAGTTTTATTTCCCAATTATTTTTAACAAAAAAACAAAAATTTTTTTCTATAAAAATTCCCACTCGATAGCAAAACAGCAAGTGCTTGATTTTGACATTTGTGTTCGCAGTGATGGCGACATGATCGATATTGAGGAATCGGATTTTGTTTACGTTTTTTCGACTTGTCGATCGAGTCATCGTTCGAATAAAAGAACTTCATAGGGGAACCCAAAACAATTTTCTTTCGCTTAGAAAGCGAACAATCGCACGACTGCGACATTGAGAAACAGGCAGTATATTTTTAAAGAAGTCAAGAAAAGTAAATGTGTCAGGTCAAAACTAAGGGTGCGTTTAGACTATGCTAATATTTGTGCGAAATCATAAACATTTTGTTTGTCCTAGTGTAAACACTCGAATTTGTTAGCCTCCAAATATTTGTCGACTGGTTGTTGGCTAACAAAAAATGTTTGTTCGTGAAGAAAGCTTTGGATAGTGTAAACACTTTGTCAGCGCGTCGCAACATATATTTGGCTCGATATTTTATTTGTTCTCGCAAACAAATAATTGTAGAAACCTGGAGCCAGATTCTGGCATTCGTGATCGAATATACTCGATAATAAAAACAATGTAGAGCAAAAACAAAATGAGCAACAAACACACAGCGTTCTATAACGAAATCGCTCAATCACAAGTGCCAGAATTCGGCCCCTGGGTTGCCTAAAAACATATT
The DNA here is from genome assembly GCA_963662145.1 of Sturmia bella. Classification (NCBI taxonomy): domain Eukaryota; kingdom Metazoa; phylum Arthropoda; class Insecta; order Diptera; family Tachinidae; genus Sturmia; species Sturmia bella. The sequence goes on along the minus strand of OY759171.1, from coordinate 47,765,790 downwards.
GCAGCGATGAGATACTTTCGCCAGTCGCCAAATACCGCAAAGTCAGAGCTAATCTTTCAGATGCAGATATTGGTTCCCGCAAATGTGTGGTTTTCTTTGTTATAATCGGCGCCACTAGATTCAGCTTTATGTGAAAAACATGAACATATGTATATTTAATGTTAATAAGATTAAGATTGTAATCAAATTACCAAGTAATCGAAGTCATTTGAACCCATGCGCACGAAGTTTTTCTGCAGCGAAGGTTCTTCAGAGCGCAATTCCTTCAGAAGTTTTTGACAACATCCTTACATTTTACAGCGCTGCACTTGGGCTCAAACCCACATTCTTCTGGATCTTTTTTTTCTTTTTGCTGGGTTTCTGAATCTGCTATAGCTCCAGCAGTTATTAATAATAAATCTCCAATATCATTGTCACTAAACATTTTAACTTTTCACATTGCTTCACAAACACAATTCGATACTGTTTGACAGATGGATTTCATAAACAAAACAACATTGTTTGACAGATGTTTGTCATACACACCGGACAAATAAAATTATTAGTATGGTGTAAAGGGGTACACAAATATTTGTACCAAACATGGCTGACACAAAATTTTCTGTTATTTGCGCAAATAGAATTCAAACAAATATTAGTGCAATCTAAACCCATGCCCAAACATTTGTCACAAACCATACTATTAGCCCAAACAATTATTCGTTGCGTTTGGACAAATATTAGCATAGTCTAAGCGCACCTTAAGCCGCTTACTGTTTTTAGGCATTCGCGTATGGCCATTCAACTGCTTGAGCCATTATTGTTGTCATCGCTACGTTGTGACACTGAGGCAAAAGTTGCTACAATTGTACTATTTTGAGCACTATTTGATAGTCAAAAGTACAACAGCAGCCCAACGACTACTTTATCACTTATCACGTAACTACGATACCGTGTTTGTTGTAGAGCTGCGGCTACCTGCTTAAAGCTGCCTTAAATTTACGTATATTGTATAATTAGCTTTAGTTTTTACAGTATTCCAGATGGGATTGATAAAGACATCAATTATCTTAAATTACTTTTTCAGGCCCAAGTTCAACCCTTGGTTTGTCACTTTTTAATCAATATTAATTAAGTAAAGAAAAATTAAATTTGTATAGCTAAATGGACAACCGGCTGTTTCTGACTAGCAAACACCCTTCATCAGCACCCTGTGAACTTTGGACGTGTCAAATTTCACAATTTTGGCACAGCCGCTTTAACCACTCGGCAACCAAAGCTCATGCTAGAAACACAACTGGGACGAATGACAAAAACATCTCATTCACAGCTTTTTTAATTTTATCCATGATACAACTAACAAGGTAACCTTTTCGCTATAACTTCAGTAAAAATAACATGCATTTTGTTATGCAAACTGTCAAAAAGACGCCACTTCTACATTTACAGAAGAGAGATGCACTGAGCTTACGCGGATTAGCTATCTCGTTTTGGCTGCCTTTCATCTCTGCAATCTCTTGACAACCTAAAGTAGTCAGATGATTAACGATTTAGCTGACGAGGCTACCTTGTTAATTGTATCATGATTTTATCTTATTAGAGTTAAACAGCTGATGGCGTGACCATATTTACAAAATTTTTAAAAATTTTTGCATTAAGGTGAGTACATGCGGAAAGTTGTCAAAATGCATGTGAGAAAAATTCGCATGAACTTTTCGTGAAAAAATGTTGCAGAAGTAGTACTCTGCTCATTTTGAGAAAAACATATGAAATGTATCTGGCAACATTTTCTTTTTGCTGCGAAATAATTGAAGTGGCAATTCTTCCACGTGAAATTTTCAGCAACAGCTGACTGCTGTTATTTTCATGGCAAAAATTGAAGTAAAATTTTTTGGAAAAAAAAAGAAATGCAAAGTAATAAAGAAAACCAAAAAATTAAATTCAGTGCGACAGAAATGCGGGAACTGATATCAGCTGTGACGAAAAAGAAAAAATTATTTGGGACTTCTTTGTTCATTTTGATGTATTTGCATAAAACATTAACTTTTTATTCTATAATTAAATTTTTCTCATCACAATCCAAATTGCAAAAACATATGGGTTTTGTTTACAAACGTAAAACAATATAGCGTACCTTTAATGAAAAACTCGTTAAATTGTGTAAAATCGCGGGATAGGTAACATTAGATACATGTCAAATTTTCCGTACGAAAAAATCAATAGCGCAGTTCATTATTTGGTGCAAATATCTTGCGTAAGTGCGAATGCAAGAAATCGTTGCTTTTTCTTTGCAACCCAACAACAAAATATACAAGGTTGCACTTGCAATATTTTTGCATTTACGCACCGCTAATTACGTATTGCTTTTTTCGCATGAGTATTGCGTTTGCAACACTGACACTCGAACAGCTGACATTTTAAAACAAAGCAAACAAAAAATAGTAGAGATGAAGCCAGCAGCAATTACCAAAAAAAATAAAACGTGAAAAATTAAAAATTGTGTATTAATTTATCAGCTGTTATTTGCAGTGCAATAAAGTTTGCAAAGTTGTTAAAAAGGGTGCTCAATATCAGTTGCAATATAATCGCAAATGCAAATAGTCGCAACCAAAAACGCACCAAACGCTGAGTACCGCTAATGTTGCTCAACATTTTCCACAGTTTCGAACACAGTACTTACCTTTACCAAACACATTTTCAAAAACAACTCTGAGAACTCTTGAAAAACCACCAATTATATCCGGTGTAAATTTACTGCTGTACGATTACGCTGTTGAGCCACTGTAAATAGATTTTCATTTAAGCCAAATATGTGTCATGTTTGATTTGCAATGTGTTTAATCTTTTAAGAATTCTGTAGATGTGTCTCTTAAAAGAAATTGAAAATTAATAATAAATACAAATGGAAATAAACGTGCGCTTGATAATAAAAACCAAATTGGTTTAGTATTTCCAAAGTCTTCAAAATTTTTGCTTACAATATCAACTTTTATAACTTTTATGTATGTTTTCACTGCAAAACTCTTATAAATAATTTCACACTGCAAACACAATTGGAATGTTTTTAAAATGGGAAGGAAGTCTTTGGACAATTATTTCCTCAAAACTGTCAAAATAGGCGTGTGTAGTAAGTGATTTTTTTCTCTTTTAATTTAAAAATTTTAATTTTATGCTGCAGGTCATTGTGCTCCACTGGAAGTTATTCATGTGCTGCTGCCTGTCTTGCGGATTATGACTGCGATTTAATACTAGACATTTTTTTTTTTTTATAAATTCAATGTTAAATATAAAATTTCAACAAAAATAGGCAGGTTTCTATTATTAAATTACTATAAAATGGAAATGTTTTTTAACGTGTTCATGAATATATTTATTTCTATGCAAAGAAAAATCTTTGTGTGAATTTAATAAAACAAATCTCTTGCTTTCTTCACAACATACAATTTTGAATTATTGCACCAGAAAGTTATAACATTTGCTAAAAAATGTTTTTCAAAATAAGTTTTCACACAAAATGGAGGAGTAGTTTGGACAATGGTTTCTGGTTGGCGTTGAAGTTCATTGAAGGCGGTTAAGTCTTCACTCACTGCAGAGACACAGGAAATCATGTTACCATGAGATATTCAATACTGAAATAATGTTGGACTTAGTTTTTTTTATTTTTCATACACAATCAGACGTTTGCTCCAACAAAATTTTGCCAGGTGTAGACGTTGAGTTTAAAAAGCAATTAGTTCTTTTCTGAATTCAACCCAGTTTGCAAAGTTATTTATACATGTTTTCTTCTTCTTTTTTTTTCTTATTTGTATGTGTTATTTTTTAAAGAAACACAAAAAAATATTGAAAATTTATTTTGTGTACTTTTGTCGGTAAAATATCTAAACAAAAGTCAGCTGTTTCAACTTTTTTACAATACTAAACAAAAAGTCGCTCACACTTAGAAGTTTAAAATGGTATTATGTATATTTAAAAGTATTTTAAATATAATACGAAGTGTGAAAACCGCTTTTTTTTTTGTATATATAGTCTGACGTTTCTCTTTTTGAGAGAAGCAGAGAGAGCTAGTAAACTTGCTTCGCAACAATTTCAGCTTGAATTGGTTTGATTTTAAACTTGAAGTCAAATTATACGTGCATATTTTGACATTTTTTTTAATATTTTTTAAACAAACACAAAACTGCGAAGCTGTTGGCTTGTCTGCAGAAACAGCCAAAGCCTTCGGCAGGAATCGAACCTGCGACCTCGGGGTCTCTTAGTAGGACTCTCTACCAATTCATCCATCGAGGCGCTAAGAGATTAATCATGCATTTTGCTCCATATCAACTATTTTTACACAGAGAAAACAGTGCCGTATAAACACCTACTAAATTAGAACAAAAATAACAAAGAAGAACACTATACCTGGTCGTGCCGAATTTTATATACGCTTTACCAAGGTTTGTCGCAAAACAAAGTTATTGTGACAACCGTTATTATTACTTTTATCTTATAACTGGGAAATTATGTTTCCCACAATTCAACAAAGTCGAAAAGCCAACTCTGATCGCATAGGAAAAGATAGTTTTTTGAAAAATTAACAAAAGATTAGCAAATCGGACACTTTTATTCCAGACCTTTTGGACACACGTGTTATTTTCAACAGATCGTACGATTATGATATTGAATCACTGCCTTAATTTGCATATTTATGTAATTATAAAATTGTTTTTTTCATTGCCCTCCATAATACCATGTTCATACATGCGCCTTTATTGAGATAATCGCAATAAAGTCCATTATTGAGCTCAATATTCCATACAAAAAGTCAATAAAGTTATTGCTTAATAAACTGAAAATTGCTTTGAATATTGAGAAAAAGATGAAACACAACACTGTAAAAGATGTGTTTAATAAGCAAAAGTATACAATGCGAGATGAATGACGAGATAAATGTCAACAAAAGCAAACAAAACAAAATAACAATATATGTTTCACTTTTTCTTTCTTACTACCAAAACAAAAACAACAACTTTTTTCCAGCTGTCAAATCCTAATTGAGTTAGCGCAATATTTGTATGTATGAGCGCAAAAAATATTATGTCAATAAACTGAATATTAGCGGTAGTCAGCGTTTGGTGCGTTTTTGGTTGCGACTATTTGCATTTGCGATTATATTGCAACTGATATTGAGCACCCTTTTTAACAACTTTGCAAATTTTATTGCACTCCAAATAACAGCCGATAAATTAATGCACAATTTTTAATTTTTCACATTTTATTTTTTTGGTAAACGTACAATTTTTTGTTTGCTTTGTTTTAAAATGTCAGCTGTTCAAGTGTCAGTGTTGCAAACGCAATACTCATGCGAAAAAGCAACACGTAATTAGCGGTGCGTAAATGCAAAAATATTGCGAGTACAACCTTGTATATTTTGTTGTTGGGTTGCAAAGAAAAAGCAACGATTTCTTGCATTCGCACTTACGCAAGACATTTGCACCAAATAATGAACTGCGCTCTTATCTCAATTAGAAATGCATGTATGAACAAGGTATAAGAAAATCTGGAGAACAAAGTTTTGACATTTTTTTAAAATTTGTAATACATATAGACACATCAAACTTCCCCGGAAATTTTCCCTAAAGAAATTTTTATTCATAATAGATGGAATGGGGAAAAATATAAAAAAAAAAATCTCACAGAACTTTCGTTTAGAACTGAAAGAATTAGTATTTTGAATGAAACCGGAAAAAGTACAGTTTCATTTAATTAATTGAACCTGTTTGCTATATGTACGTGAATGCTGTCCGAAAAAACTCACTTAAAAAATTCCACAATTTGAGCTTTCTCGAACACAGCTAATATTTGACTCTCCCCTAAAACCAATAATAAATGAATGAATAAATGATTGCTTGATCCTCAATTTTTCCTCACTTAATTTATAGAAAATAGTAAAATATTTCATAATTTCCCAACTTTCCCTTCGTGTGTGCGAAATGGTGGTTAAACATGTCTTCAAATAAACATTATTTTATTGTCTTTATATGAGGGCATTGAAAAGCCGAACAATTAGAATTTATTAAACACACACACACTTTTCTAATTTAAATTAAGAAATAAAATACAAGTCGAAACACCTACACTTTCGCTTTAATTGAATATTTTATTTGACTTAAGAGCAGACTTCCAGCATCATTTAATAAAATATCATTTAATTCCGGCAGTTTAATAAAACCATTTGCTTATCACGCTTGATACAATTAAAATTAAAAATAAATACATATTTTTTTCTTTTTGGATACGTATGTAGATAAAAGAAAAGATAAAAGAAAAAGGTAAATTGAAAACAATTTGAATATTACTTTATCAGATACAAATGAGTGGGTATTGTTTTGGAAGAAACAACGCACTGTGGCGCAGAATCAATATTTAGCGGACAAGGTCCCGATTTTCCGTTGTCATAGATTTGAAAACGTTTAACCATATTCAAAACTAAAGTAGCAAAAAATTACATGAAAATCTTAAAGGTAAGCAAGTAACTTATATTATTTAAGAACACTATGAATCTTTACATATTTGATCTGAAATAAAACATCAGTCCTCGAAAACTGATCGTGATAATGAGCTGCGTGTTTTTTCAGATTGCTTGAAGTGTAGTATACACGGACCATATGTACCCAATAAAAAAAATGTGAGGAGAAATAAATAGAGAAATCACCAGAACTAATTTACTAAGCCGCTTCCACTTGCCGGCGAAAGGTACTCAATTATCATACAATATCATTCAAGCAGAAATTGTGGCCTTTCACAGAATGATGTACCACAATAACGAGGACTTGGCGAAATTGTGACTTTTCTAAAAATCTTGGGTTACCAAGTCAGCAAATACTAAATTTTATAACCTCAGTTTTCAATGCCATTTTTGTAGTAATCGAGTACAGCCACCACCCTTAAACTACAAAAGTGTGGTACACTCAGAAAACTTTATCAGTAAAATTAACTGAAAACACTCTTTAAAATGAATGAAACTTCATTTAAAACCCGTTCTATTTATTTTTCATTTAAATTTACTTATTACTTCATTTGAATTTAAATGTCAAAAATCTACGGAACCCAATCGGTAAAAATAATGATTTTTTCCTTTATTCTAACTGTCAAAAAATTTGTAAAAATTTTTTTTCATTTTTTCTTAGGTGGTCATTTTATTTAATTATAGTTTTCTATCTGTATTATCCTCTTTTTCAATTCGCTCATTCGATTTTTGTTCTGCAAAGCCTCTGCTGAGATTCGAACGTGCAACATCTCGACTTGACAGCAGCTGCCATACCTTCTCAGCCATCGCAACAACCAGAACAAATTCAACAACAATCAATTTAAGTAAAGAGTATGTATGCTACATATGTATGTAGAAACCAAATTATAAATATGTACATATGTATATATAGCTTGGTTCCTTCACGTAAGTTACTACTGTCATTATTAACAGTCAGCGAAAATCCGTATTTATCTGTGCTTAGTTTTTTAAGTAACTATACAAATCAGTTAAAATTAAAATTTCATTCTTTTTTAAACGTTTTGCCATTTAAAAATAACTGCACTGATTACTTCTAGAATAAACTACGGCCAGTTTCTGTAAAAATATTCTGAGTGTATGAATGTGTCGATACCACACTTACAAAAATTTTATACCGCACACAGGGATTAGAACACAGTTCCAAGGATATCTCTACGTTTTTCTTTTTGATAAGGAAAATATTTTAAAAAAAATCCAGAAAGAAACTTGATCGTTATGAACCTGATCAAATCAATAAGTGAAGCTTTCGAAAAAAAATAATAAGAAATCCTTATTGTACACTCAGAAGAATTTGTCAGTTAAATTAAAGGAAAGCATTTTTTAAAATAAATGAAACTTCATTTAAAGACCGTTCTATTTATTTTTGATTTATATGTATTAATTATTTCATTTGAATTTAAATGTTAAAAAATCTACACTGAAATAATCTACGGTAAAAATAATGATTTTTCCTTTATTCTAGCGCTCAAATAATCAATTGTGTAATCAATTTGTACAAATTTGCTTATTTTTTCTTATGTGAGCATTTTATTTAATTATAGTTTTCTATCTGATCTCCTTTTTCAAATCGCTTATTTACTTTTTGTACTGCAAAACCTCTGCTGAGATGCGAACATGCAGCAACATGTGGACTTGAAAGCAGCTGCTATGCCTACTCAGCCATCGCAACAATCAGAAAAAAATTAATTAACAATCAATTTAAGTAACGAGCATGTATGCTACAAATATACATACATATGTAGAAACCAAATTATAAATATTTATACACATATTAACAGCTTCGTTCCTTCATGTATGTGTGACATAAGTTAGTTACTACTGTCATTATTAACTGTGACCGAAAATCTGTATTTATCTATTGTTAGTTTTTCAAGCAACCGTACAAATCAGTTAAAATTAAAATTTCATGAATTCTGGAATATGATTACTTCTGGAATAAACTACGACCAATTACTGCAAAAATATTCTGAGTATATATGTACAATTGACAATGAATACCAATAGAGTCAATAGGTTTTTCTCTATAGAATCAATGGAAACTGAGTAAAAAATTTTGAATAACGAATTTTCTCCTGGATTTTATGAGTTTTCCTTGTTAATAAAATTGATAATAGCCTAAAGATATTTCATTGAGAAAATCGTATTAATTCTGTTAGCGATCTATGGCGTTGTGTGTCTTTTAACGAGTTTAAGGCACTCTCGCCCTAAAAACTACTGAAGTAGCAGGAGTCTTTCGAGATGAGGGAAATAGGCCTTGTGTGCATGGAACAATATTTGCTTAGTCTGGCCAATTTTTTTTAACAAATTATTAGTATATTTTTAGTAGCGATAAGCGCGTGAGTGTTTTTTTGCTCACGTCACGCATAACCACGATCAGAATAATTTTCCTCACGCACGATAGTTTTTTTGGACCTAATGTCATGCATCACGCTCACAAGCAAAATTTGTTTAACCACGCACGAAAAACCAAAAAAAAATTCTCATGATCAATCACTTTTGTGAAATATAAACTTTGTACGTATATAAACGTTTATATATGTACATACATCTGTTAAATAATACAACTCGTTTAACACAACATTCCAACACGGAACTCAGACAGTTGCCGGCGAATGAAACCCTGGCACCCAGAAGACTAGAGGGGCCAAGTTGCTGTTTTAAAGGAATTGGTTTTTATATAGTTATAACACATTTTTATTAACGTACGATATAAACTATCTTAAGTATTGATTTAAGATAATTAGCAACCCAACTAATTACTAATTGTCACTTTGTTGACAGGTGTAATAAAAATGGGTCATAAAAAAAAAACGTATAAATACAATGGGCCTTAACTATAGTCAAACACTAAAGTCGGTTCTTTTTAGAAACAACTTAAATTTTAAAAAGTGTTGCTAACTTTTTTCCAACTATAGTCAAAATTAAAGTTGACTTTAAGCTGAATCAGCTTTAAATGGCTGCCACATTATTTATCGAAAATGGCAAGTTATTTATCATACAAGCTCTTTCAAATTGAAGTAAAATCCCATCTCTAATGAGATGACTCTCAAAAATTATGTATACATGTAAACACACACCTACATACATAAATGTAAGATGGTATTAGTAAGTAAACAAAAAATATCAAAGCGAATTGAATAAAAGCCAAATTTTAAAGAAAATTCTGATTAATAATAGTTAATAAAAAATCTTTAATTTAATTATTTAATTTAAAAAAATTTACTAATTCAGGTCCAAAAATGAACCTTTTCAAAAAATGTTTGTTGTATTTCTCAGCTGTCTATATGCCGACGACATTTCGTTGGTGCTAATCAACTCATCAGTAGACTTGAAAAATTCTTATTCAATTGGCTGGCTCTTAAAGCAAATAAATAATTAAGTTCATCATATTTGAATATTCAAAAACTTTTACTTTTTGATACTTTCAAAAATACAAATCGTAGTAACCACCAATGGTGACTCGTTGTATAGAAGGTTGCAAAGAAAAGTAGAAGTGTTGCAAAACGAAAAAAGAAATGCTTGCTGTGTTAAAGGTTTGTTTGAACATTTCTGATTCTCATTCGGTTCATGGGAATTATGGAATAACTAGTTAAGTTTCAAACAAGTCTACTGATGAGTTGATTAGCACCAACGAAATGTCATCGGCATATATATAGACAGCTGAGAAATACAACAAACATTTTTTGAAAAGGTTAATTTTTGGACCTGAATTAATACATTTCAATTGGCTCTTAAAGCAAATAAATAATTAAGTTCATATTTAAAAAAAAAAAATACATTAAAAAGCTTTTACATATAAAAGTGACATTTCTTTGAGCAAAGCTGTGGCTAAATAAGTTAAAGACAACTTCTGCTGGTTTTAAGTTTAGAGCAAACTTTTGCACGCAAAGTCGCCTTTTTTCTCGTCTATAGTAGACAAAAAGCGTACTTTTATTTAGCAGTGACTTAAAATTGCTTAAAGCATACTATTTCGATGTCTATAGTTATATTGAATTGACCAAAACTATTTTACCTTGCATTGCTCCTCCCCAGCACAACCAAAACAGAGCCCACTTGGCCGTGCAAAACCGTTGCAAACATTTTGGCTTGAAACGCATCCAGCCAAAACTTTGAGTTTCTAAAAATGTGTCAGTTGACGATGAACTGCGATCGACCGTTGACGGAGTTTCAACTGGAGTATTGTCGTTGTTATTGTCCATTATAAAAAAAAAGTGTTACTTCTAGATATAGAACTATTTCACCTTTAAGCACTTGCACCTTAGTGTGATTTTTGTTTTTTTTTTTTATCAAAAAATTAATTAATTTATATTAACTGCCATTATTTAGCACAACTCGTATTTGTTTGTGAGGGTTTCAACGGTATGTATGTATGTGTATGTACGGTGTGGCAAGCAACTTTACCAAACGGCGCGATAAACAGAACTAAACGGTGATTTTGAAAACGAATTCGATTAAAGTACCGTTTCGGATGCACAATAATAAACCAACATCGGCGCACACAAAATTTTAACATTGTACACATCCATCCAGCCAACATTATTTCGAGCCACAGAACTTAACAGGAATTTTCCATAATTTCTGCTGCTGCTGCTGCCGCTGCTGCTGTAGAAAAAGATCTTATCCGTTATTATTGTGGTTCTTTCTCTCGCACGACAGGGTTGTGGCAACTGTTAAATTTTTGTTTGGGCTGTTAAGTGAATATATTCACACACCCCCACGCACGCAAATAAATAAATACATACATACATATGTACGTACGTATGTATGTACGTGAGTAAAATGCACACTTTTTATGCGTGTGGGCGGTTGTTTGTCTGACTGGAATTTTGGCGCGTATTTGTTCTTCTCTATATATTAAAAAACAAAATATTTAAAACTATGTACTTTTTATTTTGTGCTTATTTTCCTTTTCCATTTTTCAGTCTCTAAAGGCGGTGGGCGGCGGGTGGATGGATAGATGTGTGTTCAGTGACACTGTGCTGGCGAATCAAAACAAACTGCCAACACAATACTTCTCAGCATCATTATAGCACTCAGTTAAACAGTAAGTACATATGTATGTACGTACCTACAGATAAGTTGAAATTTGCCGGCATTTGTTTTTAAGCAGCTTCCTGCTGACTGGGCGAAAGTGAATGAGTTTATCTTACGCATGCATTCGTGACATCAACATCGTCGTCATCACACTTTAGTGTATTACAACAAGACTTATTATATTCATTCATTACAACATCTTATACACATGCAAAAATGAAAATTCAGTCAAGTACGAGGCTGGCTCGCACGCTTAGGGATCCGTACGTACATACATATCTTTCGATTATTTTAATGTCATCACTAAAAAGAAGTTAAGAAAAATGATAAAAAATCATACCATCACTAGAAAATATACAAGTGTCAAAAATGTTTACAATGAGCGTGAACGAACAATGTAAGTAAATTTTAATTAAATTAAACATAATATAAAATTAGTAATACTTTTATTTATAGTAAAAAAGAATGAAATACTTCGTGTTGTGTAATGTTTTCTAGTTTGCTCAAACACGTGAAATAATATTTGACAGATGAACGATGTTGAAAATGTAATGGCGGTACTCAGCGTTTGGTGCGTTTTTGGTTGCGACTATTTGCATTTGCGATTATATTGCAATTAATATTGAGCACCTTTTTTAACAACTTTGCAAATTTTATTGTACTCCCAATAACAGCTGATAAATTAATACACAATTTTTAATTTTTCACGTTTTATTTTTTTGATAATTGCTGTTGGCTTCATCTCTACAATTTTTTGTTTGCTTTGTTTTAAAATGTCTGCTGTTCGAGTGTCAGTGTTGCAAACGCAATACTCATGCGAAAAAAGCAACACGTAATTAGCGGTGCGTAAATGCAAAAATATTGCGAGTGCAACCTCGTATATTTTGTTGTTGGGTTGCAAAGAAAAAGCAACGATTCCTTGCATTCGCACTTACGCAAGACATTTGCACCAAATAATGAACTGCGCTAATGTAAACAGCTTTTTTCAATTTTCAACATCTTCAGCACACATCTCAAAGATGTGAGTAAATGTAAATCCGCTTTAAGGGTCTTATTCATCAAAGTTATACAAAGCTTTTATATGTCAAATACTTTATAGAAATCTGCCAAATAATACCAAGTTAATAAACAATATATAATTTTTATAATTTACAATATATGAAAATATAATTGTAATATATTACGTTTCTCCAATTCATTAAAATATTTACTTGTTTCTTCGTACAGGGACACTTTTTTCTTGTTGTCGTTTCTAGCATTTGCTGTTATATAGCATGTTTCCACGATATGTGCTTCGCTCTCTATTTGTGCTTTACACCCCAATCAGGAGCGAAGCATGTAGCACGTAAATTTCCTGTCTTCTCTAATTTATATCGCAAATTTATCTGCACTATCTGTCAAAATCACATATTGTAAACAAAAACTAAATAAATAATTAAAAAGAAAACTTAATACTCCCGTAAAAATAAAGCTTAAGTTCTGGGCTGTATTTAATGCCCTGCAACGCCAACTCCGAAGACATTTCCATATGAATATGATTTTCTTGCAAAAACACTTTCACTTACTTTTTTGTTCATTTAGACAAATTTTCTTTACGAAAATTAATAGAAAATTTATGCTGGCTTATCAAAAACAAAAGTCAAATCGAAGCACATAGACGAGTCGTGTAAACAGTGTGATTCATAAATATGATTGAGAGAGCGAAGCGGGTGATTCAACTCGTAATGGAAACATACTAATAGGGCATATGTGAATACTAGGGAATGGTAAGTCGATTTCGATTGTATTCAATAATCGATTTTTAGTCCTACAAAACGATTATTTTCGGATCGATTATGCATTGCCAACTTTATGCTGAAATCGATTTTTGGCGTCGATTAATCGAAACGGTAAGACACAAAGCGTGCTACAACTAATAAATAAGGTAGCCTTTTCACTACAATAACAACAAATAATGCCGCTTCTGCATGTTCATCTCTGCATTCTTTTGACAACCTAAAGTAATCAGATGACTAACGTTTTAGCTGATGAGGCTACCTTGTTAGTTGTACCATGCCACAAAGCATAACAAAATTACCTGTTGTAGAAGTTCGACAACAAAAACGTATATGTATTTCGTTACATACTGCAAGCAAAAGAAGTTATTGTTATTGCTATAGAAAGCTACCACCGCTAAAGCAAGTGTTTGGTAGTGAAAATTTGATCAAATAAAACGTGCAATTTAGAATACAAAATAAGTGAATATTTAAAAAAATGCCACCCAGCCACGTTTGGCACCATGTAAAAATTCAAGTAGTAGTGCATTTCTTTTATGCAGGTGAAGGAGGGAATTATAAATAAATAAAACACAATAATTAATTAATAAACAAATGTGGATCATAAAGATCAGTTTATTTGAAATATTACCTTAGTAGAAAGTATTCGCTAGTGTTCAGCTTAAAGTTCGCTTTACAAGTGAAGTAATTGCAAAATGGTGAAAACAATGCCTAATTGAACCGTTACTTTCACTCGCTAGAATCACAGAATTGCTCCGAAAATACAAAGATGTAAGAAAAGGAGTATCTTTCAGATTCCAATAGAGCGGTTGCAAATAATATGAATAATAATCCATTTACGAAAACAATTTCAGATTCAACTTAAACATTGCCGGCCACCTTGCAATAACACAATCTATTGCAATACAATAAGTTGGTAATAATAACATAATGTTTCAGAATTATAAAATATGTATTCTTATTATATGACGACCATGGTTTTTACAACAGACCCATGAACTGAAATAAATAGATAACAATTCAATGGTTTTTACAACAGATCCATTAACTGAGATAGATAACAATTAAAAATAAAGGGTGATGGTTTTTACTACAGATCCATCGAATTGAGGGTAGTGGCAAATATAATTTAAGGATTATATAGGCGGTTGGCCTGATATAACCCAGCCAAATAACGTATGTTGCGCAAGTAGATAACCCGGGCTCGTAAAACTTCTTCCCGTGAGAACTTGAGAGCTGACTTCAGGACCAAGTACCAGCGCAACCTGACCAGAATGGTAAAAGGTCGGGTCCGCATATTGGAACCCTGGAAACTGTTCCCTTACACCCTCTGCAACATCCTCCAACGGCGTTTTAATTCCAATCATCTTCCTCACCCCGACCGTGATGGACAATTTTTTTTTGAAGGATCATGAATTGATCCAATGACAACACGGCAGAGTGAGTTCGACACCGGAAGCCTCAACTTCGACACCAATTGTTCGCAGATGTAACTGGAATTGCAGCACAGATCCAAAACGGCGCGAAGGGGAATGTTACGCGAACCACACAACAAAAAAATCGATTATGAGCTACGTTTAATCGATTAAATAATCTTAATATAAAATGGTTGGTCGAAAAAACGAAAATCGACTTTTAATTTCTGATGCCAATCCCTAGTGAATACATATACCGTGTAAATTTCAGCTCTGTCTATCTATATGGTTCGAGAGATACAGCTAAATATTACTTTTCGTTATATAGGGACATCCGGTAGTTTTCGACTTGTTGTTGTTTTTAATATTTGTTGTTGTTGGGCATATATTGTATAAATTTCGTCTCTCTGTCTCTTACAGCTTGAGAGTTACGTTTAATTGTTACTTTACGTTGTATGGGGAGACCTAGTAGTTTTCGACTTGTTATTGCTGTTGTTGTTGTTGCCATTTGTTGCTGTTTAACATATGTGAATACACATATTGTGCAAATTTCATCCCTCTGTCTCTCACGGCTAATTGTTACTTTACGTTATATGGGGACACCTGGTAGTTTTCGACTTGTTGTTGTTTTTTTAGCATTTGTTATTGTAGGGCATATGTGAGTACATATGTTGTGCCCATTTCATCTCTCTGTCTCTTACAATGTGGGAGTTAAGGCTAATTGTTACTTTTCATTGTATGGGGACACCTGATAGTTTCCGAATTGTTGTTGTTTTTAGTATTTGCTGTTGTAGCGGCAAAGTACAACAACAACATGTGAAAATTAAAGCTCTCTAGCTCTTTCGGAGAATGGACGCTGTGATGGGCGTAGAAGTCCCGGTAATAGGCTTCCGTCTTACTCTGAAGAGTGCGGAATCCTAAAAAGCAGAAATTAATTTTATTATTATTTGCTTTTGACACTTTCAAGACTAAGCCGCTCGTAGTAACCACCCGTTGCTCGTTGTATAAAGAAATTTGTGGTTAAGAAATTTAAAAGTGTTGCAAAACGATAGAACTCTTTTCTGTATTATTTCTAAAAGGATTGTTTTAGTGATTCTCGTTGTATTCATGGAAATTGTAAGATATTCAATTAATATTTATAATGCAGTTATTAAACCTCATTTTGAATTCGGGTCAACAATATTATACTCGTGCTGTACAAAAAATCAGGTAGAAAGACTTCAAAAGTTACAAAATAAAGCTATGCGCACAATTTTAAAATGCAATCGATACACCTCAATTCAGTTCATGCTTAACTCATTAACAAAGGCTGAACATTCAACAAAGAATTGAAATTAACACTCTAAAGTTTATAAGAAAAATGAAAATGGGAAATGCACCTCAATACCTCTGTGAACAGCATACGTTGGTGGGGCAAATACAACACTACCAGCTAAGAAACGCACAAGATTTTAGAGTAGACAGAGCGAGAACAAGTGCTATGCAGAGATCACTTTTTTACAAAGATCTAAATCTTTATAATAATCTTCCCTTGGAAATAAAAAACAAACCGAATGAGAATAGTTTTAAAAGAAAGATTGTTCAATTTGTTAAAAATTAATTTTCATAGTCTGTATTTTTTTTACTTCTTAAATTAAATCATAAGAAATGTTGTAATTGAAACCAAAAAGTATAATAAATACTAATTATATACATATTGAAAAAAAAGATAAGTAGTAATGATTTAAACATTCTTTTTAGTTTTTTGGAGACTACTGACGAGTTGAGTGGCATCAACGAAATAGCAGCGGAATATAGACAACTGAAAAAGACATAGAAGAGTTCTAGGTCTAGAATAACAAAATGAAAAGTTTTCAGAGCATTATTTCAATATTGATTTTAACAGAAGGAACGATGACAGCTATGTTTGAAACAAAATATCGGTCAAATGTTTGTGTGGCATGCCTCCACTCAATGCTCCGTAGTTTCAATGACATACAGATATAATTGAGGTTCAATGTTGTTAATGTGTTGAATTATATCACGATTTAGCTCTTGAACTGAAATTTTAAATATCGCCAAAAAAAAAGTCACATCGCCATGACGTGAAATAACACGTCCTTTGAATTTCTCGCGCAAAAGAAACATGGTTTCCAATAGAATGGTGCCACCATGACCGACACTGTTCTGGCTGGGAAGTTGGTAAAACATTTCAGCCTTGAACTACTAGATTTTTCTTCCTGCAGAAATCATTTACATGACAAGCTTGTTGATAAAGTTAAGAAGAAAAATTTTAATTTATCTACTAATAACTTTTTTAGTTAAGTGTATCTTAAATTGAAAAAAATGAGAGCTTAAAATAATACCGTGACATCAAGGTGTCTGTTCTATCAAACATGCTCTACTGTTCATCTCATACTGGTGCACACAGCTACACACAGCTCAGCATTCTACCCTAAAGCTCACACAAGCAGCAACGATAGCAGAACAACGACACGTATTCTGTGTCAAGTGTTGTTTACAACACGGATACCATGATGCTCGTACTTTACAAAACTCCTTGTAAACATTATCCTGCTTCCTTCACGTACATTCCGTTAATATTTTGTTGCCACATCAACAGGCATTTAAATAAAATCCAAAATATATTATCACGCATTAGAAATTAATACTTTGAATGGATGTGTATGCACACGTACTCGTATCATGAAATGTTAATTTTTTTTTTTTTTGTTTTTATTCATTTTGTGTGGCTACAATTCTATTTGAATACATATGTATATCTGAGCATGCTACAGCTAGTAGCCAACGGCTTATGCCACAAGTTACACAGGGATGAAAAAGTGAGTTTTTGAAATGAACAGATAGAAATGTTTATTGAAAAGGGACAGCTATAGCACAAATTATGTTCGAATGTATGTTTGAATATACACCAAACTTATACTGAATTTGCAGCGTTGCATCACTGCAATAAATATGAGGAGATTTTGCCAAAATCTAGTATTCAAACTTGACTTCGCTCTCTATGGAAATCTTGTCAATATTACCAGATTTATCTTGAAGTCCACGTACAAGACTACATTCTGCGTACATACAAGTAAATGTAGTATAACGCGTTTTGCATGGAATCGGCACAAAGAACTGTATTTTGGAAACAACATGAAGACAGTTTTGGTTTCTAAAAGAAAGCGATATAGAGGATAAAAGATCTACTCCATACTCCTAGAGTAGAAACGAAATCTTATTACTGAGAATTCGCTGTCCGTCCGTCACAGGCCCCGTTCTCTCAAACGGTAAGAGCTAGACAGCTGAAAGTTTCACATTACATGTGGTTACCCGGCCGCCACAACTAAACAACAAAAAGTTGAGAACTAAAGGGGGGGCGGGGGTCCCCATATAAGAAACTGTAAAAATTTGCTAAACTTGGCCGTAACTTTTGAGTTGCATTAGATGGAGTCTTGAACTTTGTGCAGGATTTGTGGTTCCATAGGCTCTACAACAGCAAATATCAAAAAAAAAAAAAAAAAAAACGAAAAAAGTTACCAGCTAATAGCCTTTTTACACTGACGCACATCTTACATCTTTCATCAATCGCTTTTTAAAAAATAAAACATTAAATAAATACCCCCTAATTTATAAAAATTATTACAGGCTTATAACCCCCAAATTTTTGACTTTGATTTTAAATGCCATTTGATTTTAAATGCCATTTCAATTTAAATTTGATTTAAATACAAAATTGAGTCAAACAGTTGCTATTTAAATTAAATTTAAACGGCCTGCCGTGCCCATTTAAAATCGATTTAAGTTTTTTGTACTGCCATATGATTTTGACAGTTTGGTTTTGTTCTGCAAATTAAGAAAATTGCACATGTTTTTGTTTGTTTCATAATTTGATTTTTTTTATTTCTAGAAGGTAATCTACTTCTGTGGCAGTGAAATTGGGAATACTTTTATCACTTTTGCTACTCATTTTAATAATTTTTACAAAACAATTTATTATTTTCTAATCTTTTCACAATTTCACTTGCTTCCAAATTTGTTTAAGCAGCTGTTTTTTATTGAGTTATCGATAATTTTGTGACACTTTCATTGTGCTGCCGTACTTTTATTACAATTAATTACCAAAAATAATTTTCGACTGTAAAACAGAAAGCTATTTTAAATCCAACTTAAATTTTAAGGAAAATTTACTAATTTTGTATTTAAATCCCAAGTCAAAAATCGGGGGTAAGACTGTTATTTGACATATTTGTATGGAAAATCTGTCAAATAAGAGCTTTATAAACCTGTTACAATTTTTATGAATTAGACGGATAAAATACAACCATAATATACTCGTGTATTAATAAACTATGGAATATATTGTATTTATTTGGCCTAAACGGCTTGTTTTATTACTTCCATTTGTAATTGAATAAATAAATAAATGAACAACTATTGTAAACCATTATCGGGGTCCTTAAATGTTTTATCATATTTTTTAATAGTTTTTGTTTTCTTTAACGTTCTTTTATCTGTATCTGCACAGAGCGAAAACTTCCTAATAGATTCAATAAGATTTTCTCTTTGAAACGTTTTTAGGCTGAAGGGTATCCCAGCAGAGGGAAAAGAAGATTTTTCTATGGGTATTTCTTATTATTTCCATGTTGCAAATCTTATTAATTGTCTCAACAAGAAAAACACATATAACCAAGAAGAAAACTTGTTACTCAAGTTTGTTTTTACTTAGTTTCCGATTTGCTTATTGATTCTATTAGGTTTTCTTGTAAATTGTATACAATAAGGATTTCTTATTGATTTATTAGGTTATCCTATTAGTTTTTCCCTATTGGTTTTATTAGTTTCCTATATAAACACACGTAAATCATGTTTTTAATTTCATTAATTGTTGTTTTTTCAATAAGGTTTTCCCATTTAAAATAATAAGGAATCTTTCTTGAAAAAAAACCATAGAGATATCTTATTGATTTTGTTCTACTTTATTAGGTGCTTTTTTCTCTGTGTGGACTTAAGATCTTATGATAAAACACCGTAGATATGCACATACAATGTATTTGTAGATCACATTTCCTCTGCCTTAAAACTAAATTAATAATAAGATATGTATGTACATATATAGAACAATTTCGTATTCTACTGTTCTTTACAACCGTTTGTTATCTGTTGCAAACAAGAAAGTGAATATATAACGCTTTTATCTGTTTCGTTTTGAAAAATGTTATCAACAAATAGCAGCAACAACACTTCGCATATCAAATTATAAATTTGCATCATAAATCCATAACAAAACAAAAACAAAAACGTTTATTGTTCACCGATTAATGCACATTTATTATTATTATTATTATTCAATTTAGCCAAGAAATTAATTTCTAGACTAAATGTACATAAAAGGGGGGGCATTAGCTGCAAAGGCCATCAGCCCACAATGCACATTTAATTGTTTGTGAACACGTTCACATTCACACTAAGGAATTACACCGTGATGCTGTGTGAAGTGTGTTGTTAGTGTGACAGATGACAAAAAGTATGTGCATGCATAAATATTTAAAATGTATTGTATGTTGAACTAATATACTATAAAATAAACAATTGAGAACCATGTTCATCGCTTCCCCAAAGGTATCTCGATACCAGGTAGCCGTATAACTACAACAAACACAAGACCAACAAACATTTCATGTATTTTGTTGGTGAAATGCTGTCACTCATTTGTTTGTGTTGTATATTTTGACAGTTCTTCAGACCAAAAGCGGTAGTCAGCTGGGCTTGTAAGGCTACCTGGTATCGAGGTACCTTGCGTTTCCCGATATAGTTGATGTTAGCTAAAGGTACCTTTAAACTGTCTGCTGACAATTTTTCGCTATCGCAACGAAGCCTGCCGGCAATTAAGTGGCCGATTTTTATTACATTCTTCAAGTACGAACTGAAAGTTGATGGCAAAGTAAAGCTTCATATAAACGGTTGTCAGATCTTACAATACTGTAAGCGTTAGCAACGTGCTGGCAATCTACTGGAAATACAAAATTGTCAGCAGTAAGAAAATTATCAGTTCAGACAATTTTAAGAAAATCTTACAATTTCATTGCCAGACAATAAATTTAGCTACCAACGAAAATTGTCAGCTTACACGGATGTAAGATTTTCTACGTATCAAAAATTGTCAGCCAATTATCATTATCAAAATACACACACACATGCCATTATTCATTCTTTATTTTTTTCGCTAAATAACCATGTTTTTAATTTTTTTATTCTCTTTTCTACAAATTTTTACCTCTCGTACTCACATTTTTACTATTCTCTTGTTTTTTCTCTCCCTTTCGTACACACACATTTTTTTTTAATATTCTTTGTCATTTCTCTGACAATCACGAATTTATGCAGCTCACAATATGCCAATGTCTGACAATGTACTAGCAATGTTGATGCCAAAGTGTTCAGACGATTGTCAGTTAACTGACAATTAATTGTTTGGTAGGTGGCCTGCCAATGCTTTTGCTAACAATATTGTCAGCCAACTTTACGATAAATACCGAAATACAAAAGGCAACCCTCGTAGGCCCAATTCGATTAATTTCAAGTACACTTGTGTGTCATCTAGACTTAAATTTTTAAGTACGTTTCGTACTAGAATCTGGTAAAAAAAAAAAAAAAAAAAAGCTTAAATTTAATACGAGCTTTTTCTTCCTGTGTAGAATTGCACTGACCGAACAAACAGGCATGGAGTAAAGTACTTGTTGATGCTTTCCTTCTATATGCTCAGCATGGAGTTGATCAGCAATCGCAATGTTTCCGTTTGGAGTCCCGCTAGAGGTAACGAAATAATTGGAAAATATGAATTTAATTATTTATTTGTTTTAAGAGCCAATTGAAATGTATTAATTCAGATCCAAAAATATAGACCTTTCCTAAAATGTTTTCTGTCTTTTTCAGCTGTCTATGTGCCGACGATATTTCGTTGGTGCTAATCAACTCATCAGTAGACTTGAAAAAAGTTTGTTTGAAACTTAACTATTTATTCCATAATTCCCATGAACAAACTGAGAATCAGAAATGTGCAAACAAACCTTTAAGACAGCATGGATGTCAATGAAATATAAATGCAACATCAAAACTGTGGCAACCCAGCCAACAGCGACAGCCCTCGATAATAACTAGTTGATCTGGCAACGCATATATGAATTATTATATTTTAGTTTTCTGAGACAATAAGTTGTGTTTTTGTTACGTTGAATAATATCTAAATAATAAATAAATAAGCCGAGAACATAAATAGTTACTTGCAAATATTATTTCTAGATCTGGTAGAATCCTAGGCTGTTACAAAAACTATACAGAAAGTTCAAAGAACCTGCCGTCTTGGTATAAGTATGGCTTTCAAAACAACAGCAACAAGGTCGATGGAAGCAATATTATCCCTAGAGCCAATGGAAATTTGTATAAAATATGAAGCGGCTCTCACAGAGAAACACTTAAACATAATGGATGAGTGGATCGATCAGGGACACGAACCGCATCATCAACAAATCCTTACAGCCATAGGCGAGTCTATACCGGAAAATGTGACGTCAAATCGCATACTGCAGACCAGACTAGAAGCCAATTGCGAAACATTGATTCCTGGTTGACCGACCTACTGAACCACATCCCCATGGCGTTTCATTGTTACGCGGATGGATCAAGGGCGAGGGCAAAAACAGGACTTGGTGTTTATATACAAAATACCACGGAACTTTTATTTCGTCTGCTGGACTTTTGCACAGTTTCGGACAATTACGAATTAGGGCGCTCAATGAACCTGTGAGTATATTTACGGATGGACAAATGGCCATCAGAGCGATCTGAGCTGCGCGGATTAAATTACAAACAGTTTGCGATTCCAAAAACACTATTAACAGTTACTCGACTCATGCTGAACTACACATCATTCAGGTTCCAGGGCATGCGGGAATAACTGGAAATGTTACTTAACTCTCTTGCTGCAAGAGCAAGCCAGGCGGATCAAGTACAAATGGTCGCAATTCAATTCGTTTCAACATTTTCTCTCGAGTTGTCATACGCTTTGTTGTCGGTTGCTGTCAACTTTGACAACTCAGAAGAAAAAAGATAGCTCTCTGAAATAATGAAACCGTAGAAATCAATGCAAGAATTCTATGGGGGCATCCAGACGAGGAAAAAACGCGGAGACTGCTAAGACATAGCAAGCCCGAATTAAGTAGATTGATGGGAGTTATGACAGTTCACTCTCAACTACTGACACATCCTAATCGCATAGGAATATCGGGAGAAGATGAATGAAGAGCATGTGGGGAGAAGAACGAGACATTGCAGCACTATTTACGCCAAAGCCCCGATTTCTCACCAATACGGTCATGATGTCTTAAGGGAGACACCTCACCAGATATAACCCTATACTGGTTTAGGTGTATGTCTCAAGACATGGGCAAACAAACCCCTCCAATCAACCTAACCTCTTTAATTACAACACTTATTCAAATTTTTCTAGCACAAGCTAGTGTTAATTCTCACAAAAAAATAAGCCTCAGAGAAATTAGCAACAAAATTTGACAGTTTGTGTTCAACATAATTTCCTAAAAAATAAGCTCATTATATTTGCAAAGAAATGTTTTTGCGGTCCATGAACATGAACATATGTAAGTTGGTGGCAATAGAATTTGACAGCTGTGAGCAGTGTATTTGCCAGGGGAGATCGCTAATTACTAAAGTCACCGATCTCTGATCCATGTCGTCATCCATTTTATTGGTTGCCCATATAGTGTCGAAATCCGTACTATAAACTTTATTCACCTAAGTTTATGGCCGGAAATCAAAGGTTGTAACATATCATAGGGCTTATCTTAAAAATTTCTGTCTGCACACAGTTACAATTTTTGAAGAGTTCGATGAATGAGCTTTTATCTAATTCGAAGAGTAGTAAATGAATTTTATTAGCGTTTAGATTTATAAGTAACGATTTCATAAAACTTAGTCATTGCTCTTGGATTTCTAGAAATAGTAAATTTTATCATTCTCCAACAAAATTGTGTGAGCACCGATAGTACTTTTTTTTAATACGAAACTCTCATACAAATTACACCAGTTTTTTTTTATCAATGTGTAATAACATCACAAGCAATTACCGACAAGGCCAGCACATATACATAAGTATATCGAAATCGAAAAATAAATTAATTTGTTTATCATATATGTATATGTATGCACTAGATAGAGATGTGCGGTTGCCATGAAAATGTCGTGTCACGCGTGATTGCGGTTAAATGTTAGAAAACTCCAGCATGAGCGCGTGATTGTGATTTAAAATTACATGCGTGATTACTCTTTCAAGGCAGTTCACGAAAAAGTTAAGACACTAATATGTATGTTGCCATTATGAGTTGAATCACCAGCTTCGTTCTCTCAATTATAAAGGGTGTTTTTTTCCGATGTATAGGCCTTTAAGTTGGCATTACTGTTCAAGATGGCGACCGATTTAACAGCTGTCAAGTGATTTATTCTCAGTTTGGTTGCAGTTTGGTTGCAGTTTTAGTGCAAAACGAGATTGCCTTTGTTCCCGATTTTCATAAGCGAATTTTGTTTAGCGATGAAGCGCACTTCTCGTTGAATGGTTGCTTTAACAAACAAAACTGCCGCATTTGCAGTGAAGCTAATCCTCAAGTGTATGTCGAAACACCGTTACATCCAGAAAAACTGACTGTTTGGTGCGCTTTATGGGCTGGTGGAATCATTGGTCCGTACTTCTTCAAAAACGCTGATGGCCACAACGTTGCAGTCAATGGTGATCGGTATAGAGCCATGATTACTAACTTTTTCATTCCTGAATTGAATAACCATGATGTCCAGGAGATGTGGTTTCAACAAGACCGAGCATTATGTCACACAGCTCGTGCCACAATCCATTTATTGAAAGACACGTTTGGTGACCGACCGCTTAATTTCACGTTTTGGACCTGTGAATTGGCCTCCAAGATCTTGTGATCTGATTTAACGCCGCTAGACTACTTTCTGTGGGGCTATATATGTAAAGTCATTGCTCTATGCGGATAAGCCACAAACGCTTGACCATTTGGAAGACAACATTCGCCGTGTTATTGCCGATAATGGATGAATTGGTAGGGTGGCCTACTAAGAGTCGTCCCCGGGGTTGCAGGTTCGATTCCTGCCGAAGGCTCAGGGTGTTTCTGCAGACAAGCAAGAAGCTTCGCAGTTTTGTGTTTGTTAAAAAAAAATATACGGCCACAAATGTTGGAAAAAGTCATCGAAAATTGGACGTCCAGATTGGACTACATCCGCGCCAGCCGTGGCGGTCATATATGTATGCCAGAAATCATATTTAAAATGGGATGCCACAAGATTATCTTTCGGATAAATAAAATTCATGTCAATCGAAAATCGTTGTTTTATTGCAACTTAAAGTTCTATGCATCGAAAAAAAAACACCCTTTTTAACAATCAACAATTTTCTAGAGAACGCTTTAAAATATTTTTTCACACTAATTTCCAATTTTTCTTTTAGTTTCCGCAAAACATTTATTTCTTCTATGTTATTGTTTATTCTTTGAAACAGCTGACAGCTGAACTACTTGCCCAAACTAGCCCGAAGAAAAAGTACGGGCTGTTTCGTGCAAGAAGAAGAAGAAGCATAATATTCTCTCACAAATACTCTCATTTGCCCAATTTCAGAGTACGAGAACGCGTTTCGTGCAAATTGGGATCCCAAAGTAGAGTAAAGAAACAGAGCTATTCACCCCAATCGTGAGTAAAATGTGAAATTTGTATTTCCATAAAATTTTCATTTCCCAAGTAGGGAATTTTGCTATCATGAATATTATGGGAACGTTTGTTTTGCTATCAATATGTAGTGAGTGTACAATAGGGAAGAAGAAAATATAAATATAAATTGAAAATATGTGGATAAGTGATGTAAAAAGTAATTAAATTTATGTTTTACAACTAATAAACAGAAATTTTTAGTTTAAAAGGTAAAAAGGGTGAATAAATCAGAATTTTCAGGCCTGTTGAATATTTTGACAGATTCTCTTTCGGAGATAAAAATAAAATCATTTGGTATTCCACCCATCGTAAAACTAAGCGCATGCTTGCGTTTTTTTTTTGCAGAGGGTGGATGGATACCAAAAAAGTGTTGGAAGAGATTACGAAGTAGGAATGGCGCAATCCACTTTTTGCAAAGTGCTCTCTAAAGTATTGGATGCTTTAAAAAAGTCTCTGCTCAGAATGAATAAAATTCCAATCATGAACTTTTTTAATAGGAGGGCCAGCACTTTTTAGTTCTTCTGTAAGCGAATACCAAAATTCGGCCACCACATCTTAAGAAACCTTCACAAAATCACATGCAATCGATCGGTTATTTTGCATCGTATTGAGCAGCATGTCATGTTGCACATTATTTATTGTTTTAGACCTAAAAATAGTTTTCAGCTAATTTATATATCCATTCAAATGTAGCAACTACTTGCATTTTTTTTTTCTAGTTCCCCAAAGAAAAGAAAATGAACAAATTTACACAAAAAATGGGAAAAATGTCTTTGAAAAATCTATTCACGATAAGGGGAAATTTCGAATGGGAACACATTTTATGGGAAAAGTTATTCATGATCGCACTTTTGGGAAATGGGAAAAAAATTTTAGGGGAAAAACTATTCATGATAGGGGTAATTGATTCCAACTAAAGGGTCCGCCAAATAATTTTTTCTCTTTTGAAAATGCTATAAAAAAAAAACTACTGAATATTTTCTCAAATTTCTTTTTTTAATTCGTTTATGCAAAATTTGTCTCAATGATGTCTCCGAAATGTTCAATTTGTTGAGAACGACGGTGAATTGATGTTGATGGCGCTTCACGCACACTTTCTGCCACAGCAGCAATATTCTCGGGTGTACGCGCTGTTTTTGGCTTTTCACGCTTTGGTTTAACGATGAGGATGCCAGTTTCTTTCACTTTTTTCACAAGATAACGAACATACGCAACTGACGGTGCTTCTCTTCTTCCAAAATCCGTATGCAATTTTCGCACACATTCTGCAACATTACCACGATTTTCAAAGTAATGTCGCAATATTTCGTATACACAACCCAAGGCGAATCAAGTATCGGTGGTCGCAATTCAATTCGCTTCAACATTTTCTCTCGAGACGTCATAAGTTTTGTTGTCGTTTGCTATCAGCTTTGACAACTCAGAAGATAAAATTGTGGAAAAATGTAGAAGCGAATTGGGATGCGGGCACCTGTAATGGATTCACCTTGACACAACCATATTCGTTCAGCGGAAGGATAAAACTAATTATCTGTCATATCAGACAGGAGCTAAGTGTTACCATTCACGAAATAAGTACTAGTTGCAAAAAAAAACGTTAGATGGCGGACCCTGTACAACTTATCCTTATTACGCCATAAATGCGAACGCAAATGAAAACAAAACAGTTTTATTTTTTTTTTTTTTTTTATTTTAAATGTTGAACTTTTTAAGTGTTAACGATTTATTTATTCATTCATATCCGTAAAATGTAAATCAAATCAAAATCAACTAAAATTCTCACATGTACATACGTTAATGTCAAATAGATTTTAAGTGTCAATGCCAAACAAGGTATTACAAATTAAATTATAAAATATTTAAGTAAAATACAGATACAGATTAATAGATTTAATTTAAACATAATTGTAATGTATAATAATAATTTTTAATACAAAAAAAAAAACAATTTCGTTATTAAAGTACATTATAGTCATAATAGAATATTGAAGTATGTATGTATGATGTACATATGTAAGTATATAAATCAGTGCTTAAAGTTTATTTAAGTAAAAGAGTAAGAAAAAACAACAAATCGAATCGAGTTAATAATTAATTGTTACATATTTTGTTTGTTTTTGTTTTCTTTCTTTCAGTAAGTTGTTTTCTTTTGTGTTTTTGTTTTAGATAAAGAATGAATGAATTTTGATTTTTTTTATATATGTATATATCTGATGTTGTTTGTTGTTGCTGTTGTTTTACAATCACAATCATTTTTAGCTTAATTTACAGTGGTTATTATGATTTCTTCTCCTTCTTCTTCTTCATCTTCTTTTTGTTTTGACTAATTAATTACTATTTTTTTTTATAATTTGTTGGTTTATGTTTTTTGTTTGTTTTCTTTTACAGGATAATAGTTTTACATCATATTGTATGTGGTATGGTAATTATTATTTTATTTATACATACATATTTTATTTTAATATATTTTGCATTATGTATTTGTTTTAGATAATATTATTAAGTTTTCCTTACACTTGTGTTTTAGCATCTACTATTCCTTATTTGTGTTATAATTGTATTGTGACTGTTTGTTTAACAAAAAAAAAAATATATATATATATATATGTGTATGCATACGAATACAGGGTGGCTCAGAACTTAACGGCCAAAAGAGGACAGGTGATGTGTCAAGTGATGACTGCTCCCAAAAAAATTAAAAAAAAATCTATGTTGCTTAGTTTAGAAAGTATTGCTGTATTGAACAAAAAAAATCACCCTGTGATGATCTTTTCATTCCTGTGTTCACAAATGTTGGAATAAAAAAAAAATGTTTTTTTTTTTTTAATAATATTGTCAGTTATCTTTCTTTTATGTACATTTAAGAATTTGAACTGTAATTGCCGAATTTGCCAAGAAAATCTCACATTTTGCGACTTTTTGTACTCAAAATTGCAAAAAAAAAAAATTGCACTAACCTCCCATTTACACACGCAAGTGCAATTAACTCAATACATTGATACCATCATACTTCTGCACGTTGTGAGCTCACTTGCAAAAAAGATTTTGACTGCTAGTAATTTTGTTTATCTGCATGCCGGTAAAATGACAAAAAGCAAAACCGGTGTTACCCTATAAAGATTATATTTTAATTTTAATAGATAACTTACAAGCAGGGACCGTAACTCTTATGACTTTTATCAAAAAAAAATCTAGAAATAAGAATTATTTTTGATTTTTAGATAGAAGAAAAGAGTTATTTTTAATATTTATTTTTTTAAATGAAAAATAAAAGTTATATATACCATCATGATTTTTAGGCGAAATGCATCCAACATATTGCATGATTTTTAAATTTTTGATTTTTATTTTAACAATCAAAAATTAGAGTTATTTTTGATTTTTATATTTTTAGATAGAAAATAAGAGTTATTTTTGATATTTATTTTTTTAAATGAAAAATAAAAGTTACTTTTGATTTTTATATTTTTAAATGAAAAATGAAAGTTACAGTATTTATCGGATATAAGAACATTTCATATAAGAACAAAACGCTTATAAGAAACATTTGCAAAAACACCATATCTTTTTAGTGATTTTTCTAACAAAAAAAGTTTCATATAAGAAAAAACTGATAAAAGAACATTTTTCTTGAACACCAAAACCACAAAATGTATAGAAAAAGAATTTATATAAGAAAGTTTCAAGGGCAACACTGAATTTATGTAGTTTGCATGGACAACTCTGTTTTCTGACAGTTTTACAACAACAGCAACAACAAGGTTTTTTTTACTTTTAGTGCTCATGAGAAGTTTTTGTTTCTTGCCTCGTAAATAAATAAATAAATAGTACAAAATGAATTATGTATGTATGTACATGTATTTACTACATATAATTTTTTTTTCAAATTGAAGTTGTCTAGTTTTTTATATCTATTTACTAAAGGGGTTAATAAAATAAAATTTGATTTGTTTTATTTTTCTATTTAC
Organism: Sturmia bella; assembly: GCA_963662145.1. NCBI lineage: Eukaryota > Metazoa > Arthropoda > Insecta > Diptera > Tachinidae > Sturmia > Sturmia bella. The sequence goes on along the minus strand of OY759171.1, from coordinate 47,736,293 downwards.
ATACATACATATGTACATCTACGCATATACATAAAAAGGTAAAAAGGCTCGTATATTCATATAACAAATGCCTTATGGCCATAGCTACTTATATAAGAAATAAGTTTCTTATATAAAATAATTGTATATAAGAAAGAAACGCTTATAAGAAATTTTTTTCGTGGATTTTTCAAGTTTCTTATATCCGATAAATACTGTACCAGCTTTTCAAATGTGGTATTAGACAAAAAAAACCTCTTGAAGGCGAATGAATAAAATCAGCTAACGACAAAATCTCTTTGATTTATTATTAAGAAACGATATTTTTTGAAAGAGAAACAATGGAATTAAGAAATAAGTGATATTTTTGATATTTTTTCTCTTATTGTTTTAGATGAAGATGTCGAAAGCTGTTTTTTTTTGCATATTACTTTTTTTCACTGTTTAACTTTTTGACAGCTTGGCGACTTTCTCAATGTGTATGCCTTCAGTGGATTTTATTTTACACAGGTACTTTGCGTTTGGTAATTAAAATGTAGTATTATCATTTTTTGAAAATAAAACATTAACGAAGGTTTGCGCTTTTAGTTGATATATGAATGGAATAATTTCTAGCGCATATTTTCTAACATAAATCAAAAATGTATTTTGAGAGCACAAGTATTTGAAATACAAAATACTCAAGCGCGTAGTATTTAAAATACAAAATACATTCATGAGACGTATTTAAAATACAAAATACATATTTGTAGTTTAAACACGTATTTCAAATACATATATTTCAAATACTGCCCAGCCCTGTGTATAGTCAACATTTTCCAATGGATAGTGTCGAAGGTATATTCCAGTGCATATACTACCTTCGACACTATCCATTGCAAAATGTTGACTAAATAAATGTTCTGTTTTTTATTGGAACGAAGTTCCTTAACGCGGCTTTCTGGTAGTGGAAATTAGTAGAAATCGTCACGAAAGCGTGTGAGCTGTTTATATGTATTGGTGTATCTGTCGACAAGACACTTACAAATAAAAATTAATTAGTTGTGAAAACGGACACTATCAGCTGCTAGATGTCGCTAAAGTAAAGTATGTCAAAAGGACAAGACAAGAAACAGCAATATTAAAAAATTGGTCAACAGTTGTTTTTCTTCGTTTTGTAGCAGATTGATAAAATAAAATGTGTCAAAAGTAAAAAATAAAACGTTACACACTCCATTTTTTTCTTTTATCCACCAATCCCTCTTTGCTATTTTCCTAGTTCCCGTACAATGCAATGCATACATATATGTATAGGGGTCAGCCACTGAGCACTGGTCCCAGTCTAAAAAAATATATATATATTTTTTTTTCAATATGGCAATACCTTCTAAACTAAATAGATTTTGTTTTATAATTTTTCTGGGAGCAGTCACCATTTGCCCGCTCACCAGTTTTCGTTTGGACTCTGAGTTATGGGACACCCTGTATATTTTATTTATTTGTTTGTTCAAATGTTCAAACTGCTTGCAAGAATTAAAAAATTATAAGGAGAGTTTTTCGAAACCTGGAATACTTGGGGCATAATAGAATAAAGAAAATTATAATAAGGGGTATGGTTAATTATTGTAAGGGCCTTTTTATTAGTTTCAACAAAAATAATTATTTCTATATAAAAACAAACAAAAAACGCACACAATTTCTCTTTTTACCTTGCCTGTGGTAAATGAAGCAAATTTTCAAACAAATTGAAGGCGGCAAATAAAAAGAAAAATAAACGATTAAAAACTGTATTAGCAGTAAGAGCGACGCAGCTGCTTTAAGCGTGGCGCCATTATCACATAACATTGAGATCAATTGGGGTGTAGGGGGGATGGGGGAGTGGGCTGCTCGCAGCTTCTTGCTGTCATGCATATTCAGTTCTCTTTTTAATTTTTTTAATCCTTGCAAGCTGATATTCTAAAACATATTTTACTTGAGTGTGTTTTATTATACATATGTATGTATGTATTTAAGAGAAAAAAAAATTATTTCTAGAAGCATCTCTTCTACACTGCAACGATTTTTGTAACAGATTTTTATATACATATGTATGTATATCTTCAAGGTTTTTTTTTTTGTCCACAAAGGTCAGTCAAGTGTGTTCCAGCCAAATAAACGAAGTTTACATTTCAAACATTTGTCTGTTTCTGGGAAAACTGTAGATCGCTTGCAATGAACCTGACTAATGTCTCTATTATGAATGATAAAGAAACGATCAGACCTGCCACCGAAATCAATTTCGAGCGCAAGTTATTTCAGTTCTGCAAGAGCTTCTTTAGAAGATATCTTATTTATATACTACAGTTATTTCCGCTTAATTGAGTTTCCCGCTTTATTGCACTAAAAATCATAGGACGTAATCATTCAGTATACCTGTCTACACAGAGAGAAAAGCACCTAATAAAGTAGAACAATAAGATATCTCTATGGTTTTTTTTTCAAGAAGGATTCCTTATTATTTTAAATGGGAAAACCTTATTGAAAAAACAACAATTAATGAAATTAAAAAGATGATTTACGTGTGTTTATATAGGAAACTAATAAAACCAATAGGGAAAAATTAATAGGATAACCTAATAAATCAATAAGAAATCCTTATTGTATACAATTTACAAGAAAACCTAATAGAATCAATAAGTTCTTCTCTATAGAATTTTTTTTTTGGTACCATGCAAATCAGAAACTGAGTAAAAACAAATGTGAGTAACAAGTTTTCTTCTTGGTTTTATGTGTTTTTCTTGTTGAGATTGTCTAATAAGATTTGCAACATGGAAATAATAAGAAATACCCATAGAAAAATCTTCTTTTCCCTCTGCTGGGATACCCTTCAGCCTAAAAACGTTTCAAAGAGAAAATCTTATTGAATCTATTAGGAAGTTTTCGCTCTGTGTATGTTAAAATACCCGTTTAATTGAATTCTGTTTAATTGCGTCACCCGCTTAATTGTTTCGCAAATTAAGACCGCATTGCGAAAAACAATAGCACATGTTTCGCTTAATTGATTCCGTCTACTTAATTTTTTTTTTTTTTTTTTTTGCGTAAAAAAAATTATTTTGCGGCAAAACGGTCAGAGAGAGTGCTGTTCCTTCATAAACATTGTATGATGAACGTATCTGATTTTTATTTTGTTTTAATAAACCTAAACAATTTTGCAACCTTATATGTAATATAAAGAAATATGTTTTATTTTCCGTCTACGCATGGGTGTTTCGCTTTATTGCACATATCGCAACAATTTAAAAGAATGAAACAAAATTTCTTGTTAGTTTGAGAGAATGAAATATACATATGTATGTATGTAACTGCTGAGATGTTGATGATGGTAAGTAAATCTACAACTGGATACGTTTTCGTAAATCAGAATGGCGCTATATCTTGGTTGACAAGAAAACAAGAGACACTACCATTATCTTGAACAGAAGCCAGGTTTATGTCGCTAACACAGCTGCAATTCAAGAATCAGTCTGGTTGAAATCGGCTGTAAGCTGAATTATCAACAAGAAGAAACAAAACTATAATATTATATGGGTATTTCCATGAAATGGTCCACCGTTAGCTGAAAAATCAAAACGCTCGCACAATTTTTTTAAGCACAGAAAATTAAAAAAAAAAAACTATTGACATTTTATTATGTAAAAAAAAAAAAATTTTAACTTATAATAATTTTAAATGATGGTAAAAACTTCTGAAAATATATGTTAAATTACAAAAATATGTATGAAGGTAAAAAGTGTCACGTGCGTAATCAAAAAATTTTTTTTCTTAGCCAACCCATGCACCCTTGTTTTTGAACAAACCATGATTATAAAGGTCCATTAATAACCTTTATAAAAAAATTTTTTCCGAAATAAAAATCTTCTACAATTCGCCTACTTTTGCAATATTTCATGCTGCTTTAAAAGGCACTTACGTTTTTTGTCACGTGCGTAAGTCAACTTTGATCGCATGGAACTTGGGTACCCAGTGCTCAATTTTCCAATATACATACATATATACTTTTTGGAAGGAACTCATCACATTAAATGTAACAATGGCAAAATTCCATTCAAAAATTCCAACCCATTTATATTTTTATAATATTCAAAACAATTAAACGTGTACAAATGTCACGTGCGTAACCATGGAAACACCCATATATACTGTGATAATAGGACAAGTTGCCATGAATAACAATTACTCAACAAGGACAAAACATGTAGTTGTAAAAGCCAAGTTTATCTGACAAACAAAATTTGATGAAAACTATTTTAATACCAATGATATGGTAGCAGACAGATTTACAAAAGCAGTTACTTCACAGAAAATCGAATGTTTTTTTTTTTTTTTTTTTGTTTCTCTGGCTTTCGGGTTTGCGGGTACATGGAATAGAATTAACATTTTAAATCGTATTTTCTATAAGTAATAATAAAGATTGAATTAAAATTGAAAAACTCAAACAAAAAAAAGTAATAACACATAAGATAAATTAATAAAAAGTGTAATTTAAATTAAAAAAATTTTAAAATGTTTGTTACCAAATTTTCGATTTTGTCACTCGCCACGGTATCACTTGCACTCTGCAATGTGATAAACTATGATTGCGTCCAGTTAACACCTAGATGCAATTTTAACAAAACAGAACTCGTGATGAGTTACTGCGAATATGTGACACATGTCCCACCAAACATTAGAAAGGTTCAGTGCGCCCAGATATATTCCTGTGATGACCCCATCAATACATGGCGCTGCAGCATAAATGGGGTCAGTGTGGGATGTGAAAACTGTTTGACACTGAATTTTAGAACACAAAGAGTCATGAAAAAACAACATGATCTAAAAAGAACACTTCTAAAAAACCCAAGGTCACCATTCAAACTCATTAGTTACACAATGGGAATAGTTTTATTTTTTCAATAATCTTCACTATATATCATCACTCACGAAAACACTATTTTGTTCACATAAAATATCTATACATAGTACTGATTCCACTTTGTCTTATAGAAATAATAGATTTTTGGATTATGTTTGATCATCATTACTTTTTTTCAGAATGAACTCGAGGTAGTTGATGATTCAGAAATCAATTATGATGAGAACATTTACATTGAGTTAAGCGAGGATTATATAACTTTCTATTGTTCAGATCTTATTACTTTGTTTTTGGAAGATATAAATTTTAATTTCATATCATACTATTAAGTGTTATTGCTCCAATATATTTTTTTATTTAAAAAAAAAAAAAAAAAAAAAAAAAAAAAAAAAAAAAAAAAAAATATATCTGATCGCCTTCGAACCTCTAACTTTCGTTCTTGATTAATGAAAACATCCGGAAAGGGTCTGTTATTTACCACATCATGGTGTATATAAAGAGACCAGTACTACTACCAAGCTAAGGGTAGTTTTTAATGCTGCCAAACGGAATGATGTTGGTGTGTCGTTGAATGATTGCTTGCATATAGGCCCAAAACTGCAAAATGATTTGTGGGCTGTAGTTTTAAAATGGCGAAAGCATAAAGTAGTGTTCACTGGGGACATTGCGAAGATGTACCGCCAAATCTGGCTGAATAAGCATGACATCGATTTTTTCAATGTTTGAGTTTTTCAATTTTAATTCAATCTTTATTATTACTTATAGAAAATACGATTTAAAATGTTAATTCTATTCCATGTACCCGCAAACCCGAAAGCCAGAGAAACAAAAAAAATGTTTGAGTTTTTCAATTTTAATTCAATCTTTATTATTACTTATAGAAAATACGATTTAAAATGTTAATTCTATTCCATGTACCCGCAAACCCGAAAGCCAGAGAAACAAAACTCAAACATGAATAAATTTGGTCTTCGCCAATTTAATGTATCCATGTGTCAAAGAAATTTCCTTTGTTTTTAATTTGTAAAAAGTGCATGAGATATAACAAAATATTCCTTGCAGGGAGAGTGTTGTTAAATTAAGAGAATACAATATACATACATATGTATGTATTACTACGTTTATACGTGCTGCTTATTTGCGAATAAAATTATTGTGAATAGAAAAATTTGACGTTTAAACAGTAAATAAAATTTTTATTTGTGAATAGCTAACTGCCTGTTCCTCAATGTCGCAAGAAAATGTAAGCGATCGAAATGTAGCCGCTCGATATCGAATCAATTTGGATTCCTCTATGTCGCCAGCTTGCGTTCGCATAGTCTTACGTCATGAAATTTTGGCATTTACTTTACAGAGATGCCAGATCGGTAAATTAAAGTTTTAGTTGATTTTTTATTGTCGCATTGAAAAAAAAAACTACTAAATTGTTCTGGTGTAAATACAACCCTCCATAAAACTGGTCAGCCGCATTTGACAAGCCAAAGCAAATACATATGTACATAAACAACCAGAGTATCACAGAGTATTCTGTGCAGAGTACTCTGTGATCAGAAAAAGCAAACATTTTGAAAGTGCGGAAATAGTTTTTGTGGTGTTTTAAAATTTAAAAGTATTTTTTTTTTTGCATAGACATTTAATAAGTATTTTGACGCGATGAGCACTGGTATTCGTCTGGCAAACTCAGGATTTTCTTACATCCAGCAAACAAGTGGACTGTTTAGGAAAACTACATGCATGCATGTAATAATTGTTTAATATATTTACTAAATAAAATAAAAATTAAAAATATGTGGGGTTTGTAGTTTTATTTTCCAGTTGTTTAATAAAAAAAAACAAAAATTTTTTTCTATAAAAACTCCCACTCGATAGCAAAACAGCAAGTGCTTGATTTTAACATTTGTGTTCGCAGTGCTGGCGACATGATCGATATTGAGGAATCGGATTTTGTATTAAAACACTTACGTTTTTTCGACTTGTCGATCGAGTCATCGTTCGAATAAAAGAACTTCACAGAGGAACCCAAAACAATTTTCTTTCGCTTAGAAAGCGAACAATCGCACGACTGCAATATTGAGGAACAGGCAGTAAGTCACGAAAACAAGTACTAATTAAAACGCTATTCGCAAATAAAACACAAAAAGTTGCCACTTTTTTTTTTTGGCGGCTTTTAAAGTTTTCTTCGATGTGGCACACGTACAATCATGTGATAGAACGGAAATAATTTACCAAAAAATTGCACGAAAGCAAGTCTGCGCCTTCCTCTTTCACTAGCGATTACAAAAGTTGCATGCCTTTTGTTGAACCGTTTTTGCAATATTTCGTGGCTTTTCTGCATTAATTGAATTGTAAGAAACATCATAATTTTTTTTGTTTCTTCTTTATTATTTTAGTAACCACGTCTTTTTCCTCTCAATGCGAACGAAGTTTTCTTACATACATATGTACATATGTATATTTCTATTAAAAACAAGAAAAATTTTTTCCATTATTACTGTTGTTGCTTTCAATACAAATATGCGAAAGAAACATTCGATATCGCCTTTAGGGGAAGAACAATCAGTAAGGGAAAATTTGGCACAATTATTATTTTCCGTAACTAGTAGAATACATACATATGTATATGTGAGTATCACTACCGATTCTTCGTGACAGTTGTCACTTAAGCCACTAGCAGAATACATTGGCTTCGACTCTCGACAGTCACAAACAAATGTGCGACAGGTTTTTTGACAAGTCTATGCGATTTGCTATTCAATGTAAATAATTTTTTTTTTTTTTTTTTTTTACAAATAATTTAGTTCTTTTCAAAGTTTTCAATATTAGCTCCATTTCTTTACTCAACTTCCCCCAATTTGCACGAAAAGCGTTCCCGTACTTTAAAATTGGGCAAATGAGAGTACTTGTGAGAGAACATTATGTTTCTTCTACCTGCACGAAACAGTCCGTACTTTTTCTTCGGGCTAGTTTCGGCAAGTAGTCCAGCTGTCAACTGTTTCAAAGAATAAACAATTACATAAAAGAAATAAATGTTTTGCGGAACTAAAAGAAAAATTGGAAATTAGTGTGAATAAATATTTTAAAGCAGTTTCTAAAATATTGTTGATTGTTATATATTTATATATACGAATTCATTTATGTATATCAATTTATGAATTCTAGTGTGTTCGTAAATACATAGTTGGTGTTTTTTTTATACAAATTAAATAAAATACATAAATATTTTTTTTTTATAAATTGAGCGTTTTCTGTTGTGGTAAAATATTTGTTTCTATTCGTTCCCGTACTTTTGTGCATTGTTGTCTCTTATTGAGAGAAATTATAGTTTACTCTCATTTTACCGAACTTTGCCAAAAAAAAAAAAAAAAGTAAAGAAACAGAGCTCTTATTTTTCTATACGATCAGACTTGCTTTTCAATTTTGGTGACAACAATGTGCAGAGAAAAACTGAAATGCTTAAAAAATCAGTTACGAGTTTAACAAAACTTTTCTGTAATTTAATAGCAGTTTAAAATCGAGTGTAATACATAAATGAACCGTTTATTATTGATTGTTTTGAGAAATAGAAATTTGCAACGTTGTCAAAAATGCCAAACAGCTTACATACATATGTTTTGCACTTTTTGATGATTTTCTTGGTTCAGATTTGGTATTCACTGAATGGTTTATTAGCTTAAACGTAAATTAAACCGAACTTGAAGATGAATTTGCACTAACTTCTTGGGCATAACTAATACGAGAGAAAACTGATAAAAAAAATTATGGTTTTTATTAAAAATAAAAAATAAAAAAAAAATTGCGTTTGATTGAAAGAGTCTCTTGGTGGGGACGGGAAAAAAATGGAAACAGAAATACTTGCATAGACTAAAGGCCGTGTCAGATAAAACTTTGTTGCTTTGCGTGACGTTTATAACTTTAAAAGAAAAGCGTAAAACAAAAAGTGTATGTCACAATAAAAACTTTGACAAGACCCGCGCATTGTTTGTTTATCAATAAAATATTGAATATATAAAATATTTTATATACATATGTACTTATTTGTAGTGTTGTTTATTATATTTTTCAAATGAATTTATTCATTAAATTTATAAAATTTATTTATTTATTTGGAATTTTTTTTTGATTTCTGTTGACGCCAAGAAAAAATAAAAGAAAATGAAAGCAGCTAATTGTCAAAGCGTGCAAAAAGATGAAAGATGCCCAACTTTTTGCTTTGATTTGCGTCAAATAAAATTTATGTGACAAGTGCCATATAAACATGTACATTTATCTTAAATGTCAAAGCGTGTATGTAACGCAATGCGAAGCAAAAGTTTTATCTGACACGGCCTTAAAGGGTCAACAGCTTTTTTTTTTTGGAGCTATAGCCTAGTATGAATTCCGTTAATATTTTATGATCTCAATTATATGTACATACATACATATGTATACATGAACGAAGGCATAATAACAAACAAATTTTTACCGGAAAGCGAATGCCACAAATAAGACAGCAAAGTAATAAAGACTCGTTCTTCACGTCTGCCAAGTTCGCTTACCTTTTTGGAGTAAATGTTCTTAGCCGAAAGGAAAGGATTGTGAACCAATGCATTGTGAAGTTTAATGGTCTGAAACTACATACATACATATATCTATAACTTGGCTTTCGAAGGCATTTTGCCTCTTTATCAGTTTGTTGTTTGAACAACAAGACTTATAATCTAACCTGGCTAAGCCTAATTTAATTGAGATCTCAAAAACCCCTGCTTTGTGTTCTTCTTTTTACTATAACTTCTTTCGATTGTAATTTTTTAATCGGAAGTTTATTTTTTATACAAAACGCATGTCCTGACTATGTTCCCCAGCTAATTTGTCTTCTTAGCTGTTAATCAGCACAATTCTGCCATAAAAATTCTTTCTTAATTTGGAGGAAATAAAACCGCACTTGAAAGCCCAACTAGTAATTACCAATCTATTTTTATTATACAATCGCAGCTTCGAACAAGTAAGAGTGCTATATTCGGCTGGGCCGAATCTTAAATACCCTTCACAATGTACCATTGTGGTTGATCTTTGGTGCCAAAAGTTCTTTTATTTTTGGCTTGTAGATCCGATTTCTTTAAAAACGGGAGACGCTATATCTCGGCTATATATGGGCCGATTTCAAAAATTCTTTAATTTTTGGGATTTAATGGGCACTAAAAATGATATGGCTTACTTTTTAAGAAAAAAATTTTTTTTTCAAAACTCTGACCAAAAAATGGCAAAAAAAGAAATACCCCTCAAAACCCGGTTTTTTGAATATATCTCGGCTATCCGTGGACCGATCTTACTGAATTTCAATAGCAGATCCACTACCGGGGTTTAACACGTTTTAGCGAAAAAATGAGGTGTCTGTCTCAAACCGTTTTCTCAGAAACGGTATTTCAACGACTACAGACGGACAGACAGACGGACATCGCTCAATCGTAATCTCTATTGATGCTGATCCAGAATATATATACTTTATGGGGTCTTAGATAGATATTTCAATGCGTTACAAACGGAATCACAAACTTATGTATGTATATGTATACCCTTACACATTTTTGTGAAGGGTATAAAAATATAGAATAAGGTTGGTGATTTCAGAACAGGGCCGAATTTCTAACTAAAGGTGGGATCACACGATTGCCGCAATGCACCAATTTTACACAATTTTTATTGGGCTGAATTGGAGCATAATAAAAAATTTGTCCCAATCAAATTCTCTGCAATCACATGATTGTGACATTTTACTGAAATTTTATTGTCGCAAATTGCCGCAAAACAATTTAGTACCAATAATTGCCGCATTATAGTCACACGATTGTTATATTATACGGCAACTGTGAGAAACAGCTGTTGTAGCTGATGACAAACTTTGTTTTCCCAAAAAAAAAAAAAAAAAAAAAAAAAAAAAAAAAAATGAATTAAATGTTAAAAATATGGTTTGTTGATTAAAAAGAAAGAAAATTGCTTCGGCTATTATTATAATGTTGTGCGGGCTGAAAAAAGCAAAAAATTAAAATAGTAACAATTGAATTTTACTGATTGAAAAGCAGAAATCATGTTTGGAAGACGCGTTTAAACAGTTTTGAAACTAAATACATGTATACATATGCATATTATTGGCGCGTATTGTCTTCTTTGGTTGCCGCATGACAACACAATAAATATTTGGTTGGCGCATCAGGGTTGTATTTGATTGGGACAAATAGGATAAATTGTGCTATCACACGATTGGCACACAAAATGTAACAAAAATTGGTGCATTGCGGCAATCGTATGATCCCACCTTAATACTTTGGTTATGAGTACACTAGAGCCCCGACTTGCGTCGTTAATGGGGACCGGAGAAACGCGACGCAAATCGAAACGACGAAAATCGAATCACTTTTTTCTATATACATGCACTGAAATTTAATTTGTTGGGGAAAATATTTAAAACAAAGCAGCCTTTTCTCCCGATTTAAAACGTTTTATTACGTCCAATTTTCATTCCAGACTTATTACTTTTCTTTTATTTTAACTCGTGTTTTACGTCCTTAAGGCAGGTTCTGGTGAATCACACACTAAATTGTTACCATAACCAGACAGCTGCTCTTAGCACCACTTATATAAAAAAGAAAAGAGGATTCCCCTTTTTTCACGCAATCTGAAAATTTCTTAACGTACAGGTGACGATCGTTGTTGCCAGAAGTTGTAAAAACTAATGAATTCAAGATGCTAAATACATACGACACTACAAATGCTAAAAATGGTAATCCACAGTGATGCAGTAAAAACTGTAACCGTGTTTAGCGACGCAAATCGAAATCAAAACGATGCAAATCGAATCGACGCAATTCAAACCGACGCAACTTGAAATCGCAACGACGCAAATAGAATTTTGCCAGTTTTAAAAAGCGACGCAAATCGGAACGACGTAAGTCGAGGCTTTAGTGTACTTGTTATTTAACGCATTATTTGACTGGTACTGTTCTTACTGGGTTAGTTTCCTCCCAATAGATGGGTTATGTTTTTTAAGGTGTGGCACCACCTTAATGTGGGCGACCGCATATTTTTTTTAAAGAAGGCGAGAAAAGTAAACTCAGAGACTTATTATGTGGAGGACGTGAAACAGCCATGGTACGTTCCTTAGCTAATAAGTCTTCAAGTCTACTTGTATCTTCTATAACAAAAGTGCTGATCACTGTAAAAATTCTTTCTCAAATTTGAAGAGGCAAAACCGAACCAAATCCCATCGAATATATGATTAACAACTGTAGTCAGCATTTAAACGTAAATCTTTCACGACTACTTCACGTGAGTAATACTAATGATGTTTGACAAGGGTGCAAGTAGCCAACGGTAAGGCAACGTTACTTTAAGAAAACGTGTCAACTGATCTTATGTGTGTACATGTGCACTTATGTATTTCTCGTCCATGGTACAACCAACGTCGGCTTCGCGTACAAAATCTGTAAGCATCTGGCAGCACACTTTTTCATTTTACGGCAATTGGTACGTACCATTATACTAAAGCCGATCAACCAACCCCCTCAGTTGTCCTTTTTCGGCATTTCTTCCGAACGGACCAACCAACAATCCTCTATCTCTCCTGCTTTAGAAGCTCCCATATAAAATAAAGATTTTGTGTATTTTTTCACATTTTCATTCAATTTGTGGACGTGCCTTCTTCTAAAGCAATTTGCCTTACCCCCCGATTATGGTTCACAACATTTGTTCATTTATGTATGTATGTATTTTTTGAAAAGTGATTATGGTTTACAACTATTGTATCAAGTGTTGTGAAAATCTTACAACACATAATCAGATGTTGTCAAAAACTTACGACACCTACTGAAGTGTTGTCTTGTTGATGTTACCAGTTAAATTACGAAAAAATTATAAAATTTGCAAGTGTGCATACAAAATTTTTTTGCAAAAATATAAAAAAAACAATTAATTGTTAAAATTTATTAACAAAATATAAATAAAAATACATCTATACACATAATTATTACCCATTTTTCGATTACAAAACAGTTTTGTTTTGTAGTTGCAATGGATTTAAACTGCAATCTATAATTTTTTGGTCCTTTCATTATCATAACCAAATTAAACATCAACATTTACATAAATTTTTATGGCTTTGTTTGTACTTTTCTAGCAAAAACGTTTTTCATTCTTTTCATTTTTACCAATGCAATTCTACGCGGTAGTTGCGGTGTTACATGAAATCCAACACTCCAAGTCTTTTTGTTGTAAAACTTGACAATGAAACGTCAACATTTACTATTTTTCGCTTGTGTATGTGTAATGAAAGCAACATACGCGTGCATCTTTCTGCAAGTGTGGCTTTACTTGGTAGTTTTTTGTGTGCAGGCATGTATTTTTTGCGGAAAGATGCTCTACGAATGAAAAACAACTCTGTGACATGCACAACACCTAGATGTTGTGAACCATAATCACAAAAAGAGTTGTAAGTTGTGTTGTAAATCTTACAACACAACATTTAGATGTTGTGAACCATAATCGGGGGGTTAAATTTTCCACAATTTAGGTTTTTTTTGTCACGCAAAACATTTTTAAGGGAAGCAACGATCCAAAAAAAAAACAGCTGGACAATACAATTAAGGCCGCTGCACTCTAATCTACATACATATGTACTTGGTTTAAAATTTGTTGTTGTTTGTGTCATATTTCATGTTTATGTTTGGCAATGCTAGAAGCTGCAAAAAGGTCTACAATGTCAAACAGTGAATTCCGCTGCCGCTGCTGCTGCTGCTTTCGAATGGAAATTTTGAAGAAAAAAGACAAATGTTTAATAATGTACTATAATATTTATTTGAAAGTGCAGTTTTAAGTACTTATTTAACAGATTGCGTTAAAATGGCGTTCTTGGTTATTTTTAATATTGGCATTTGTTTTTTTTTTTTTTAAGTACTATGTTGTGTTTAAAAAAATATAGTAGGTATGTATATAAAATTATAAATATGTAAAGTATATGTATATTCAAGTTAACCCCAAACCAACCAATTCAATTTCAAAGCAGCGCACAATCTGTTACGAACTGTTAAAAACGAAATGATGTGGAACATTTTGATCCGTACTGTTTGTTACATATTGTCGAGTCCATGCTTATATGACTATGCTACACATTTGACGTGTGTTTCGGTTCGTATGTCTAGTAAATTCCACTGTTACCTTACTACTGTATGTATTTGTATTTTGTTCTGTTAATGGTATTTGTTTTTCAACTATTTCGCTAAATATCACACTTAATTAGAAACGAATACGAATACGAAAAAAAAAAAAAAAAATTCAAAATAATAACTAATGATTTGTAATGAAAAATAATATATATAATTTCTATAAAAAGAAAAAAAAAAACGTGTCTTAAGCTAAACTAACTAGAAAAAAAAAAATTATTGAAGAAGTGGGCGATCAGCATAATTCAAAGTTATACATACATGTACTTATGAAACAAGGGAGACTTAAATTAAAAATAATAATAATAATGATAAAAAAAAATAAATGATTGTGTACATAAATTCATAACGAAATATTAATATTAATAACTATAAAACAAAACGAAAAATGGAATCGAATCAAAAAAAAAAAAAAAAAAAAAAAAAAAAAAAAAAAAAAAAAACAGGGCAAGGGAAGGGGAGCCACGATGCGGTTAGTGGGGGAAAAAAATATATATATATATGTATAGTGTTTATAACAAAATTAATAATTATAATAATAAATAAACAACTTACAACAAGACAACAAACTAAGATTTAGGGTTTGTTTGCTTTTGTGTATGTGTGTGTGTGTATGTGTGTGTGTGTGTGTGTGTGTGTGTGTATGTGTGTGTGTGTGTATGTGTGTGTGTGTGGGTGTGTGTGTAGGGGTGGAAAGAAATTTGTGGTTGTGTGTGTGTTTAGACGAGGATGCCGACAAAAAAAATCCTGTGCAGTGCGCTTTAATGCATCATTTGTTTTTGTAACTGCAACATAAAAAATCTAATGTTGTGTTGCTGCTGCTGCTGCTGCTGTTATTGTTGTTTAAGTGTTGTGCGCTTGAAATTCACTTTCAATGCCACTTTTTTCTGCGACATTTAATTGTTGCTGTATTTGTGTTACAGGTGTGGGCGGTGGAGGTGTTGTAGTTGGTATTGGTGTTGCTGTTGATTGCGTAGCAGCTGCTACAGATTCAGCTGAATACAAGCTGCTTGTAGTGGTGGCGTTAGAAGAAGGTTCTTTGGCAATTAACCAATCACTGTTATCGACCTTAGTATCTAAAGTTATTGTTGGTGTTGTAGTTGTCATTATTGCCGATGTCAAGGCAGAACTGCCGCCATAAATTTTTTGCATCGAATGCAATGTTTCCTCATTAATTGTATGTTCAGGCGATATATTTTCTTTGATCGCCTGCTTCATTTCGGTGGGTAAACAATCAGCATTGTATTCAGTATTGCCACACAGGCATGCGGCTGTCGGCCCAACAAAACCACATTTACAGCATTCTCCGGCTCTGTCAGCATTTTCGCTGGCTGAAGGCTGTACATTAAGAGCAGAGACTGTGGTCATGATTGTGCTGTTGGTTGATGATGTTGTGGCTACGGGTTCATTGCCAAATGAAAGATTTTGACGAAAAACTTGTTTGCTCAAGTCACGAAACTGCTTTGAAGCTGCATCGAAAAATGATCTAGATTGTTCGGTGACAACTGCAGCGGCTGTTGTGGCCACAGTGTTGGCCAAGTCGACATTGTTTGTAGCGGCCGCCGATATAATGTCGTTGCCAAGTTTCGTCCATGATGGTGGCGATTGTTTTCGCAGCGGTACCAAACAACTTTGTGACTTTGATTGCTGCGCAGCCAGACATGCTGCTGCTTCTGCATAAGTGGGTGGTGCTGAAAATGATAAAATGAATTTGATTAAAATGAAAAGAAGCCAATACGCTCCCTTCCTAAACTAATTTCGTTGCAGAGTTTAAAGATTTTTTTTTTTCCTTAAAGTTTGAACTCTTCAAACAAGCTGCCGACGTAATTCATAATAAACTTTGTTGATACGAGAAATATCAGTCAAAATTCCATTGCCTGTGATAAAAACTGCAGCCGAGTTTGCTGACAGTGTCAGAAAGATACACCAACATTTCGCTATGTATGACAGAACATCAGCATACTGTTTTTTTTTTTTTTTTTTTTTTTTTTTTGGAGAAAGCTGTTTAAGCGCGGTGCTATAAAGAATGATTTGTTTTGCTAGCGTTACAAATCAGTGTGGGTGGTGGAAACGTAAACTAAATAAGATATCTACACACCCCAGAGAGTGGACAAATTTCAAGTAGGTTAGGTTGATTGCAGGGATTTGCTTGCCCGTCTCTAGCGACATGCACTTAAACCAGTATAGGTTTATGGTAACTTCCTGTCATTCAAAAAGTTCTTTAATTTCCTCCAGCATACGTCCCGTAATTGGGTTATTTCGGGTAAGGTATCGCTTCCAAGATATCGGGACCGTATTTGTGAGAAGGCATAAATAGTGGTCTAATGTCTCGCTCTCCTATTCCTATGCGGTCAAGATGTGCCATTAGTTGAGAGTGAGCTGTCATAACTCCCATCAATCTACTTAATTCGGGTTTGCTAAGACTTAACAGTTTCCCTGTTTTTTCCTCATCTGGATCCCCCCATAGAATTCTTGCATTTACTCACACCACGGTTTTGTTGTTCCAGAGAGTTAAATGGGCTCTATGTGTCCATTGTCCCAACTAGCCCCACTGTGACTCCTCTAGATGCTTTTTGATACTTTCAAAAATACAAATCATAGTAACCAATGGTGACTCGTTGTATAAAAGGTTGCAAAGAAAAGTAGAAGTGTTGCAACAAAAAAAAAAAAAAAATGTTTGCTGCTAAAGGTTGTTTGAACATTTCTGATTCTCATTCTGTTCATGGGAATTATGGAATAACTAGTTAAGTTTCAAACAAACTTTTAAGAATTTTTCAAGGCTACTGATGAGTTGATTATCACCAACGAAATGTCGTCGGCATATAGACAGCTGAAAGATACAGCAAATATTTTTTGAAAAGGTTCATTTTTGGACCTGAATTAATACATTTCAATAATTAATTCAAATAATTAGGTTCATATTTGAATTTTAATAATTAATTTTTTTTTTTTTTATATTTTTGCAAATTTTATAATTTTTCCGTAATTTAACTTGTAACATCAACAAGACCACACTTAATTAGGTGTCTTATTATCGGGTCTGTTCTAGAATCCGATTCGAATTGATTTAGCAAAATTTTTTTAATCCGAATAATTCATAAATTGGTGTTCTCAATTCAGAATGCTTTTAGATATTCGAAGTTTCTGTTCGAAAAAAATTCTAAATGTCAAATACATAAACAACAGGTTTTTATGTTTTGAAATAAACTATCAGAGGACGAAGGCGTTAAAAAAAATATAGCTCAACATACAAATAGTCGCCGGCGGCAAACCAAAAACCGACGGTTGACGACCGTCTAAACAATGTTTTTACAATCACGCAGAAAATTTTAAAAATTAAGTTAAAATATGACAAAAACTAAAACATTAATATGTGTAGATTATTCTGAGAAAGCAGCTCTACCGCAAGCAGCAATCAGTCGCTCTTGACCGCGACGGGTGTAAGTAAGGTTGTGAAATTACCGGCGCGGCAGTTTGCCGGCTATGAGCACATGAACTACGATCTATGACAACCATATGTTGTAAAAAGAACGTATTGGCTGACTATTAGAATGGAATTTGACCACTAAATACAATCATATTAATATAAATATTGCTTAAATTAAACTAAATATAGGAAATTTATTATAATTTCCTTTAAAATGTCAATGTTTCTTTTTCAATAAATTCTGATTGCATTAAGCATTAGTCCAAAAAACATTGACATATCACACTTTAATATGTAGGGCAACTTCGTGTTTTCGATCATAAGCAAAATTTTTGTATTTTTGTTTTGCACAAGTGCCATTTGACAAAACATACAAAATTTTTGGAAGAAATCAAAGAAAAGGTTTTTTTTTTACTAATAATTGTGTGTAAATTCAATTTTTTTTTATTATACTTAATAAAAAAGACTTCAAATTAAAAGAGAAAATTTTGTTTTTATTAAAAAAGTTATCACTTGCATGAATAAAAGCCGATTCTATTTACTTTCACTCACCCTACAATACTCTAATTGAAAACTTATAAAAACATGGGGATTCGGATTGCAGAACACCAAAAATTCTAAAGTAATCCAGTTTAGAGTGAATTCGGATTCTAGAACAGACCCGTATGTGTTGTAAAATTTAGACAACACTTGCCACAATAGTTGTAAACCATAATCACTTTTCAAAAAATACAACATTAAATGAACAAATGTTGTGAACCATAATGGGGGCCTTAGCTTTCCTTTCTCGACATTTGATTTAAACAAGGCCTAAGAAGGGGAGATAGAAGGACCATGGGCTAGTAAAAGGCGATGGGGGAGATTTATAAAATTGCTTTTGTATGAGAGTACCCTAAAGATGGGAGATAGAGGAATGATTCATTTGGGGAAAATATCGAGAAAGGAAAATTAAAGCGAGTTGGACATAAATTTTACTTCTCCAGAGGCACAGAGGGGGCTAGTTGGGACGATAGAGGAAGAACATATGAAAGTCTAGTTTTGTATGGAAGCACCCATAAGGAGGGCAAATAGAGGGTTAGTTTGTACCGATGAAATGTCGACACAGGAAAACTAAGTGGGGTTGCTCATACATTTGACTCTTCCAAAGGCACGCTAGGGCTAGTTAAGACGATGGGGGCAAATTTCTCCCTAAGGCGGGGAGATAGAAGGTTAGTTTGTGGAGATAAAATGTCGAGAAAGAAAAACTAAGTGCCCACGAGAGGCACAGTGAGGCTAGTTAGGACAATAGGGAAAAAGTATTGTAAAAATATTATTTTTAGACTGGATCTCTAATGAATAGAGATGCAAGATTGGTATGTTTGGAAAAAAAAAAATGTCGGGAAGAAAAAAATGAATGGGATTGGTTCTACATTTTATACCACCAAAGCTGACTCAACGTTGTCCTTCACTGCACTGTGGGCGGATGCGGCACGCCTTCTTCTCAATATAATCTGCCTAAAATGTTGTAGGCCCTTCACATGAACGATTTTTCACATTACTTCATGATTCTGAGTACCCAGCATTTGGCTTTGCAGATGATATTCAGGTCTTATTCAGCTCTTATTCTCTTGCTCTCTCATTACCAATCATTCCCGCATGCCCTGGTACCCATCATATGATGCGCAGTACAGTCTATGAGTCGAGTAACTGTTATAGCATTTTTGCAATTCCAAACTGTTTGTGATTTAGTCTATTCAGCTGCGAGCTCTCTATTCGTCATTTGACTACCAGTGAACGCCAGTTCACAGGTCCTGGCGTTCCCATTTCACTCGTATTACTTTCATATCACTTTTGACTCTGAAGTAGTCGCCATTATTTTCAATTTCTATGTAATCGTGTCGCTCATTACGATTGCTTTGGCAAAGTAACGTAATTGATTGCTAATTAATTTAACGGCGATGTATTAAATAAAACAAGGCTATGTGGAACAAAGGCATGCCCACGAATGAAATCAAATGCACAACCGCTAAACGCTACTATACTATGATATATAACCGCAGCTAAAAACTGAAATTTATAACTTGGGGTATAAAAGGAAAAAAAGGCAGGATAATTCTCAAACTGCAAATTGTTCTCCAAGTTTAGACACTGCACACCACAGTAAGTTGTATATCAAATATGATTTTATTACGACTCTACGACTGTAGTCTTGTTAATTCACTACATGGGCACAAGTATTGTGCGCCCTTGCAGGTGGTATGTACTTATGTATTTACGGCTATCGCTTATGGGCAATTCAGACTATTATACAAGTATAAATACTTTTATCGAGTTTTGTGAGATGAAAGTATAATTAGACATCTTGCGACTGTCAAAAAGTCTAACGTAAATTATATTTTACATTCACACCATCACACTTCAAATAAAATAAAAAATTTGAGTGGAAAAGAAAACAG
The DNA here is from genome assembly GCA_963662145.1 of Sturmia bella. Classification (NCBI taxonomy): domain Eukaryota; kingdom Metazoa; phylum Arthropoda; class Insecta; order Diptera; family Tachinidae; genus Sturmia; species Sturmia bella. The sequence continues at coordinate 47,716,391 of OY759171.1, read as the reverse complement.
CTGTTGCATATGTATGTACATACGTTAATCATACATACGTTTAGTCACAGAATAAACGTGCCAACATAAAACTTTACACGGCGGCAGAAGAGCAATTTCATGTTGGCGGTGGACGTGCCGGCGCTAAAAAATATTCAGCGGCTAAAATAATAGTTATGTAAGACAGAACCAAATTGAATAACACAAAAATATTTTATCTTCTAAATACAGCTAGAACAAAATACATTTGTATACGGTAACCAAATTCCAAATTTCGAACCCTTGTATAACGAAATCAAATACCATCAGTGACGGCACGCCATCATTTCATCAACAGCTGCTTGTGTTAAAAAAAACAACTCTGATCGAATGAAATGTATTATCGTTTAGAAATTTTTCCCAAAAATGGTGAAATCTTATGGGATGTCAATTTTCTATCGTATTATTTCTCGTTTTCATAACACATTGCATTCACACCATCACACTTGCACGTATTATTTGAATTTTTGCAGGTATTAATACACAGTTTAATAGTTTGAATTACCCTTTACTCGCTATGTACTCTATTCGTAATCAAGTTCGCCCAAATCGATTGTTTATTTCTGGATGTATGTACGAAATTTCCATTAGTCTCATCAATTACGAACTCTCATTTGAAATGGGATAGAATTTTAAAAGCAAAATTAATAAAAACAGCAAAAACTTACACTGACTTAATTGATTATCCGCTGCCGTAGTTGTTGTTGATGTTGCTACTGGCTTCGTTTCGGGAGATGAGCTACGCTGAAATATGGTGGTCGAATTGTGAAACAGGGTCAACAGTTTGTCAACAGCCGTTGGATTCGATATCCAGGATATTTTGCGCAGCCGTTGTTGATGTTGGTGGTGTTCGGGTTGCTGCTGCTGAGCCTGATGTTGGCCGCCCACATTCTCGTTCGACGTATCGACAATGTTGGCAAAGTTTTCTTTAGCTGCAGCAGCAACGGGGCCAAAAATTTCATTAACTGTGTTTTTCGTCAGTGTCATGTCATTGTCGTTGAAAACTGCAATTGGGCAATGATCGGAAACGGTTAAATCGTGTTGTTGCTGCTGTTGGCTTAAAATTTCATTAGAATGAAGAGAAGAGCATGCGGGCGATGATGAGGAATCTGAACTATCGGTATTGCTAGCAGGAGATGTGGATGAAGAGGATGATGATGATGATGATGATGATGAAGACGACGTCGATTCGGATGATGATGAAAGTGCGGGGAGAATAGTAGATGAGGAGGGCTGAAGGTTGCTACAACTTTTTGGTACAGTGATGGCTGTCGCTGATAGTGTTGTAGATGAAGATGTGTGTGTTGCTGTTGCTGTAGGTTTAAGTGTCGCCGTCGTCGTCATCGTTTTGGTCTGATTGGTAATTTTGTTGTTGTCATTTATAACTGTTTTATTTGTACTTTGTTCACATTGTTTTGTAATGATTGTTTTAGATGATGGTACTGATGTTTCCTTTTCTTCTGCCGCCGTTACAATTGTTGCAGAAGTTTCTTCACTTAAATTTAAAATTGCTGTAGAAGTTGTATCGGTGGTCGTATTGACTTGTTGCTGCGACGTTGCTACAGTAGGCAGCGCTACATTAGTTGGTGTGACTTGTGCTGGTACGTCTGGCTGGCTATTTTTACTCAATGAATCTTGCCGCAGGCTCGACGATTCTGTTGTTGATTTAGTAGTAATATCGAAGCCTCTCGCTGTCAGGCCTTGAGCGTTCCGAGATGTGGGAGCTGGTAATGGATTTAGTGGTGCTGTAATGGGTTGAGAAAAGCGATTGGCCAGCGGAAGATTGGGATCTTCGTATACTTTTCTAACTAAAAAGCGGGAGCGAGGTGAGACCGACATTCGCTTAATAGATTGTGTAGATGATGAGATTGTCGCCATGGAGGGCAGAGAGCATGATGTTGGCAGAGAGGTAGATGTTATGTTTGGGTAAATCAAATCATTACCTCCTTTGTCGGCTGCAGAGGTCAAAGGTAAGGCTGCACTGCTTACTGAGACAGCCTTTGCTGCAACAAGATTGCCACTGGTTGGCTTATAAGTACTTGGTGAGGTTAAGGGGCTTGTTTCGGGCACCCGAAACACTTGAAACCTACTTGCACGATTTGGCGAAGATGACGGAGATATTGTTGTGGGGCTGGGTACTGGTGAGCGTAAGCGTGTGCTGGCTTTGCGCTTAATGTCCAATTTACTATTTGTGGCTGACACAACAACATTTTTTGATGTATCTATTACGGGTCGGCTTTGGCAAGTTAATGAAATTTTTCGAGATCCCAGGTAATAACCGCCTCGTTTCTTGTTCACTATACTGGGTGTTGCTTTCTCCTGCTGTATTTGAGCTTGCGCCTTTTCGTTACGTGAACACATCGATCGTACATTCTCCAGAATCCTGGCGTAATCTAAGTGAGCTTCGCTGCCCACAGATAGCCTCTTTGGTTCGTCGTCAATGTCGATTTGGGTGACGGTAGTATTCGATTTCAAAACCTCCGAAATTTTGGTAAGACTTTCAACTTCTAGTTTATTATCGCGTATATCAATGCGCTGCAATGTGCTGTTGCCGCCAAACGTCAATATGGACGACAAGGTTTCTATGCCTTTGGCACTGAGATGCGAACTCTGCAAGCCCAATGTGGTCAATGTGGTGTTCTTGGTTAGACTGTCTTTAACCGAGCTAACGAAGTCATTTGAAAGGCAGTTCTTGCCGATATTGAGCAGTTCCAGTGAGACGGTTTCCGCTAGCAAATCTGAGACATAGTAACCAGATTCTTTGGTTAAGTTGTTGTTCCACACAGCCAGTGCTTTTAGCCCTCCAGGGGTTCTAGTGCCAAACTCAGCCGTCGATTCTGTGGGTCTTTGTTGCCGCGTAAGAGTATCGTTTTTTGTGATTTTATCATTAAGATTGCAGGAGGAGGAGGAGGATGAAAAATTCAAATCACCGCTGCCTATGCTGCCGTCCAAAGAATTGTCGCTGCAAAGACTGTCGGTACTTTGGGAGCAATTTCGAGAGGATTGAGTTAGAAAGCCACAGGAAGTTTCCGTGCGTCTTAGACTACTGCTGGCTCCTCCTGGTGATGTTGAGGGGGGAGGGGGTGTTGGTATGGGGCTGGGATTAGCACATATTGCACTGTTTGTTTTGTACTTCTGCGTAAAGCTATCCTGAGCAATTGTCACCTTTGGCAATTTGTCGCGAATTTCATTCGCATTGACCGCTGAAGAATCCACCGTTGGCTCCTCCAGTGCAGCAAAGCCCACTTTTACGGAGGGCGATGTTATTGTAGCGGTAACAGCGGGAAGAGAGCAAGAGAGGCAAGTGTTCAAAGGCGTTTCGGCGGACAGACGTTCTCTTTCGGTTAAAGGCGTTGAAAGATTTGAGAAAGGTGGGGTTGGTGGGGTAGGCGTTGACGATGGCGTTACTTGTGCCGCTGCGGCTATCAAGCATTCGTTCGATTCAGATGCAATCGTGGCTGTTTCTATGGCCAGCTCTTTGGCAATATCATCGAATCGCGAACTTTCCAGGGATGTTGAGAGGCGGGTAAATTCTTCCGGCAGATGACGACTAATATCACCTTCCGAGGCACTTTCGAATGCAGAGTCCGTACTATGGGTGTCGTCGAAGTCCTCTGTCAACTTCGTATTCTTGTTAACATCCACAGCTCGGCTAGCACTATGATGTTGCATCACATTTGCGTGTTCGCTCGAACGCAATTCAATATCCTCATCAAGCAATACTCGAGAAACACCACCTCTAAGCAGACAATCACCGTCGTCTGCGGTCACTTCAAACACGTCCGATCTCGCGAGGTTCTGATTTTCGTTAGCGCTTGAAAAGCCAGGTACACTCGAAGTTTGTGTAGCATTTAGAGGCATACTGATTGTTTTTGTGGCGGGATTGTTGTTGTTAATATTATTGTTGCTGCGATTATTATCAACCGCAACTGTACATTGAGTGCCTGATGATTTGATGTGGTTGGAGGGCGAACTAACTAAAATTACATCTGAATCGTCTAACTTGACTTTGTTGTGGCGCTCTATCAGAGTGCAATCCAAAGAAGTATTTCTAAAAACATTTGCTTCTTCTTTGCCCCCGCTATTTAGACCCAGCGGAGCAGGCGTTGTTGCTGCGGGTTTGACGATGGCACTTGTTGTTACTGACTCAGCACCATCATTTGGAGATATTACTTCCGTTTTTGCATTGGCTGGTGCCTTTGTATTTGTACTTGTAGTTGTTGTGGTGGTAGCAGTAGACTCAAATATTTCGTCACTTATTAGGCTGGCATCCTCAGAATTGCAGGCCGCTAAGGTGTCCGTTGATAAGTTAGAAGCACCATCTTCACTGCTGCTTTCACTATTCATAGATAGAAGTTTATCGAGCATTGATTGGCCGCCACTTGAACTTGGCAATGAATTCTTAATTGTACTTGAACGAACTGTTTCATCGGTATCTTCGTCTCCGTCATTTTCATCTATTGTCGAGCCAACAGACGATATTAAAGGAGGTTTAACTTTGTGGTGCTCATATTCTACGCCCATTTCCACTTCAGCCTCTTTGGATTTCTCCTCGATTAATGGCAGATGCGATGAATCTTTACAAAAACTTATATCGCTGCCTAAATCACTGGATTTGGATGTTACTTTGAACGACTGCATTTCATTCGCTTCTGGTTCTTTCGTTTTCCAATCTAATGTCGTCGCATCATCACTCATGCCACCTAAATGTACTGGTGGTGATGACTCAACTGGCGACTCACAATCGCCATCATCATCAATGGCAGCCGTACGTTGAAACGTTGTTCGTCGTTCCAGCTCTTTCGATTGCATTATTAAAGCTTTAACTATATGACGCAAACCCTCGTCCCTTATATTATTATTGCTTATGTCGATAAACTCTAAATAATGATTGCACTTTAGCATTTCCGCAATGGTATCAGCATCATTGCAATCCAAATCATTGTGTGCCAGCCAAAGCTCTTTCAAAACTTTATTTTGCCATAGTTTAAAACCTGCACAGAATAAAATGAGTAGAGTTACTTTTGTATTCAACTTATTACATCACACGATCCATAACAAGTCAATACTTACACAAACCGCTCAACGGCGCTCCTTTTAAACCACAGTGTTCTAACTTGAGTGTGTGTATATTGGAAGTACTTAAAGCATTCCCTAAATGATCCGCACTTAGTTTTGATATTGGGTTACCTTCAGCATTTAGCACCTGCAGTTCCTGACTGTGACTAATCATGTAAATGCATGATGTCCAACCCCGATGTGTCATGCCCGTTGCATTCGATGAAATGTCTAATTCATGTGTAGCCTCATAATACTCAATCATATCAAACAGAGCACTGGCCGCCGTCTCGTCCAGTTTACAATCTGAGAGATCAATTACTTTGTACTGCACCTAAAATAAATACTTGCATTATTTACGGTACACAAATATGTATGTATGTAACTAAAGTTCCATCACAGAGATTGCAATTGCTTAATAGAATACGTACAGGCCTTATTTTGCCATCTAACACCCAAACTCTGTGAGGTTCTGACATAAATGACAGTCAAACTTATTACCGGAACTTTTTTAAAAATATTATTTATTTATCAATTGCCCATAAAACTGGAGTTGAACGCAAAGCAATCTTTTGCCCCATTCGAATTTATACAAAAGATAGTGTAGAAAAAAAATGTGATAACAAACTAGAAATATTAATGGTTGGCCACCTGTTCAGGTGGCCACAATCGTCTCACTCATAAAAGTATGCTTCAGTAGACAACGAACCACCGTAAGAGTGTACAGAAAAATTTGAGGCAGTCGATTTCGGGTCGCTCACAAGAACCACACATTCGTTTAGCAGATATTTTTGCCGTGCAACGAACCACCATGACAATTTGAGGCCGTCAACTTCGGGTAGCTCACAACAGCTATACGTTCATGCGGCCAACAAAAAATTCCGCCGACTCGAAAGCGGAATGTTAAGAATCATAGACATCGAGGTACATATGTATCAACTGGAAACCGTGAATAATTTTCCCAAAAAAAAAAAAAAAAAAAAAAAAAAAAAAAAAAAAAAAAAAAAAAAAAAAAAAAAAAAAAAAAAAAAATCATCTTCGGCAACGCTGTATCCATTACTGCAAATATGGTTACGCTCAATATTGCAACATTCGGCCTTATTGCAAGAGTCGTCGTCGTCGTTGTGACATTTCACTCGTTGTAAAAACATTCACACTTTTATAAACGTTGTCGACACCATTTGAACATTCTCCCCTATTCAAGGATCGCCACATCAAAATCTGTTTGCTTGTTGGAATAGTTTCAATGGCCATTTGATGCTTTTGAAGGAGTTCATCAATCAATTATCTTGAACGTAAAAATAGATTTTTAACCCAAAAGAGTTTCATGTTAACTCATTCATAGAGGTTTTCTTTTGTGACAAAAATGTTACACTTCACCGCTTATTCAAGTGCCTTTCTAAAAATTAAGACACACTCATGGAAGTTATCACGGTCAATTGTTCGGGCATTACGTTCATTTCTAAATATGTAGTATGTTGCAAATAAAATTGTCCAAGGACCTAAAAGATCCTACATTATACTTGAAGCGAGCTGGGGATACTTGTCGGTTTTATATCTCTGCTTCATACCCCTACATCTAGATTTCATTTGGTATTTTCGCCTTCCCACTTCCGTTTCTCCACCCCTTGAAATGGTCCATACCATTAGCCACGAACTTGGTATGGACGTAATGATAAAAAGATCGCTCATGAATAGTTTGGACACACGTGTTCTCCATGTACAAAAACATGAGCGAATTAATACCGTTGCTCTGACGGCTTTATGTTTATGTCATGCTCAAGTTGATAGCTGGTGAAGATGTCGTGTTAAATGCATTTGGTTGTATGTGCTTAAAACGTTGTTTTTTGCAGCCTGTTGGTTACCCAGATGACCAATGAATTTAAGCTTAAGGCTATTGAACGGTTTAACGGAGTTAAGTACCCAAATATTTATCTCAAGTTTGACCAAAAAACATTAATTTCAGCCAAAAAAAAAAAAAAAACAAAATCTACTCGGCCTAATTCGATTTAGGTTTCAGTCAAATTATAACGGGTTATCCATTTCGTGGTTTCAAAAGTATAGGACTGGAATTCGAAATCTGTCAAACTAAGTTGTTAAACCAATTTTTTTCTTCTCAATTGAAAGTCTGACATTGACGAAAATGGATCGCTTAACTATCACAGAACGCATAAAAATTATCAGAACATACTACAATAAATTCAGTCAAGTATGAGGCTGGCTCGCACACTTAAGCTTAGTTTAGACGATATGTTGAATCAGCATATTTATGCTGAAAATTTTGTTTAAGTGCCATCATATCGTGTAAACGCAAAATCGTTATCAGCATACGTATGTTTAACAATGTTTGCAAACAATGCCAGCAAATATATGTATGTTGGCAATTTTAGCATATCGTGTGAACAATATGTTTTTAGTCTTTGACTAATTTTCTGCGTATGCTAGCTGATATGTCATTTGTTGAAAATGCTGTTTAAGCTTTTCAGCATATATGTATCTAATTTGTATGCATACATATATATTTGCCGAATGGCTTTGATGAGCCGCCGACAATTTTCGTTTATGTAAATATACTATATATATATATCTTCTTCAAAATTCGCAAACGAGCACACACGTAATGAAATGAAATTCAATGAATTAATTGCTCTCAAATTAAAAAACAATAAATAGCTCAAGGCGAATTCATACCAGGTGGGTGCAAGGGAATTTGCTGCAAAATAAAAAAAAAATACATGTATTTCATTACATATATTTCAAAGTGAATAAAAAGCTAGAAGCCAAGTTTCAAGTCCACCTGGTATGAATTCTGCTAGAAATAGTTCGAATAATCAACAAAGCAAATCAAGAAAGCAAATTATTAAACTGATGGATATCCATACGTAGAAAATTTTTGTACAGGGATTCTTCTTCCTCTTCTAATTCTTTGTATAATTTTGCACAAAAACCTTCTTCTATCTGCCGTTCTACCCATTTTCTTTTCCAAACTCGGCTTCCTTTTCCTTTTACTTCACTTTCATCACTATCAAAAACAAGGACTGCACAAGCAATAGCAAGCGATATATCTTCCAAAGACATTTTTTTATATTAAAAACACGAATTTTCTGCAATAACGCGTTGTATATATAGAAAGTAGTAACAAACTTATTTTACAAGCAAATGTTTGTACGATTCAGCATACATATCACCATGTAATTATCAACATATCGTATAAACACAAAAATTGTATGCTAACTCTTATGTTGACATTCCATTTGCTGAAATATGTTGAATTAAAAAATTCGGTAGTTTAAGCATATAGTGTAAACACCTAGCATATGATATGTGATGACATATGCATTTGATGTTATTTTTAATCATACAGTTGTTAGCATATACATACATATATGCTGGTTCAACATATCGTCTAAACTAAGCTTTAGGGTTCCGTACGTATGTATAATGTTCGTATGGAATGGCATATGTGAATACATATGATGTTACTCTACGTTGTAAAGGGACACCTGGTATTTTTACAGTTGTTGTTTTTATCATTTGTTGTTGAGCATATGCATTCGCATATGCTCCATGTGAATACATATATTATGAAAATTTCATCCCTCTGTCTCTCACTAATTGTTACTTTTCGTTGTATAGGGACACCCGGTAGTTTTCGACATGGTGTTGTTTTTAATAGTTGTCGTTGTAGAGCATATGAAAATACATATATTGTGCGAATTTCAGCTCTCTGTCTTTTACAGTTTAGCAGCTACGGCTAATTGTTACTTTAGGTTGTACAGGGACACCTGGTAGTTTTACAGTTGTTGTTGTCTTTAGCATTTGCTGTTGTAGAGCATCTATAAATACATACACTGTGTGAATTTCAGTTTTCTATCTTTTACGGTTCGAAAGTTATGCTAATTGTAACTTTTCGTTGTATGGGGACACCTGGTAGTTTTCGCTTTATTGTTATTATTAGTATTTGTTGTTGTAGCGGCAAGGTACAACAAACTCCTCAGCAGTACGAAAAGCTTGTAACTTTAAAGGAAGCAAAGGATGATATTGCTTGTGGCTATTGCAAGCGTCCTAAGGATTGTTAAAACAATCTAGTTTTATTTTTGTGCCTCAATGTTGTAAAAATATAATTAACAGGGGCACTAGGATTCGGCACACCAATATTTTGACCACAAATGCCTCACTGATTTATGTATTTATGTCGTAACTTTTTCGCTTTTATGCTTTATTAACATTTATTATTTATTTAATTATCATTCACACAATATTTAGTTTTAATTATTAATTTTTTGTGCATTAAATTTTACTTTTTGCTGAAATGTTTACAAATTTGTTTATAGCGGAACTCACCCTTGATTGCAAATTACCCTTGCAGACCTTGCAGATATTGCAACCGTAGCATATGTGCCATAGTCTGCAACACTACAAAAACAAAATGTATGAAACCGAGATTTGCATCACTTAAGCAAATATGCATAACTAAAAACCATTGCAGATCCGTATTTGCAAATGTTGCTAAATGCTAAAACAGCTGCTTGTTTTTCTACATTTGAACACGTAAACTCCTGCGCTCAAAAAACTGTATGACGGCAAGGCCGCCACAAAACATGCCTGTGCTGGAATTAAATTAATGCTAACGTTGCTCAAAGAAGCATTTACAAAATAGTAAAAAGTGAATATTATACCTATTATTATGCATCATTTTTATTAAATTTTATAAAATAAGCAAAAAAAGTCAGCCATAAAAGACGGCCAACGAAAAGATGAATAATGAAATTTTTGCAATTTGTTTTCTAAACTTCCTTCTCAATTTGCAAAACAAAAATATTTATATTTTCCGTTACTCTAAAATCAGCTGATATAATTATTTTGCTAAACACTTGAAAAAGACACTCACGCTTTGTAGCAAAAAATCATGCTATATCTGCTAAAATTGCAGATGTGCAACCAAGGCTGATTTCCACTTATATTCGTTGTTTCTATTTCACACGTTTCACAACAAAACACCTAGTTTAAACACACCCCACTCTTCTTCTTTTTCTTTCGATTTACTTTTTTTTTGCAGATTACCTACTTTCGATTCGTATAACTATATTTCCTTTCAATATGTTGTCTCTTATGAAGTGATGTTTGATGTCTATATGCTTTGCTCTTTTGCTTTCAAGATTGTTTGCCATGCCAATACATCCCCAATTGTCTTCAAACAGTTGAACAGTATAATCACAAATTTCTTTTAAGTCGTTCATTATTCCCCGAATCCAAATTGCTTCAGTTGTAGCTAAACTCAAAGCTACATATGTATTCAGCTTCTGATGATGAAGTTCGAGTGTAACTGAGTGCGGGAACGTAATCGAAACGCAGAATAAAGGCCTAGTTATGCGAACGTCTACGTAAGCTAACGGAATGTACTTTAACGTACTGACGCTAGAGCAGTTATACAACGTTTATAAATTTAATAAATGTCAAAAAAATAAAAAAATATTTTGAAATTAAATAAACTTTTTTCATTGAAATTTGAAATAAAAAAACATAATTTCATTCTAATTTAATGGATGTGGAGGACTGACTTATTTGTTGCTGTAAGCTTATTAAATCTTAAAATTTAATTTTTCGTCATCCATTGTATCAAAAAATGCCCATAAAATACATAAAAGTTTAGTTAAAATTAAAGTATATAAACTACAGAGATGGTAGCTGAAACGGGGTATGTTTTCATATGGTTTGTAGAAAAAGTACCATAACAAAAAATAAGGAAAAATTTGAACAAGGAAAAGAAAACTGAAAATTATTTTATTGTTACTTAAAATAAATTATGATTTATGATGTATTCAACTAAAGTACGTTTTCTTTAAATTTTTTTAGACTAATTTTATTAACAAAGGCCGTAACTACAAGGCCGTCTCTACAATATCAACTACTGTATAGGCGAAAAGGCTGTAACTAGACTAATTAATCTTACTTTGTAATGTGAGCGCTGTTTCTCTCCATGTAATCAATAATGAATTTTAGTTTTTTTCTTAAATAAAATGAATTATTGTCTCAAATTTGTGAAATTAGCAGTAATTAATTTTGTATATCTAATATTGAAAACACAAATAATACAAAGTAAAGAATGTAGTTTGATTAAATATATACCGTCCAATTCATAAAAATTATAACAGGTTTATAAAGCTCTTATTTGACAGATTTTCCATACAAATATGTCAAATAGCAGTCTTATAAGCCTGTTATAATTTTTATGAATTAGGGGGATAGTTAATAACGCTAAACAGATACATTTTTCGTCCTAATTTGATGTGATAAGTGGGTGGCTCTTATGGCTTCTTGATATTAGAAAAAAAATACAGTTTCAAAAAGCTGTGTGCATTCTGAAATTACTGTCATATTAAAATTTCTTTAAACTTGTGTTTATTAACAAAAATTATAGAGTATTTAGCATTTCAATATAAAAGTACGAAAAGGGATTAATTATGCCGTACTAATGACCAACAAATGTAAGTTCCATCACTGATTTCACAAATATCAAATAGAAGAACAACACTGGCTAGCAAATGTCACGTAAAAACGTTATGACTTTCTATTTTATACAGGTTGAAACGTTCCGTCAACGTGACATTTGATTTCGGTAAGCGCTTCCATTGTTTTAATATGCCAGAAACACACGTCCGTTGCATTAGCTTACGTAGACGTTCGCATAACTAGGCCTTAAGGGTGAATGTTTTTAGAGTTAAGTTACTTGCAAGCTTTGATTAATTACTAGTAAACAGGATGGAAGATAACTTATTTTTACCTACACTTAATGTTTCTATCTCATCAAAAATCCGCTTTTTTTCTCCTGCTCCTTCAAATATTAACGTATTTCAGTGTCGGGTCTACAACACATTTATATACGTCTTTCTTTTTTTACATTAACTTAGTCCTGAGTAAAATTACTACTACTATAGAGATGCTACTACGTAACCGGGATATCTAGATTAATGCACAGATGCCCAGTAGTGGCTGATATCAGCAAATTAAACTCACACGTATTATTACGCTCTTTTGTTTGATCGTCAATCAACCAATAGGAAATCACCATGTTGAGTGGGAGAGACAAACTGCACTTGCAGAAATTCTATGTCTTATTTTACATTTTAATCGTCATCGAGACTGCTGTCAGTGAACACATAAATTCAAATTATTGCGTTATTAATGATGTCAGCCGAAAAGTATTTATGTTACAAAATGCTTTTAATGATATGCAATGTCTTATTTGTCATAAGACATTTAAAAAAACTAAGAAATATAATTAAAAAAAAAAAAAAAACATTTTGAAGATGTTCACAAAGCCATGAATAAAATGAATAGCAAATTGTTTTCTTCCAGTGTTATTTCGCCACTCTCACCAATACTACTACCTTGGGCATCTATGGATTAATGTTAAGTTTGAGGCTGGGGAGCCAATTATTCATGAAATTATTGATTACTTCATTTTTAGTTAGTATGTGAGCGAAATCACTCTGAATGTAAACTGGTAATATCTAGTTTTTATTGGCCATACAGGGCTTCATATATTACTTTACTGAAATAAATAAAAAAACTAAATATTTTTTTTTTTAATTTTAATTCCAAATGTTGATAATTTAAAAAAAAAATAATTATTTTATACAAAAGACTTACACTGGTATTCATAAAAAATAAAACATTATTAAAATACATTTTAGAACAAATTTTTCATATCAAATTTGTTTTAAAATGTATTTGAGCAACATTTTCTTTTTTATGAATACCGGTGTTAAAATATACTGCAAATTCAAATTCCAGTTAAAAATTCCGTTATTTTAATTTTTAATAGTTTTGGCCAAGAAAAGTGATGTTTCCGACCGACCATAGTGCGTTGTCGCATTTTACAAAAATATGTAAATGAAATCATCTCTAAACGTTAAATTATATAGTAGATCATGTCATCGACTCAAATAAACTCCATTTCTCTAAATTGTATGTGTTTTTTTGTTTTTTAACACAACAGTAAGATCTTAAAGAATCACCCATTATATGGACGTGACTATTTTGAAGCGTTAGCAGACTCCTACTTTTCTTTGTGGAACACTGCCAAAAGTATAAAATTATAACTCTTGTTTATTTAACAACCAGATTTTAGTTTACAAAAACATAATCATATTTCATACATATTTAGGTCACGGTATTAAAATCGTCCAGTACCCTCCAAAAAAAAAAAAAAAAAAAATGCGCTCTCTTGTGTTGACATCATCAGCTGGAGACAAAACTAAAATAGTGTCTGTATACACAGCCACACATATGCACACACATACATTATGCAATGATTACAACTCTCAAACATCTAAAAGAAATATGTACATCCTTCTTATGACGACATTATTATGATGATTACGTTTTGCTGTCTGAGTTTTCAATTTTCTTTTAAACATGTTATTCTTTTTTTTATGTGTTTTTCAATGTCATCAGCTTACCCTTTTTAATACTTCTTCTAATGCTTCACAATCACTTGGCGCCAATTTAATTGACTTTAGTGATAGAAGTGGTTGTCGCCTCAATTGTTTCGTGAGATCCACTGCCTTCAGATGGTCCAGTATTGATTGCAATGGTTTTGTGTTGTGTTTTTGACATGACGTTATATACAATTCAGCAATTTCCGAAATACTCTTAACCATATAAACTGTAAATAATGGAAAACAAACAGATACGCTTTTACTCAAGTTCACAAATCATGATAAGCAAATATTTGGTATATAAAATGTTTAAAGCAACAGGAGGAAAATTACTCTGAGATTGTCAAAGTCAAAATAATAATGATTCACCAAAGAGATTATCACGCAAAATTTGCATTCGAAGAAATATCTATGAAATATCAAAGACCCCATAATTGTTTGTTAAACGTAAAGGCGGCGTATTTCATAACTCTGATAACAGGTTTTTGAGTAGCAAGAAGAGGATGGGTAGAAAAATAAACAGTCTTATTATGAATTCCGAGTGAACATCACTCGTAATGGAGAATCTACGTCGCGAATTCGTACAAAAAGGTATTATGAATTCCGACGGATTCGAAGTTAGTGTTGCCATCCTCTTGAGCTAAATTCGAATTAGTGCAACCAACTTTTTAAATGAAAAACAGATGTGTTTTGTTTACATTCTAACACCCCGTCTAGACCTGCAATAAATAGCTTAGCAATACGGCAATAACGCCGGCAGAACAACGGTAAAATATTGCTTATTGCTTATTGATATGTTTATGTCAAGGGGTTGTGTAATCGTATTTATGTTAACTCACAATTGAAAAGAAGCCAAAGAGTACAGTTTTTGCGCAAGATTTATTGATTTAAATATGTCTTCAATGTTCCAATCCATAATAAATACACCGTATTATTAATAACTTTTATTTATAAAACTAAAACACAAACTTTCACAAACTTTTTTATCAAATACGCTTGAAAAATGGTGGTCCTCTTGTGTCTTTATATGTCAAGCTCAAATGACAACCAAATTCGACGTTTTATGTCTGCAATAATTGTTAAGAAGAGAATTCGTTGACAATTATTGCAACCTCTTGCAATAAGCAGTCTACATTAGACATGACATCATTTTGACGTTTGCTGCAATAAATGATAACATTTTTATTACTGGTCTAGACGGGGGGTAAGGATTGCTAAAAATATTTTTCAAAAAATAAAAACGAAATATAATGAATTTGGTTTGCTGCAGCCGTTTCAGTGACGAAGGAGGAATTTTAAAACAAAAGCTGTTAGCGAATAGAGCGCAAAGCCTTGAGGAATGATTAGAATTCCCTTGATTTGGATTACAAGGCGGAAGTTATTAAAACATATCAGCACTTGTGAAAATATGTACATATGTATGTATGTAATTTTCCGTTTAGCTTTATTAAAAATTTCTGGCTGAACAAACGATTTTTAGCAGAAGGTGGAGGAAAAGATGTGGATGCTGCAATTGCTTTTTCGTACCACTTTTCCGATTACACATTTAATTCAGCTGCTTTTGCTCTTTTTTTTTATATATATTAGCGGTACTCAGCGTTTGGTGCGTTTTTGGTTGCGACTATTTGCGTTTGCGATTATATTGCAACTGATCTTGAGCACCCTTTTTAACAACTTTGCAAATTTTATTTATTATTTAATTAATACACAATTTTTAATTTTTCACGTTTTATTTTATGGTAATTGCTGTTGGCTCCATCTCTACAATTTTTTGTTTGCTTTGTTTTAAAATGTCAGCTGTTCGAGTGTCAGTGTTGCAAACGCAATACTCATGCGAAAAAAGCAACACGTAATTATTTCTTGCATTCGCACAATTTCTTGCATTCGCACTTATGCAAGACATTTGCACCAAATAATGAACTGCGCTATTGTTAATTATTTTCCAAGTAATCTATCAGCTGTTGCAAATGGTGTATTTGAAGCGATTTTTTCAACACGTATAATATAAAAGTTAGTTTCTGTTACTTTTTTTGTTTCGAATCACGGCAAAATCAATAATTATTTTAAAATATACCAATTAATTATTCAAGAAATATAATTTTATAACTACTCAAATATGAACTAAATTGTTTATTTGCTTTTTGAAAAGGTTCATTTTTGGACCTGAATTAATATTTTATAACTACTTAAAAACAGGTTTTATTCAATTTAAAAACTTATTTTTAATTTGTGCTTATTTTCAACCAATTTTTGTATTCTCCCGACACTAAGAAGAGTTCGTACAAATTTTTGGTAAAAACGCCAAATGTACGTTTCATTCGGAATTCATAATACCAATCTCCCGAATTTCGAAAATTTCGGGAGAATTTGGTAGCTACGACGGAATTCATGATAGCATTTTCACAACGGAATTCCGTCGGAGCCTCCGAAGGAATTCATAACAAGCATGAAAATGAAAAAGTACGTGTGTTTAAGATCGCTAAATTGCTTTATGAGCTTAGAATGGCAACATTCCTCCAATCATAAATTTCTTAAGAACAATGAACCTGAAAGAGTGGCATCTCCTCGTTTTAAACCGGCCATTTTGCTTTGCTCACAGGCAGGCGAAAGTTCGGGCAATAAGGGAATGTAACGGGTTATTCATTTTGCGGTTTCAAAAGTAAACGTAAATAAAACACATATAAATTTTTTTTTTTCATAATATTTCTTTTTTAATATAAATTTTGAACGTTGACATTATGTGTGAAACACTACATCATTTAAGTGACCACCACGCGAAATGATGCAAGCACTGATTCTTTTGAGGTAATTTTCGACCACTTTTTGACACATATTGGGCGGTATCTCAGCCCATAACTGGACGAATGTTGGTTTTTCAGTGCTCAAGAGTTAAAAGGTTTATATGCATAAACACGGTCTTTTGCGTAGCCCCACAAAAAAATGTCTAATGTTATCAAATCGCATGATCTTGGTGGCCAGTTGATATCGCCACGATGAGAAATTGCGTGACCAGGAGATGTCTCTTGCAATAAAGCCATATTCGCTCGCGTTGTGTGGCATGTGGCACCGTCTTGTTGAAACCACATACTCTCCAAGTCGTATTCTTCAATAGCAGCCAAAAAAAACAAAGTCGGTTATCATATGACCATAACGCTCCGAATTGACGGTGACAGTCGTTCCATCGTCGTTTTCGAAGAACTAAGGTCCAATCACACCTTCCTACCAAAGAGCGCACCAACCAGTGACTTTTTCTGGATGCAATGGCCTCTCTTCAATTACTTAACGATTCTCAGAACTCCAAATACGACAATTTTGTTTATTAACATACCCACCCACAGTGCGAAATGTGCTTCATCGCTGAAGAATTTTGTTCGGAAAATCGCCGTCCACCGCCTGTTGTTCAAGCACCCATACCACGTATCTAAGACGTTGTGAAGGGTCAGCTGGCTTCAGTTGTTGTATGAGCTGGACTTTATATGGCTGTAGGTGTAGGTCCAAATGGAAAATACGCCATAATGTGCCGTAAGACAGTCCTAATTCCTGAGAACGGCGAGGAATCTACACATTTGCGTCTTCGGGAACACTTTTACGTACAGCAGCGATATTTTCAGCGGAACGAGCGAAACGATGATGCACAAGCCGGCCTTACAATATTTGTAAACGCTGCAGTCTCTTCAAATTTCTTCACAATTTTGCCAATTGCTTGAGAGTTGGACGATTATGTAAACCATAATCTCCTCTTAAAGCACGATATGTGGCTGTGGCTGTGGCAGAATCACCATTTTTGTAGTGTGTTTTGATAATTTTTATGCGTTGTGTGATAGTTAAGCGATCCATTTTCATCAATGTCAGACTTTTAACTGAGAAGAAAACTATTGGTTTAACAACTTAGTTTGCCAAATGTCGAATTCCAGTCCTATACTTTTGAAACCACGAAATGGATAGCCCGTTATTAGGGAACTCAGTGAAATGGAAAGGCCAGGACCCATGAATATATTTACGAACAGTCAGATGGTCATTAAAGCGATGTCAGCTCAGCGGATTAAATCACGGACAGTTATGAACAGTTACATCATATGGGTGCCGGGACACACAGGAATAACTGGAAATGAGATAGCAAAATCCATTTGCTTCAAGCGCAAGAGATTTAAGTAAAATAAGCTTGGAATGCGTGAAACCCTGAGCTAAAGAACCCACTCAAGTGTCTGGAATAATGAAACCGTGTGATTCAACACAACAATTCTATGGGGATATTCAGACACAAAGGGCTACTAAAATTTAGCAAGCAAGCTGAAGCCCGTATGATACTACATATTTTTTGCATTGTTTAAGTTTTGGAGAATAGTGCAAATATAATGTAATAGTAGAATTTAGTATGTGCAAAGAGTTCAGCTGTATTAAGATATTTATCTGTCAACAGTTTTGTTGAAGTTACCGATAAAAAGTCAGGTTATGTCAAAAAAAAATAAAAAAAAAAAATGTAAAATTTTTCAACTTAAAATTGACATTTCAAACTTGAATGTTGCTGTCTCAGCGATTTATAGACAATTTTTGCGATTTAACGCTTCTTTTCTTGAACATTTTTATTTTCTAGAATACAACACTTAAAAAAAAGCTGTCAGTTTTGTTTACGTTTTGTAAAAATTGCCAAATTTTTAAACCATTTTTGCATTGATGCATTTTTAAATTTAAGCTTTTAAATCGCCCAACCGATATTTTAGAACCGATATTTTAGAATGTTTCGGGATTTGACAGCCCTAGTGCTGCAATCTGGCAACTGACAGATTTATTGTAAAGTTAGACCTTTTTTCAGATTATTCGTATTCCCACTTAGAAAATTTTGTCAGTAAAATTAACTGAAAACACTCTATTAAATAAATGAAACTTCATTTAAAAACCATCCTACTTGTTTTTTTTTTATTTAAATTTACTAATTACTTCATTTGAATTTAAATGTTAAAAAATCTCCGGAACCCAATCGGTAAAGATAATAATTTTTCCTTTATTTTAGCTGTCAAATAATTAATTATTGCGTAATCCACTTGTACATTTTTTTTATATTTTCTCTTATGAGGTAATTTTTTATTTAATTATAATTTTCTATCAGTATTATCTCCTTTTTCAATTCGCTAATTTACTATTTGTACTGCAAAGCCTCTGCTGAGATTCGAACATGCAACATCTCGACTTGAAAGCAGCTGTCGTACCTACTCAGCCATCGCAACAATCAGAAAAAAAATCAATAACAATCAGTAAAGTAAATATGTATACACATATTAACAGCTTGATTCCATTCTGTATGTGTAACATAAGTTACTACTGTCATTATTAACTGTGACCGAAAACCCATATTTATCTGTTGTTAGTTTTTTAAGCAATTGTACAAATCAGTTAAAATTAAAATTTCATTAATTTTTAAACGCTGCACTGATTACTTCTGGAATAAGATAAATGTAATACTCGTCCACGGTCAGTTACTGCAAAAATGTTCTGAGTTTAGAACATTTTCACATACAAGTGCTATTTGTGTTGTATACAGTAACTTAAAAAAATAATTATCTCGGCCCAAAAATAGAAATAAATCGTTCATATTTTCGTGCGATTATTTTTTACAACTTCCGACTTACAACTTTGGCAACGAAACTCCATCAAGGATCAGTGTTTATCGATGGTACGGTCAATTCAATCGTGGTCACTCCAAGAAGAATTCCCCCAAGGTCGGCTAAATTTCGGTTGTTGTTGTTGTTGTTGTTACGAAACCTTCGATGCCGTGATCGAACTGATATTGCAAGATCGTCATGTGATGATTCCTTCTCTTATGGTTCAAAAATTATAGCTAATTTTATGTAATTTTGAAGGTTTCTTGCATGGGGACCCCCTTTAGTTTCTTCTAACTTTCAGTCGTTTTTAGTATTTTGCTGCTGTAGCGGACGGGTAACCCCACATGTAGTGTGAAAATTTCAGCTCTCTAGCTTTTACCATTTGGCAGAAAGGGGCCTGTGGCGGACGTACGTAAAAGTCTCAGTACTCTATGAGTACGGAACCCTAAAAAGATGGAGTCTCGTGTTTCCATTTTCACAACACAAATACACATATAAACAATTATTTTCAACGAATCAGCTGTTGTCCAACAGTTTGTTAACCATTGACACTTGAGGGTTTAACTAATGGTAAACAAAAAGACTTGAATCAAATTCTATCGATTAAGCTGGCTATTGACTGTAAATTTGGCACTTGAAGATGTCAAATAGAGCTGCTGTTATTACAACCGCAACTGTAAATACATCTGTATGTATTTATTGTATAAGCCAATTTATAATCTTTTAAATAAATAAATTTTGTTTAGCTCAGCTGCTTGTGTTTTAAAACACATTTATTATTTTAAGTAATAAAACTTTATTGAACATAAAATATCTCAATATTTGACGACATTATCGCCTGAAGTAAACAGCAGCTAAAAGCTTATTTGTTGTATCTGTTTGTTTTTATTTTGTTAAAAACAAAACGAACAAGAATACACAAAAAAAATCAAAAACCTTTCCGATTAGAAAACATAATGTTTACTTTCAAAACAATCAATTGAATCTAATCGAAACTAGATTTTAGGATTGAAATCAGTAAGAACCTCATTTTTTTAACTTTTGCTTAACAAAGTATTTAAATAAGTTTTCTTTCTTTCCGGTTTTGCTCAGAGTGAATGACAAATCTACACATAGACATTCCTAGAAGAAGTTCAACCGTGATTGAAGAATGAAAAGTTTTCAATTATAAATTTTAACGTTTATATTCATACAAAATTAAAACGCACTTCAAACAAGTTTTAGTAAAAAAAATTTCCTAATACCGTATTCATCCGAGAACTTCAGTTTAAACTTGTCTTTTTAATTCGAAACAACAATTTTAAGCTCATTTTAAGCTCATTTTTTATTGAATTGATTTTTTTTTTGGAACGAAGTTCCTTAACGCGGCTTGCTGGTAGTGCAAATTAGTAGAAATCGTCACGAAAGCGTGTGAGCTGTTTATATGTATTGCTGTATCTGTCGACAAACAATTGTGTAGGAGACACCTACCAATAAATATTAATTAGTTGCGAAAACGGACACTATCAGTTGATAGATGTCGCTAAAGCAAAGTATGTTGATTTTGAATATTTGTCAAGTTACAACTTATACGGGAAAGTGCCGACAACTCTGCAAATGCAGGTCGTTTTGTGTTCTTCTTCTCTAAATATTTCCGTTTTCAAATTTTGTGAGGAAGAAGTATTTTAGAAAATACAGTAGAAACAAGTTGTGCCTCCGAGGGGAGGGGTTTTCTATACAGTTTTTTGGTTTTGAATATTTTTCAAATTACAACTTATACGGGAAAGTGCCGACAACTCTGCAAATGCAGGTCGTTCTGTGGTCTTCTTCTCTAAATATTTCAGTTTTCAAATTTTGTGAGGAAGAAGTATTTTAGAAAATACAGTAGAAACAAGTTGTGCCTCCGAGGGGAGGGGTTTTCTATACAGTTTTTTGGTTTTGAATATTTGTCAAATTACAACTTATACGGGAAAGTGCCGACAACTCTGCAAATGCAGGTCGTTTTGTGGTCTTCTTCTCTAAATATTTCCGTTTTCAAATTATTTATTTATTTATTTTTATTTATTTATTTCATTATTTAATCGAGCCCATTGGGCCATATATGATTAATATATACATATGTACATATAAATTGTAATAGAAAGTAAGTAAATGAAAGTATTATTAATAATTCATATTAAAACTAGTATTATGTATAAGCTTTTTTTTTTTTTTTTTTTTTTTTTTTTTTTTTTTTTTTTATAAACCTAAATTTGGTAACAATAAAATTTTGTAAAGTTATTAGGACATTTGTACATACTTCAGCAGAAAAAATACAGCCCTTGTTCTCAAACAACATTAATCATAAACACTAGCTCATTAAGAATACGTAGAATTCATGAAGTAGGAAATATTTAAGTTTGATCATCGAAGAGTTCAAGCAATTTAGTTCTAAGAATTGATTTAGACATGTTAAACCTTTTTAAACGTAATGGTAGAGAGTTCCATATTCTGCAGGTTCTAATAAGATATCTAGTAAATGTTTTAACCCTTTAATCTTATATTTAGTAAAAAATTTTGAAATTTTGTATAATTAGCAATAAATATGCTAAATAAAGAAATAATAATAATAAAAATGTCACAACAAAAAACAGCAATATTGACAAATTTTCTTCGTTTTGTAGCAGATTGACAAAAAAAAAAAATACTGCATGTGTCAAAAGTAAAAAAATAAAACGTTCCAAAAATTTAAAGGAGCATATAAAATTTCAAAAACAACACAAAATAAAACATACAGATTTCACCTTGTATTACATTCGAAGATGAAACGTAAGGAACTTCGTTCCTAACGGGGGTCCCCCGACCGGATTTTTTTTTTTTTTTTTTTACATTTTGCAATATACTACATCTATAGGTATGCTAAAGATATACATATGTATTTACCCAACTCACAAACCAGTTGCATTATGGTATGGGGGCCCCGTTTTCAAAACATACTATAAGCATATTATTAGAGAAAAAGAATTTTTCTAATTCTCATTTGGTTCATGAGAATTTTGGAACAAGTAGTTAAGAGGTTTCAAACATTATTTTTAGATTTTTCGAGTCTACTGATGAGTTGATTAGCATGAACGAAATGTTGGCGGCAAATAGACGGCTGAAAAAAACAGTAAACATTAAGGTCTATTTTTAGACCTAAAACAATACATTTCAATTGGCTTCAATATAGCAAATAAATAATTAAGTTCAGTTTTGAAAAAGAAAATTTTAAAATTCAACATTTGTGATCACAGGTTTTCATTCCTAATCACATGGTGATTTTTATTTTCAATATGGCAATACCTTCAACGATTTTTTATAATTTTTCTGGGAGCAGTCACCATTTACTTGACCTATCAACAGTTTTCGGTTGGACGTTACACTGCGGTTACACGATCAAGTTTTGCTATCAAGTTTTTTTCACATACTGCTTGTCAAAATTCAATAAAATTGATAGCTGTGACGTAGGCTGCACGCAATTTCACAACAATTCGTTTTCAAGATGACATCAAGAAAAAAAAAAAATGCAAAATAGCTGCTTCATTAAAAGTACTATCAGAAATAAAGAAAATAAAAGACGAAAAAAAAAAACAGAGGACAGAAAGGAAATACTGGCTGAAGCCCTTATTAGTAAGAAGGTTGATAAATATTTAAAAATTATAATGAGTGTAGATACATATGCTCTATAAATCGCAGCACATCATTATATTTGTTGGTTTTGCACGTAAACATTTTAATTTCTATTTTTAAGCTTGAATCTGTTTAATTTTTATCACTTTTAATTGCAACTCTCAAACAAAACAAAAAAATATTTGCAGACAGAACGAAAAAAAATTGTTGTCAGCTGTTTTCCTGATTGTGACTTGATGCTCTCTATGGAAAGCAAAAATTGTCATCAAGTTTGCATCAATTTTCGAAATTGTGAGTGTATTAGTAAAAAAGTGTGAATGTATTAAAACTTGAAAGGCAAAACTTGATCGTGTAACCCCCAAGTTAAGGTATGGTAGGTAATAAAAAAAAAGTTTAAAAAAAAGGACTTTGGTCCTTTTCTCGAAAACGCTAGGAAATGGGCGAAAAAAAATTATTGCGACATAATTTTTAATTTAATGTTCAATAGTCAAAGCCCATAACAGCGCGTTTTGCGGCTATGGAAAACTAGGTATGTATTTTTTCCAAATACGGCAGCTTTGACTTTCCAGGCAAATTTCTCAAAGTGACTTAATGCTCTCTATCGTGCTGAAGAGAATTCTCAGTGAAAAATTGTTTGTCCGGACAAACATTTTGTTTGAAAACAATGCCTGAATCTATCTTCAGTTTAAGCGAAGAACTTTGATTTTATTGCCAATCATAACCGCCCCGCCGAATACTTAAACCAAAAATAATTATTCGGCTGTTTCAAGAAAACAAACAACAACAACAACAGAACCAGTAAAGAGCTTAAAAGAGCGATGTACTCAGTTTGTT
The DNA here is from genome assembly GCA_963662145.1 of Sturmia bella. Taxonomy (NCBI): domain Eukaryota; kingdom Metazoa; phylum Arthropoda; class Insecta; order Diptera; family Tachinidae; genus Sturmia; species Sturmia bella. Next base: position 47,692,810 of record OY759171.1, on the reverse strand, counting down.
TTGGGCTGTGTGTGTATACATACATACATACATATGTACATTCGTTTTAAACAAACAGCACCTGGAATTACCCCAAAAAAATAAATAAAAATCAAAAAAGCAAACAAAGCAAAAAAAAAAAATAAAAAGTAAACAATAAAAATAAAAAATCATAGCAACAAAAATTCAATTGTATAAACAAAAGCAAGCCAAGATAAAAGCTGTTGAAAACAATTTGGTTTATTGCTGTTATTTTCATATTTATATTCGCATAAAAAAACTGTGTGTCTACTTAAAATTAAAAACAAGTTTTTTTATTTACATACATATGTATGTATGTATGTATGTATGTATATGTACGTATGTATAGGAATTTATTTGGCTGAACTCATCAAGTTTAAATTGACAAGAAGATTATTTCTTCATTTTTTTTTTTTTTAATAATTAGTGTGTACATTTTTATGTCTTTTTAGCGTTCACGTGGTTCGATAACTTATAATATTAAATAAAAATTTTTAAAAAATTTTAGCTATGCACATACATACATATGTAACTGAAAAAGAATTCTTATTGTATCGACGTCTCAATTACTATGAAATATGTATGTACATACAGGGTGCCTGATGTCATATTTATATTTTAATAAATTTAGTCAAGTACGAGGCTGGCTCGCACACTTAGGGTTCCGTACGTATGTACATATGTATGTATGTGTAATGTATGTATGGAATGGCATATGTGAATACATATGTATATTGTAAAAATTTCATCTCTCTGTTTTTACAGCTACTTTATGTTGTATGGGGACACCTAGTAATTTTCGACTTGTTGTTGTTGTAATTTGCTGTTGTAAGGCATCTGGGAATACATATACTGTGCGATTTTCGGCTCTCTATCTCTTACGGTTCGAGAGTTAGAGCTGTTACTCTACGTTGTAAAGGGACACCTGGTAGTTTTACAGTTGTTATTGTTTCTAGCATTTGTTGTTGTGGAGCATATGTGAATACAGATATTATGCAAATTTCATCCCTCTGTCTCTCACGGTTCGAGAGTAACGGCTAGCTGTTACTTTACGTTGTAAAGGGAAACCTGGTAGTTTTCGACATGGTGTTGTTTTTAATATTTGTCGTTGTAGAGCATATGAAAATACATATATTGTGCGAATTTCAGCTCTCTGTCTTTTACAGTTTAGCAGCTACGGCTAATTGTTACTTTAGGTTGTATAGGGACACCTGGTAGTTTTACAGTTGTTGTTGTCTTTAGCATTTGCTGTTGTAGAGCATCTATAAATACATACACTGTGTGAATTTCAATTTTCTATCTTTTACGGTTCGAGAGTTATAGCTAATTGTAACTTTTCGTTGTATGGGGACACCTGGTAGTTTTCGATTTGTTGTTGTTTTTAGTATTTGTTGTTGTAGCGGCAAGTTACAACAACATCCTGTGAAAAATTCAGCTCTTTAGCTCTTACCGTTTCGGAGAATGGACGCTGTGGCGGGCGGGCGGTCGGATGGACGGACGGACGGACGTAGTTGTCTCGGTAACAGGGTTCCGTTTCACTCTGATGAGCACGGAACCCTAAAAACGGAGCTAACTTCACAGCTTCGTTTTTAACATAAATAAATATGTTAGCACTTTCGCTAAAAATGCTCTATACAATATGTTAGAAATGTTAGCAAACAGATCATTCGATTAAAATAACAGCGTTTTGCTAAGAAAATGTAAACAAAAACAGAGATGTTAAAAACGAAGCTAACTTCACACACAGCTATTTTAGTAGTCGACTACTCAATGTACGACAGGGTATGTACAAAAAAAAAAGTAAAAAGGTGCGTATATTCTCAGCTTAAAATAAAAACAGTTTGTTGCTGCACGCTGTTCGAATTATTCAAACTCAAACATTTAAGATTGATGTCTTCATTTTCATACTTCTCAATATTTTGTGTTTTCGTTTTGTTTTTCTTTTTTCTGCAAATGTGTTTTTTGTCTGTACACTTTTTTGTCATTGAAATTTCTGTCGATGACATCACACACGTACATATTTATGTATGTGTGTAAGCATGTGATACGGCCAAAACGAAGTACTTGAACAGCGTTGCCACGGCAAACAATTTTGGTAACATGAACTTGAAAAAGGGACCAAATGTGAAAAATTAAGATGTAAACATTTTTATGGTTCCGTACTCACAGAATGAAAGGCTGGAGGAATAAAATCTTCCCAGGATTGTAGTTACTTAGCCGGTACAATAGAAAATACTAAAAACAACAAAAAGTTAAAAGATACGAGAAACTGAATACAACTGTTACTTTCGAACCTTGAGAAATGCGAGGCTTAAAATGTTCACTGAATGTGATGAAATATACATACATATGTACATACATGTAAGTACTACAATTTTTCGAAGACGTCGCTGGTCAAACGACAACGAGCATTTTTCTGTTGCAATTGAACGAATTAGGTCTGGAGGTTGCTTTTGTGGTTCCAGCAGGACGGAGCAATGACACACACTGCGCGAGCCACAGCCGATATTCTGAAAGCCAAACAACATCGGATGATTTCTTTTGGCCCACCTGTTAGAAATGTGGCCACCAACAAAGGAGAAGAGGTCGAAGCCACGGACTCTGTCTCGTCGGTAAGTTCTCAATCAAACTCAAGCTTGGTTAGTTAAGCAGCCCTACGACAGGTTTCTATTAATAATGAATATGCGCTTCGAAATTCAGATCCAAAGAACATCACCATTATCAACTGTGAACGAATGACGATCACACAGAAAAATTTCCATCACAGCAAAGCAGCATCCGCTGCCCTCTTACGCGCAATCTAGTGGTTGCGGCTTCTGGAGACTATGTATGGTAAGCAACTGTAGCAGACAGTGCGGCCACACAGCAATGCCAGCCAAAACGGAACTTGCACTCTTCAGTAGGAAGTACAAAAAAAGTACATAAGACAAAATAGGCTTGAAATGGAGTATCAATCCAAGGAAATTCATATGTATCTTACAGATTTCTGGCAAAGAATGAAGGAGCTATGAGGATAACGGCAGCTAAGGTTCTATTTGCTCTCCTTTTGGCTGACTGTTGACCAAGGCAGATCTACCTTGCTGTTGACATTATGGCAAAATGTGAGGAATGTGCAAGGGTAAGAGCAATTCAGATTGGATGAATAACGCTGAAAAAATTTCACATTTAAATCCAGTTCGCCTGATCGTAAACAATTGTTTCATTTGTACTATTTTCGTTTTTAGGGTTCCGTACTCATCAGAGTGAAACGGAACCCTATTACCGAGACTAATACGTCCGTCCGTCCATCTGTCCGCCCGTCACAGCGTCCAATCTCCGAAACGGTAAGAGCTAAAGAGCTGAAATTTTCACAGGATGTTGTTGTACCTTGCCGCTACAACAACAAATACTAAAGGCAACAATAAAGCGAAAACTACCAGGTGTCCCGATACAACAAAAAGTTACAATTAGCTATAACTCTCGAACCGTAAAAGACAGAAAGCTGAAATTCGCACAGTGTATGTATTTATAGATGCTCTGCAACAACAAATGCTAAAAACAACAACAAATCGAAAACTACCTGGTGTCCCCATACAACGAAAACTAACAATTAGCTATAACTCTCGAACCGTAGCAGATAGAGAGCTGAAATTCGCACAGTGCATGTAAATACATGTAATACATGTAATAAAAAAAAATACATGTAATACATGTAAAGTAATAATTAGCCGTTACTCTCGAACCGTGACAGACAGAGGGATGAAATTTGCATAATATATCTATTCACATATGCTCCACAACAACAAATGCTAAAAACAACAAAACTGTAAAACTACCAGGTGTCCCTGGTACGATAGTGTGGCCGTTTTAATGAGACTTTTTAAGCTAGAATGGAATATGAAATATCAGATGTGTCAAGTAATTTCCAGTGAAGGCATCGAATGTAAGACAGTGAATCACGGCTTTAAGCGGTACTTAGTTCTTTCTTTTTTCTCGGTCACAAAGTCGCACTACCAAATATGAATAAATTGAGCTAAGTACCGGTCTGGCTCACACAGCAAGGGTTCCGTACTACCGTTCAAGTGTCAGGGAAAGGATACTCTTGGTATAAAGTACCCTTTAGTTTTTTACTTTTTATTATTTACCGTTGTAGCCCTGCAGAAATTATTGCAGTACATGATCCGTTTTCAAGTAAAAAGGAGTAGTTACAACACGGTCCGATGTAGTGCAAACATGGACCATGATGAATAAAAAACAATTATTTGGCAACACTCGCAACACATGATTACCATGTGGTAATCCATGGAGTAGTGACATGAAGTAATTTGAAGACTAAATATGTGTTAATAATGTGCGGAGTAATTGTTTGGACTAGTTTTTGGTTTAGTCTGACTTAATGTTTTTTTTTTTGGAATACATGGTCCTCTCCTTGGAGAGGACTAAGACTTTTGGACTAGTCCTAGTCTCTTGTGGAGTACTTTTTACACGCGTATAAATAGAAGTCCCGATTCCTGCAGGGAGAAGCCAGACAACTACATGCACTATGTAAATTTTACGCCTCTATTTCTTACGATTCAAAAGTTATAGCTGATTTTCAACCTAAAGGTTGTCCCCTTTTGATATTTGTTGTTGTAGAGGCCAACAAACTACATGCAGTGTAAAAATTTTAGCCCCCTAATTCATAAAAATTATTTCAGGCATATAAAGCTCTTATTTGACATATTAGTATGGAAAATTTGTCAGATAAGGACAAAATTTAAATTTTCACTTTTTGCTACCTTTGGTATTTGGTGTTGTGTAGGCCTGGTAACTGCATATACTCTATATCTTACGGTTCAAAAGTTACAGCTAATTTCAATTTCTTGCATGGGAGCACCCCGTAGTTCTTGATTTCTTGTCTCAGCTCTCTAGGTCTAATGGTTCAAAAGTTACATATAATTTTAGTTAATTTGCACAGTTTCTTGTAGGGGGGACCCCTTTAGCTTCCAGCTTTTTGTTGTTTTTATTGCTTATTATTGTAGAAACCGGGTAACCGCATGCCCTGTGTAAATTTCAGCTCTCTAGCTTTTACTGTTTGGGAGAATGGGGCCTGTGACGGACGGACGGATGTAAAAGTCACAGTAATAGGGATCCGTTTGTAGTCCATCATTGTAATAAATACATAAATAGAGAGAATTAGGTGTCATACGTTAGTAACCCATATGATGCTAAAGACAGGTTTGTACATTTGTGTTGACGCATAATGTGTATGTGAGTGTATTACATACGTATGCATCTATTTCCAAGTTCATAAAAATGATTCATTTGCATCCAATAATTCAAAATAAAATAGTATTTGGGAACACAACAACAGCAACAACAAATATAAACAAAATTATTAATAAATGACAACAAAATAATTGTTTACGTTTGTGTGCATATACTCGTACATACATATGTATGTATGTATGTATGTTGCGAGAAAATATACAAACGTTTGGCAAATGAACAAGAGGTTTTGGGCGACAAACAGAAGAGACCCAATCACCCACAAAAAATGTGGCATCACGAGAGCAAAAAAAAAAACAAAAAGAGCAAATAACACAGTTTGTAGTTGTATACAATTTTTAAACTGTATGAGTGAATTCAAAAGTTCAAAATATACGAATAAAAGAGACATCATGTCGACGAAATAGACGTCATCTTTTTGTTAAGCAAATAAATAGTAATAATAAAAATACAGAATTATTAAACAAAAATACACACATGAACACACATACGCTTTGTCGCAAATATACATACATATGTACAGCTGCGGTAAGAAAAAATAGCACAGCCAAATACTAAGAACGTTTAGCATCGAAATTAAAAAATAAAGGCATATGTATCTTTTAAATAAATAGGAGTGCTTTGCAGACAGTTTTCATATAAATTGGACCAGATTATGTATATATGTAAGTAATAAATGAGTTATGTAAAATCATATTTTAGTATATGTATGTACATATGTATATGTACATATCATCTAGGGGTTGATCGTTAGCTTATTTATAATTATATAAATAAATGCGTTCAATATAATTAAAATATCATTGGACTTATGTAGCAAGGCCCTAACTAGTGTTTCTTTTTTCAATCTTGATTGATCTTATACAGAAATCACCTTTCTACATGAGACAAAATGATATATGTATGTGGCTCGACCCTTATTAATTATTTGTTACAATCACACCAAATGATGGTTCGATTTTACTTCCTCATAATTGAGAAAGATTTTTTTGTGATAAAACTGAAGTATCAACATTTTCAAAGAAGACAAGACAAGTAAAGTTGAAGACTTACTGGCTGGGGTACATACTAGAGATGTGCGCGTGAGTGTTTTTGGGCTCACGTCACGCACGCTCACGAGTTCAATTTTTTCAATCACGCATTTTCAAGAACAAATATTTTTAATCATGCGATTTCAAGGGTGTGAAGATAAATTCGTAAGTTAAATACGTCCCACCACACCACTATTAACTGAGTTCCACAGTAATGTTAAACACAGTTAAAAAAGGTATTTTTTTACTTTTCTTTATTTTTAAGTAAAAAGACTAACACCGGTATTCATAAAAAATAAAACATTGTTGAAACACATTTTAGAACAAATTTTTCATATAAAATTTGTTCTAAAATGTATTTCAGCAACGTTTTATTTTTTATGAATACCGGTGTAAATAATTAACTTTTTTTTTGTTATATGAAAAAAAAAACATTAGAAAATTATAAATATTAAAAAAAAAAATATGAAAATGTTTTATTTTGTTAGATTTTTTTAATTGGCAATATGGCGCCTTCCTGGACGGGTGTAGGGTTACTTCGGGGAGACATGCACGGTTGTGTCATATATTTTTAGAAAGAGGAAAAAAAAGAAATAAGAAACAATCAGCATCATATGCAATTGTTTCTCAGGGGCCAAGCTACACCTGGTGCAAAATAGGGTCTACATGAAATAGCGAAAATACTGTCTCTGAACATGACCTAGCAGGTCTCTCAAAAATAAAAACAAGGCTTCCAAATCAGCTGTTAAATTTAAAAAACTGTTGCAAGTAAACCATTGGAAAAGTCGCAATGTGGTGTGCAACGTTGTCGAAAATTTCCCAAGATTCAAAAATATTTAACACGAAAAATCAGAAAAACTAGAAGACATGTACACTACTGTTATATATCAAATAAAAGCTCTTGGAGGGTGATATAAAAATTCGTAAGAAGCTTACCTAATTGTTTCTCAGGGGAGGATTTATAGTGGGTGGAAGTTGTGTGGAACACGAAAATGTGCATGGGAGTACGTCTGATGATGAAAATTGGCCACTTGGAACATACATGCACGGTAGTGTTATATACCAATTGAAAACGCTAAACTAGTGCTATCAGAATCTGAAAAGTTTATATTCAGTGGTTTCTCCAAAAAATCCTTCAACGTTTGATTATGCAGAACTGGAACGTTACAGCAAGAAATCTCCTCATACACATCACATATACATATCATAGTTTGCTCTTCTAATAATTCAGTTACTCTTTACAATTCCTGCTTTTTGACCTTGAATGTCATGCAACTTAATTTTAATTCATAAACAAAAAAGTTGTATAGATTTTGAGAAAATATTTATGGGTATAACTAATGATTTACCCCCAATTTTTGACTTGGATTTTAAATGCCATTTCAATTTAAATTTGATTTAAATACAAAATTGAGTCAAACTTAAAGGGCCTGCGGTGCCCATTTAAAATCGATTTAAGTTTTTCGTACTGCCATATGATTTTGACAGTTTGGTTTTGTTCTGCAAATTAAGAAAATTGCACATGTTTTTTTTGTTTCATAATTTGATTTTTTATTATTTCCAGAAGGTAATCAACTTCTGTGGCAGTGAAATTGGGAGTCCTTTTATCACTTTTGCTACTCATTTTAATGTTTACAAAAAAAATTTATTATTTTCTAAACTTTTCACAATTTCACTTGCTTCCAAATTTGTTTAAACAGCTGTTTTTTATTGAGTTATCGATAATTTTTTGACACTTACATTGTGCTGCCGTACTTTTATTACAATTAATTACCAAAAATAATTTTAGACTGTAAAACAGAAAGCTATTTTAAATCCAACTTAAATTTTAAGGAAAATTTATTAATTTTGTATTTAAATCCCAAGTCAAAAATCGGGGGTTAATTTTTGGTTTTGCACTATATGTAGTTTATTGGGTTAAAATTGCTCATGCAATTATTTCCCCCACTATTTTTTACATTTTTTTTTTTTTCTTCCAGACAAATCGACCCAGGCATGTGCAGCACAAGTAGAGCTAAAATAATCTGCATTGAAAAATAATTCAGGGAAAAGTGTGTGAAAGTTGATCTGCAAACCAAAAAAGTTAGGGTGTTAAATTTTTCGTGAAATTTCGTGAAACTTCGTGTACTGCATTAAAAAGGTAATCATGCACGAAATTTTAATTTTAAATCACGTTCACGCACTCACACGTGATTTTTCTAAAATTTTTAGCCACGCATGAATCACGCGTGAAGCGACATTTTTACGACAACCTCACACTTCTAGTACATACCATGGTCGCTTCACCACCATTCATCAGCACCCAAATTGCTTCCAAGCCAGATCATGACTAATTGCACAAAAAAAGTTAAAGTCGGACCCGTATTTACCGAAAGCTATGTACATATATGTATATATTTTCAATATTATTGTCCTGAAGAAGCTATCTGAAGGAGAGCGAAATATCGAAAAAAATATATATATGTACTTATATATGAAGAAATATAAAAACTATAGGTATGTTAATAAAAAGACCATTAGCTCAAGAAAATACTAATATGAAATTACTTTACGGTGTGTAGCATGCATTTTTGCATCACTGTAAAATTATAATTTTTCTTAAAAGTATAAATATAACTTTGAAAATAAACGGAATATATAATGCAAAGATTGAGCGAATGACAATCTTTCCATGCATACAATAATCAATTTATTAGAGAATAAATCACAGGAAGTATAATATATAGATATGATGTATATTATAAGTGAGAAAAGTATTAATAATTAAAAATGTAAAAATAAATCTTAACAGTAATATGACAGCACATAGATAATTATACCACAGTATGACTGTGTATGGACAAACAACACATGCATACATTCTTACATATACTACATACATGCATATGTGTATATATTCATATATACATATGTATGTATTATCCAATTCATCAAACATTATTCAATTTGCAAAAGGGGTTCTTTTTTGTATCTCCCTGAAAGTTTCACATCATTAAATTGGGATTCTGGAATAAATTGTTTTTTGTATCTCCCTGAAATTTTCACATCATTTCACTAAGACTCTGGAATAAATTATAAGGTGTTGCAAATTGTCCGACCCAAAAACTGGTTATCAAATCATATGGAAAAGTTTCACTAAAAAATTTGGTTTGTGTGCAGTGTGGGGGGGGGAGGTGTAGAATTAAATTATCTCGAAAGCCACAATTCTCGAGACGCTCGCATTCAAAATTTAAAAGAAAAAACTCCTCTATGGGTGAAGTGCTGCAAATGCGTAAGGTCATGGCATGGGATGAATGCACAACAATTATCTCAGCATTAACTCTGCCAAGACCAAAGCTATGATTTTCAAAACACAACATTCTCTTTCTTTTGGTTGAAGGTACTGTTCTTGAGTAGCTTGAGCGGATGAAATGTCTTGGTGTAGTTTTGGATAATCGACAAAGATTTGGTTACCACATTAATGAAATGAGTTCAAAAATTAACTTCACTGTTTAAATTTGTATTTACCACTCTCAATTCGAAAATCTGTGGCGTCTAGCTTATAGTAAGCTACTTCTATTGCGGAATGCGGAAAGTGTGTTCGTAGAGCTGTGGGACGAAAAAATATGTATAAGAAAATGTCTGTTGAACTAAGCAAAAGTTGCCTTGAGATATCTCCATGGCAAGTTAAATACAAGATAACGAATCTAACAACGAAATTGCGGTACGTAATAACACTTTCTTTATTCCTCTTCCTTTTTTTTATATATAAGTTTATAACTATAAACAATAGCTTTTACAAAAACTGTACAGAATATGTATAATGAACCGTCTACCACTGGCCGCTTTCTGAGAAAATAAATAAAACTGTTAGCTCCCACCCCATTAAAAACAGCAATGCAATTTGGGAGTACAGCATATTAGGTAATAAAGTAAATGAAATACATTTAATAAAAATTGTGTTTTTGTATATATTGGCCAATTCCTTGTTCTACGTGTTTTGTTCCAATTTCTGGTTTAGCTTATAAGGCCTAATATCTTTCATAATGAAAACAAAGTTTTAATTACTGTTGTACCCGACGTTTCGTCGATTTTTTGTCGACTTTTTCAAGGGTTTTTTATATTTTGTGGCATAAGAGATTAATTAAAACATTGAAAAATACAACATTGAAGAATTAAAACGTTACAAAAATATAAAATACAATAAACATTTTAATGTAGGACTTGTACACTTTGATATTAGTTTTAAAAAAACTCATTTATTTGCACTCATCAGTAGACTTGAAAAATTCTTAAAAGTTTGTTTGAAACTTAACTACAAAATGAGAATCAGAAATGTTCAAACAAACCTTTAACCCAGCAAACATTTCTTTTTCGTTTTGCAACTCTTACTTTTCTTTGCAACCTTCCATACAACGAGTTATAGAAGGTTGCAACGGAAAGTAAAAGAGCTCAGTTGGGTTTTTTGTTATGAATAAATAAAGTAAAGTTATTTATTCCGATTTTTCATAGAAAATCGTTTAATGTATATTCCAAAGGCACATTTTTTGTGTATGCACATTAGAAAAAAATGTATACTCCTCCATATACATATGTAGTAGGTATACAAGGAGGCCCACACACTGGAATTCGTTTTAAGACGGGTGTACCAAAACTGGCACTCGTTGCGGTTCATTGGGATCGTTATAAGAAAATATGAGCCTTAGCAATTGTGATTGCTATGAAATTGTTCTTTTAAAATAGATTAAAACCGATGGCATTAAACTTACCATGCTCCCAAGGATTGGCCGGTTCCAAATAACCAGTGACCAATTCGTTATCACTTTTTGGAAACGAAACGCGTCGTGGCAGCAGAACTGACGAATCTGATGTTTTTCTCACCATGCTTGGTGAAACTGATGCACTGGCTGCGCCAGATTTTAAAGCACAGCTAAAGTTTGTCGCACCCGAGGCGGGAGTGCTGCTTACAATGAGAGAAACTGCAGTTGAGCTGTTTGTTTTACTATTATTAGTATTGTGCTGTTGAGCTGGTGAATTTATTTTGCGTAATTGGACGCCAAAAGTAGGATCGCTGGAAACATGCGGCAAATCAGATTCTGCTAACGTCGAACTAAAGCCCGGCGGTAATGGTGGTAAAGGCGAGGTATTTGTAACTGCTCCAGCCTGGCGTAAAATAAGCGACGATGACGCTGCGTTTACATTACACTCACCAACCCCACGGCTTTTCTTATCCAACTTATCCCCTTCTTCTATATTTAATAGCGATGATGACAGTGTTGAAGTTTCACTTTCATTCCGGCTGATGGCAAAAGTTGGTGTTGCTTGTTGGTTGTCGGAAAATGATTTTTGTTGAGTTTGCTGTGATTCACCATCAGCTTGTTTCATATTTGATGCACAACCAGCAGCAGTGACAGGTGACACAGCTACTGTTGGATTTGAAATTTTTTGTGCCGCCTTCAATCTGTTTTCCTCGATTGACTGGGTATTTGTATTAGTATCTACAGATGTAGCGATATCTTCTGGGCGGTCATCATCACTTTCACCTTCATCGAGAGTGGCGGCAAGAACGTCATCATTAATACTTTCATTATTATCATAATTGGTGGCAGTTACTATCGTTTTGTCTGGTACTGACTTTTTTCCGATTTGTTCAGTTTGATTATCGCTTATTGTTTTTGAATTCTCAATATTTGTTTCACCAAGTTTGTTTTTAATAGCCTCGTTAAGAGCTGTTGCTGCTGCTGCTGCTGTTGTTGTTGTTGTTATATTATCTATTTGATTGTTTTCTGTTGCAGTTGTTACGTCAGTTGTGATTTCTGTACTTTTTTCTTGATGTTCGTTTACTTGTTGTTCTAGTTTTTTGCTTTCGCTCACATTATCGTTAACAAAACTACTCATATTCACGTTTTTTCAAAATATGTTTGTTTCAACTCTTCTTCTTTGTTTTAGTTCTTGATTTCTTTTTATTATTAATTATTTTTTATTCGTTTGCGTTTTTACTTTTATTTGTGTTGTCGATTGTTCATGAAAGTTTCGGATCTGAAAAGAAAATTAATATAGTATTAAATAAAAGTTTTTGACCAGCTGTAATTTTATATAATCACATGATTGTTGGCATAAAATAAAACAAAATTTCTCTTTAAAAACCAGGCATATGTATGTATGCATATGTATGTACATTTTTATCGAAATGTCACAGTAGGAATGTATAAAAGTGCTGAAATCGTTTCGAGATTTTTTTAGATTTTTGTTTGGGTTAATTTTTAATTCTTCCATCGAAGTATAGAACATTTTTAAGTCATTTGCACTGAAAGTAGTTTTTGAAGAAAGCTCAATTATATATTATGAATGCGCATGGAAGTGAAATGACGATCATATAAACAAATGTGTACCGAAAACAACGTGACCACTACTTTCTTATTGACTTTTATTTTAGTGTTTTCTGTCCCTAGGAATAGTTTTCAATACACTTTATAGTCAATACCACAAAATAAATTCCAGAGAACAGTTTCCACTTCCCAGGATTTGAACCAGATTGATAGATTGCCCACCAAGAACAAAATCCACCTATTTTACATTTTCTGTTAAGCAGTTAACAGAGCTCTGTTAACCATAAAATTTGGAATGTGCTGTATGTCTCCGCTAGTTAAAGTTAACTTTATCTTCATACACTTTAAAAAGCAACGGTCTTCACATTTGAGTTTTCAAAAAGTGAATGTCAGCGCGTATCAACTGTTACGATCTTTTTTGGTTTTCGGAAAAATAACAATCTTTCACAACCACAAAAATGTAAATTATTTACATACAAGGATGATATACTTGACAAAAGAAAAAATTTGATAGCCATATTGCCCTATTTAAAACGAAGGGTTACCACCCCATTGCATTTTTGTGAAAACGCGAACTAGCACGAATTTCAAAAAAAGCTGAGACCCGTGTTTAATTAAATTACATAAAGATTAAAATATGTTAATTTAGCATTTTTATTATAAACAGCCCTGAAGAAAAAATCCAGAAACCGTTTTTTTACAGAATATTCTTTAAAAAGCACATGGATGACGCGTCTTAAAAAAAACCTTTCTTATGATGACCATATTGTATATGTTGGTAAGGAAACAGATTCATAAATTAACAAAACATGCAAAAATAGACCCTTTTTCAAAATGGTCCAGCTCACGAGAAGTCAAAGCTAGAGCCGAAATATTTTAAATGTTATCTTAAAAGAGTCCAACGTTCATTTTTAGGAGGGTACACCTTGCACGAACTTTGCTCCCATACTACTTGAGTCGCTCTAATGTACATACATACATACGTACATGCATATATCTATGTACATATGTATAGATGTTTATGTATGCACATTTAGAAAGGATATATGTACATACAAAGATACAGGCAGGTGAAAATACGAGAATTTAATATTATGCATTTGACAAAAGGAAAACAAACACAATTAAAGAGATGCTGCAACGGAAGAAAATATTTCTACATACGCCTACTAATTACAACCAATTAAGTAAATATTTTGAGAAAAACAGTTTGCTGTATGAAACCCAATCTGGATTTAGAAAAAATCACAGTTGCGAATCGATCCTGAATCTTGTGGTGTCGGAATGGAAGATTGCGGTAGGAAAGAAAAACTGCGTGGCAGCAATTTTTTTAGATTTGAAAAAGGCATTTGAAATTGTTAATAGAGAAATATTGGTAAAAAAGTTGGAAAAATATGGCATTAATGGAATAGAATTGAAGTGGTTTAAAAGCTATTTAAGCAACAGAACGCAGAGAACGAAGTGTGGAAATTCTATCTCGTCTCCAAAACTTATGACCATGGGAGTGCCGCAAGGTGCTGTTCTTGGAACACTCTTATTCCTAATTTATGTGAATGATATGTCGAGCATAGTGGATAAGTGTAAAATGTGTATGTTTGCCGATGATACGCTCATCTATACATGTGGGAAAAATGCAGATGAATGCATCAGTACCTTAAACGAAGAATTAAACAAAATTGAAAAATATCTCAATATGAATAAAATAAAACTGAACACAAGCAAAACAAAGTCAATGTTTATAAACGGAAGTTCAAACAATTATATCCGCATCGAAAATGTAAACATAGAAAAAGTAAAAGAAATAAAATATTTGGGTATTATAATGGACAACAAGTTAAACTTCATGTCGCACTATGAATATGTGTGCAAAAAAATTTCGAAAAAGATTGCGTTTTTGAGAAGAATTCGATATAAAATTTCAACATTTACCGCCATTAACATATACAACACAATTATTAAACCACACTTCGAATACTGTTCAACCGTACTTTTTCTTGGTAATCAGCAAATGAAAGATAGGTTGCAAAAGTTACAAAACAAAGGCATGCGCTGCATTATTAAATGTAACAGGCTGACACATATAAGGGATATGCTATCTTCACTGCAATGGCTTTCAGTCAACCAGCGCCTGGTGATGAATACTATTTTATTCATTTTTAAAATTAAAACAGGAAACATGCCTTCCTACATGCGAAGATTCTTAATCAACGTATTTGAGGTCCAACCCTACAACTTGAGAAATGCTACAGATTACAAATTGTCCTTCGCAACAACAAATTTTTGTCAGAATGCGATATTTTATAAAGGACTGAAGATATTCAATAACATGCCGCAAGAATTGAAGAACGAAACAAATTTTTATTTATTTAAACGTAAAATTATTCATTATATTAAAACGAAATTTTGAAATTTAACTTATAATTTTATGTAAAAATTTTAATATTTTACAATAAGTTTTAATTGTTTATATATAATAGCAAAAGAAATGCTAAATAAATACATCAACCAATCAATCAAATCAAAAAAAAATTATGGGATTATTTTTTTATTTTATTTTTAGTAATTTTTTATAGGTATGTACCTATAAAGCACTTAAAAATTACAAAATCAAATTGGTGTTAAAAAAAGATTAAAAACAGTTAGTTACTACAGCTGTTTTGATGTTTTTGGTTCAACATACTTTGTATGAAGAAACTGCAACTGAAAACAAATCTATAAGATGTAGGCAATGCCTACTGGCATTTGGCAGCACGTGAATGCTCTCGTAACTATAACGAATAAACCGGATTTTGTCCGGTAATCCCAAATATATACCTAATCGTAGTCAAGTCCCACTAAGTTTTGGTCAGCTTTGTACGGTCTCTAGGGAAGAGGATGTTAGCTTACCGGTTATAGGCAACGTATTACTAGTTACAATTCATTGAAAACCATTTATCATCCCTGATAAGAACATATGGATGTGTATACATACGCATATTGCTTTATGAATGTAAAGGAAAATCAAATAATACACATGCGCATAGCAAAACGAAACAAAAAATGCAATAGTAAACAAAAAATAAAGAAGGGCATCAAAAATATGTAAACATAAGTACATATGTATGTAAGTGGATGCGTAATATGTATTAGAACACAAAATACCAAAATAAGCCAATTTCATGCAGAATTTATATGCCTTGCAAAAAAAATACTTATTTAAAATATCATTTGCATAAGGAAATGCATCAGTTAACTTTTACCATGCATTACCGAAGAACATGCATGTGTATACAAATATACATACACGCATACACAGATGTACATACATACATATAGGCCCTATGCGAATGTTTGTGTGTTTATTACTTTGCGTTATTTTTTTCTCTTAGTTTGTTTTTTTACTTGATTAGCAAGATGTTGTTGGATTTTTTTTTATCTCCCACTATGTTTTGATTATATTTTTCTTATTTACCACGCAATACCCATACATACATATGTATATGTATGTAGGTACTACCAGAGAAACCAAAGTTGACAAAAAATTTGGGATATGTAAATGGAAAAAAATTACGAGTATACAGATGTAAATGTAAATATCTACATACATACATACATATATACTTATAATGTAAATTTAAGTTGTAAAGAAAAGGTTTGCTTGATCCATATACACATATTTATATCGATATGTGCACGTATACATATGTATGTATGTATGTTTTCGGTTTCTTTTTCTCTAGAACTATGGCATGAAAGACCAGTTAACTAATGAAATTTTTTAATTGTAGGCTTCTAGCAGTTATTAATTTAATAAAAGGCAGCATCAAATAAAGTTGCTTTTCAATTGATTTTTGTTATTAAAAAAAAAACAAGTTTACACTTTTATTTGCATTGGAATATTTTTAATTTTTTCAATTTACTTATTTCCTTATTTCTCTTTATTTGCACATTCACTTGACATTTTACGTTTTCTTTTATGGTCTGCTGAGAAATTTCTTATTAAAATTTGAATCAACAACACTTCAAGTGTATGCATGTACATACATATATATGTATGTAAGTACATACTAATTTGCATGGTATTTGTTACAGAATATGCAATTATTATTTGTTTTATTTGCACTATTTTTTATCACCTGAACAATAAATGATTTCTAGTATTTATTACTAATGCATACTACTCTCATACTCACTCACACAGACACGTCCCCTGTTAGACAGATGACAACACACATGGAGAATTAAAAAACATATTTATTTAGGTAAATATATAGTATATTACTTTGTTTTTTTTTAACTTTAACTAATATTTTTCTTTTGCCTTATTTTAAAAATAATTTTGCCGATTTTTTTGGTAGTAAAATATGAACCTTTTTATTTCACTTTTATTAAGTTCTCTGTAAATTCGACCTTCCTATGGTTACACAATTTCAAAGGCTTTTAAATACTTTCTAGCACACTACTACAGGTGTCAGGTAATATTAATTTAATATATTATTCTCTCTGCAAATCGGCTATTTTATAATTTATTAATTTTTTTAATCTTAAATCACATTAATTTCTTTATTTTAAGTTGAAATTTTTTCTTTTTTGCACTTGCACATAAACGCTACTTTTCAACCGACGACCAACCACAATGACAGCGAAAAACCAAAAGACAGAATAAGGAGAACGAACAGAGACAAAAACAACTTTTTAACAGTGTTGCAATAAAACGTATTATTTTCAAACATTTGTAATATGTTGTGGAATGCGTTCGTGGGTTGTCTACTACATTCATGGCCATTTAACATAAACATGTAACATTTACGTTCCTTTGCCTCAAAAGGCACAACAATTCACTAATATAATTTGATATAAGTAGTGATGATCAACGAGCTAAATAACTCACCATAGTAATATAATTTGAATTAGTATTTATTTATTATTCTATTAGACTTATAATTAAAATTAAAAGCTAACATTTTTATGCAATGGAAAATTAGTAACTCATAGTTTCTTTCTTTAAAGAAAAAATAAGCGCAATTAATGTATTTATAATTTTGTTGTAATTGAAGTATAAAATTTGATTTCAACTAATTGGTTTTAAAAAGTTTTATTTCAACAAAACTATTTGTAAAGGTTGGCTCTTAAAAAAAAGGCACCGAAACTTGATTAATTTAGAGGGATGCTCATACAGATGTAGGAGGAAATGTATGAGCAATCCCCAATAATTACTTCTCCCCAATACTTTTTTTTCGAACACAACGGTCTCCCACAACGTTTTCTGGGGGGAAGTCCAATAAAAAAAACTAAAAAAAAATTAAATTCGGACGCCTCGAAAATGATTTTTTTATATGTCGTAGCGGAACTTCTTTTCCTGCTGCTAAAAGCTATCGAAAAACTATGGCACATCGCACTTACAAATTGAGCCACTCTAGTATGTACATACATATATTATTTTTTTAACTCTGTTGGCGGAATTTTGGGATTCAAAAATCTAGGGCACACTTCTTTTGAATTGCTTATAACTTTTTTATTACAATTTTCATAATATTTTCTTTTCAGTATTTTGTACAAAAAAGACTTGGGAAATTTAAAATGGAGTAGTACTCAATTGAACAACGTGCCCGAATTGTTGAGCTTTATTTTTCAAATCAACGACCCATTGCTTGGTCAGCGTGCATATCTTCGTTATTTTAATGTGCAGGTTGGACCCTCAGAGTCAACAATAAATCGTCTGGTTGCAAATTTTCGACAACAAGGGCGCAGTAAGGAACCTTCCTGGTGCCGGCAGACGACGAACGGTGCACACGGATGACAATATTGAACAGAGGAGTATTCGGGAAGATGGAGAAACATCAACCAGGATACGTTCGACACAACTTGGCCTCTCACCATCAGCGTCGCTGCAGAGTATTTTTCATACAATAGGAATATATCCATACAATATTCAGCTTGTCCAAGAATTGAAACCGACAGATTACCAGCAACGACTTGATTATCCAGTTCTTTACCGGCAAAAAGCAGAAGAAAATCATAATTTTATTCATAATTTAATTGTGAGTGACGAAGCCCATTTTCAATTAAGTGGGTTCGTTAATCAGCAAAACTGCAGGATATGGGCTATGGAATATCCGAGAGTAGTTCAACAGCGAGAATTACACCCATCTAAGTGTACGGTTTGGTGCGGTGTTTCATCGGAAAAGATAATTGGTCCTTATTTTTTGAAAATAATGTTGGAACATTTTTTAAGGCCAGCCATGGCAAACCACACAAAGACTGATTTACGGGACATCTTTGGTGAACGAATTATTTCGCGTACAAGTGATTTTAATTGACCTCCGCATTCACCGGATTTAACCGCTGCAGACTGTTTTCTTTGGAGATATTTGATGGGAGAAGTCTACATTAATAAGCCAAGAACCACCTAGCAATTAAAAAGCAGTATACGCGACGAAATAAACAACATAATACCTCAAGTTTTGCGAAAGGTTATGGAAAATGTATTGAAAAGAACACGAATATGCGAAGCCACCACTTGCGAGATATTATTTTTCCAGACTAAACTAAAAATATTCCCCATTTATATACTGTTTTAAGAAAAATTAATAATTTTGTTTTAAATAAAAAATTTATAAGCAATATAAACCAATTCGTTAATTTTGGGCCACCCTGTATATCTGTAGAATTCTAACTGGGTCACTTCAATCAACTTTAAAATATCTTTGAAAATATTTATGTATATCATTAGTTTTTAGCATATCTTGAGTACACGTACGGACTTGAAAATGGTAAAGACAATTCCCATTCCTATTGACTACGAAACGACCTGCATTTGCAGATTTGTCAGCACTTCCCCGCATAAGTTGTAATTTGACAAATATTCCATACCAAACAACTGCATAGAAAACCCCCCGAGAAGCCCTGCTTGTTTCTACTGTATTTTCTAAAAGACTTCTTCTTCACAAAATTTGAAAACGGAAATATTTAGAGAAGAAGACTACAAAACGACCTGCATTTGATCACAGGAACATCTAAATTTGTATTGGAAATAACAAAAAATAAATTTCCAACATTTTTTTTGTAATTTCTGGAGATTAGGAACGTTTTTAGAAAAACGGGTTCTTCAGCGCACTGCACACCACATACAAAGGGTGTCCTGAAGGGTTTTCTAAGACTCCTGGTGGGTTTGATATCTGAAATAATCTTGGGAATCGAATAAAATGGATTTTAAAGACTTTATTTTTGAAAATATGAATTTTCTGGAGAAGATCAGCAAAGTTTTTAGAAGAACGGTTTCTTCAGATGAAATAATCTTGAGAGCCGAAGGAGCTAGACTTGACGTGGTACCTTTTTCAGAGATACCCGGTCGACCTACAGCACTGGCTAAGATCCCAGAGAGCTTCCAAGGCGCGAAGGAGATCCTGAATTTCATGAGGGGAGAAAACCCTGACATAACCAGCCATTGCAAAGTAGTCAGACTGTCCAGCCAAATAGGAAATCATAGGTTCATCACGATCCTACTGAGTGATTCCGAACTGGAAAAGGAAAAGACACCGGCGGAGGTACCACACAATATACTGTTGGAGGAGGCAACTCTGGAGAAGGCAATGTCTGTGTATGAGGAAACTACTAGTCTAACATCGCACGAAGACACCCATCGAACTCTCAGAAGGTGGGAGAGTTTTTCGGGCATGTTAACGAAGCAGTTGATGAACGCAACCTAATGGAATCTGATTAGGATGACCAAGAGGATGTCAACGTCACAATCATCGATAACATGAGCGAAAATGGTGAACGTAACTCAGATTAACCTTACCGAATGGCAGAAAGAAAAGAGGAACTGGTGCTAGTCCAGGAGCCCTGGATCACAGGGAGTAAAATTTGTGGACTAGGGGCGAACAGTTTCAAGCTTATAAGAGTGGACATGGTAATATCAGATCTTGTATATTGGCTAGAATCGATTTGATTACCTGCATGTTGTCTGATTACTGCGATGAAGATACAGTAGTGGTATCTTGGGAGACAGGTAATATCACCTTTGTAGTGGTCTCCAGCTACATGAGTGTCAACCACCACCTATGAAAAAAATTACGAAATTAAATTTTAAAAAATCGATTTAGATCGACTTAGAACCGCAACTTCAACATCGAATCATTATTTATTTATTTATTTGATTTTAATACAAAGAAAGCCTCATGGCCAATAATACAATAATAATCATTAACAAAGTAAAAACCTCCGACAGACTTTGAATTCAGTTTTGGGATGACACGACCTCATCTATAAACTTATAAAACTCATTTTCTCAAAGCCCGGCTCCTTATTCTAGAGTGTCACCATTTCGAAAATGTTTCTATATGCTTTGTGCGCTGCTGGTATAGCACATTTTACTCCCTAATGTAAATTATAAAATGTACATATACTGGAAATTGTAATAAGAATCTTGACTTACCCCAATTTTTGACTTGGACTTTAAATGCCATTTCAATTTAAATTTGATTTAAATACAAAATTGAGTCAAACAGTTGCTATTTAAATCAAACTTAAACGGCCTGCGGTGCCCATTTAAAATCGATTTAAGTTTTTCGTACTGCCATATGATTTTGACAGTTTGGTTTTGTTCTGCAAATTAAGAAAATTGCACATGTTTTTTTTTTTTGTTTCATAATTTAATGTTTTATTGTTTCCAGAAGGTAATCAACTTCTGTGGCAGTGAAATTGGGAGTCCTTTTATCACTTTTGCTACTCATTTTAATAATTTTTACAAAACAATTTATTATTTTCTAAACTTTTCACAATTTTACTTGCTTCCAAATTTGTTTAAACAGCTGTTTTTTTATTGAGTATCGATAATTTTTTGACACTTATATTACCTGCTGCCGTACTTTTATTACAATTAATTACCAAAAATAATTTTATACTGTAAGACAGAAAGCTATTTTAAATCCAACTTAAATTTTAAGGAAAATTTACTAATTTTGTATTTAAATCCCAAGTCAAAAATCGGGGGTTAAATACTAAATTTTTTAGCTTTGGACGATTTTTTTATTGGAATTTAAATAAGTAAAATAAATTGAATCTGCCGTGTGAAAATATTTGGTTTTATTTCGTTACGTTTCAAATGCTATCTAATTACATGTACATGTATGCATATAGTCATATGGAGCAAACTCCACTAAAGTAAATTTGAATTCTTATTTTTCAGTTTATGTTGTGAACGAATCTGCCTAATAAGCAGATTCGTTTCATCAACATATGTACATAAATAACTTGCAGTCTGAATACCTGAACAAGTGTAATTCAATGAACGCTTCTGTTGACCGTGTGAATCTGCACCGTCAACAGAATTCTCTAATTGTATGTTTAAGTTTAGCTTGTAAGAATTAATAAAATAAAAGTTCAGTTAATAAAGAGACATTAAAGAAATAAGTGTTTTTATTAATTCAACCCCAAAACTGGCGACGAGGATAAAGATAAAAGTTTTTCTAACTTAGAGAAAAGTAGAAATACTGTTTCGGACCATATAATAATCCGATAAATAATTTTTAATTTAAAATAACAATTAACAATTATAGTTAAAAAATAATAATAGTTAACAATTTGAAAAAAAGTGGAAAAGAAACACATAATTTTTAATTGGACAGAAATAAAAATAATTTCAACAAAACCAACTAAGTACAATATCAAATATAACGGCAACGAGTGCAACAAAATCAACAAAGTATAATATCAACTACAACTGTAGAAGATCCTGAAGAAGGCAACAAAGACAGTAACAAAAAAAATAATAATTTCAACAAAACCGGCAAGGTAAAATATCAACTATAACGGCAACGAGTGCAACAAAATCAACAAAGTATAATATCAACTGCAACTGTAGAAGATCCTGAAGAAGGCCACAAGAACAGTAACAAAAAAAATAATAATTTCAACAAAACCGGCAAGGTAAAATATCAACCATAACGGCAGTGAGTGCAACAAAATCTACAAAGTATAATATCAACAACAACGCACGATTGGGGAATTTGGAAAAAAGTGGAAGTGATTCGGCATTTTCTAGACGGAGAATTCAACAAAAGCAACAAAGTATAACATCATCAACAACTGCAGAGATCCTTAACAAGTAAATAACATTAAAATTACTTTTATACAATATATAGTGTGTATCTTTTTGATATTATGTGCTTAAGTTCATAGATTGGGCTCAGTTTTAATAAACAAATGAAAATTAATTTTTTGTAAGAAAAGGAAGATCAATTTGCATTTTGTTCCCGTATAAGACGCAGTATAGCGTTTTTTTGAAATGGAAAATAATTTAGTGCAGCAATTTAATTTGGTACTGAATTGTATCAGAGAGATCCCAACATTCGATGGGAGGGAACAAAGCCAACTGCCAGATTTTTTAGAGCAGGTTGAAGCTTTGCTACCATCCATCACGGTATTTGAGGAAAACAACAGAAATATTCTGTTTGGTTATGTCAAAAATAGATGCGTGGGAAAAACAAGAGAAGCAATACATAGGCATGGAGTGGTAGGAGATTGGGAGATATTGAAGGAGATTCTTATAAATAACTTTGGGGAAAAGGAAACTAGCAGGGAATTATTAGACAAATTAAAAACCTGGAGGTTAGACGCAACTATCGAGAAGTATTACTACAGTATAAACAATATCAGAAATAGGCTACACAACAGGAGAATGACGCATGCTGAAGAGGGCTTTTCTGCGGACGAAATAAATAGAATTTCATTAGAAGTTTTCAAAAACCACCTACCGGAACCGACAAAAACTATAATTTTTGCTAGAAACCCACAGACTTTAGAGACAGCCTTCAAAATTATTCTGGAAGCAAGGCATCAAAATTATACGGCCTTTGGAAACAGACAAAGAAATGAAAACACAAACTCACCTTATAGGACAAATTTTAGTAATGACATAAGAAACACACATTCCATAAATAGATGTCCGGACTACAATGCCTATCGTAATAATAACAACGATAGTAACAACCGATATTCTGGTAGTAATAATACTAATACTCGTAGTGCTAATAGAAGTAACTATCAAAATAACAATCGATTTAATAATGCACAGGGATTCGATTTCGGACGACAGTCGAACCAAACTAGGAACTCGCGTTATTCGCGCGGAAATGAGGAACCGATGGACATCGGAAACTCAAATGTATATTTTCATGGGGTAGGCCAAAACAACTTCCCTATATAATTATAGCAAGCCCGATTAAGACATTACGTTTCATCATTGATACTGGAGCTGAATTCAGTATAATCAACGAAAATCTTTGTAATCCGAAATGGAAACGTGATGTAAATGTAACTTTAAGAGCCATGGGCAACGAATTTAAAGTAACTAAGCTTTGTAAGTTCCCCATATTTGATGAATTTAGTTCAGACTATGATTGTGAATTTTTGGAGTTCAATTTTAATGATGGATTTGATGGGTTAATAGGGAATAATATTTTAGCAGACCTTGATTGTGTTGTAGATTATGGAAATAGGTATATAAAAACAAAAGCAGCATGTATCCCTATCTACCTTAATAAAAGCGAAGAGGATTATAAAATTATGTGTAACAATAAGAACGTTGTCGCAATCCTCAATAACGAAGTAGAATTTAGGGAAACAAATTCAATATCTGACTTAAACCTATCGCACTTAAATACGTCGGATAGAACCAAATTATTGTCGATACTTAAAATACACAACAAAACGTTTTACAGAGAAAATGAAAATTTAACCTTTACAAGCAGAATAAAACACAAAATAAATACACAGAATGAAATTCCGGTTTACTCAAAATTATACAGATACCCTGAAATACACAAAAATGAAATTAATAGACAGATTGAAGAAATGTTAAGTCAAGGAATTATAAGAGAATCTTCTAGTCCTTATAACAGTCCTGTTTGGATCGTCCCAAAAAAGACTATTGAGCCAAATGTTCAAAGATGGCGTCTCGTAATTGATTATAGGAAACTTAACAGTGTAACCGTTGAAGACAGATTTCCACTTCCAAATATCGACGATATATTTGATAAGTTGGGAAGATGTCAATATTTTACAACTCTGGACTTAACACAGGGTTTTCACCAGATAGAGATGGATGAAAAAGATATCCACAAAACAGCTTTTTCAACCGCAAGTGGGCATTACGAATTTTTGCGAATGCCTTTCGGCTTGAGAAATGCACCCTCAACCTTTCAAAGATTAATGAATGAAGTCTTGAGGGAATATATCGGTAAAATCTGTTTAGTGTACTTAGACGATATTCTGGTGTTCTCTACAAGTATAGAAGAGCATTTGGAGTCTCTAACTAAGGTATTGAGTTGTTTGCAAAAAGCAAATTTGAAGGTCCAATTAAGAAAATGCAGCTTCTTGAAACAGGAAACAGAGTTCTTAGGACATCTTGTTACTTGTGACGGCATAAAGCCAAATCCCAAAAAAATAGAGGCTATAGACAAAATTCCTCTACCAAAGAATCAAAAAGAAATTAAATCTTTTCTAGGAATAACAGGCTACTATAGGAGGTTTATAAAAGACTACTCAAAAGTAGCATTTCCTCTAGTAAAGTGCTTAAAGAAAGGAGCCAAAATTAGTCTAAAAGATAAAGACTATAAAGACGCGTTCGAGAAATTAAAAACTCTTATTAAATCGGATCCTATCTTAGTACACCCTGACTTTTCAAAAAAATTTACACTGGTCACAGATGCTAGCGATTTCGCTTTGGGAGCGGCGTTGATGCAGAACGATAAAATTATCTGTTATGCTAGTCGATCCCTCAATGGTCACGAAAAAAACTATAGCACCATAGAGAAAGAACTCTTGGCTATAGTTTGGTCAACAAAGTATTTTCGACCCTATTTATTCGGTAGACATTTTATGGTAAAAACAGACCATAGACCATTAGTATGGCTTAGTAACTTAAAAGAACCCAATGCAAAATTGCAGCGTTGGAAAATAAAGCTTAACGAATTTGATTTTGACATTAGTTACATCAAAGGTAAAGAAAACGTGGTAGCTGATGGCCTCAGTAGGATTGTTGCGAATGACGAAATAATCTTGAATCTGAATGAATTGTTTGAAGATGACATGAATACAGTGCACAGTGCAGAGACTGATAGCATCGATTTTATAAAAATCACTGAAAATCCTCTGAATATATTCAAGAACCAACTTATTTTGAAAAGAGCAGAAAGGAACACATTCAGCAAGAGAATTATGTATAGAGGAAAAATAAGAGAAACATGGACAGTAATATCAGAAGAAAACCTCCTTGAGACGATGAAGGAAAAACTACCACAAAGGGCGTTGCTGGTCGTGTTTTGCGCTGACAACGACCTCTTCATGAAATTTCAAGATATGTATATAAAATACTTTATTAGGAATAAAAATTTAAAAATACAGAGAACAAACACTCTATTGGAAGATATAACCGATGAAGGTAAAATTCTTCAAATAATAGAGACATTACATTTTGAAAACAATCATAGGGGAATAAATGAAATTTTCGCGGAAGTAAAGGAAAAATTCTACTATCCAAATTTACAAAGAGTTATACAAAAGTATGTTAATAATTGCGAAATATGCAATAAAGCAAAGTATGATAGAAATCCTATCAGGCACTCGATGAACATAACAGAGACACCTGATAAACACAATTCCATAATCCATGTAGATATTTGGTACCCACAAAGAGGAGTGATGTTTCTGACTGGAATCGATAAACTTACAAAATATGCAACTGCGCATCATCTCCCAGATAGAACATGGTTATCAATTGTTGAGGCTTTGAAAATGCGTATTCAGTATTTAGGCAAACCGGACACAATAATTACAGACAATGAACTGGATGTTGTAGCAATTAAAGAGTTTTTAAAAGATTATGGTATTAAAGTTCACTTTACAACGACATATAATAAAACGGGCAACGCAGATATTGAGAGACTGCATTTGACCTTGAATGAACATATTAGATTGTTTAATGCGGACGAAAACAATAGAGAAAATCTACAGGAAAAAGTTTCAAAAGCAATAATCGCCTATAATAATACGATTCATTCAGTAACGAAAATCAAACCTATACATTTTATCAACAATATTATATCAAATGAGAGCTTAAAATGTATTTCAGAAAGACTTAAGGAAGAAAAAACTGAGAGAATAAACACTATCAACAAAAAGAAAGGAAATGTTGAATGTTCAGATTTCGAAAATAAATATGTAAAAAATTATAGAGTTAGCAAGACACAACCTAGATATAAGAAAGTAGAAAACTATAGGAAGGAAGACAATTACTTGCTGTCTAGGGACAATAAATTCAAAAAAGTATACAAAACTCAAGTGAAACGTAAATATCTATTCCAGACAAACAACAATGAAGATCGCGATAATAATGCTACTGGCAACGGTCCAAGCACTTCTAAGAGTCGAAAAGGCTGAGGAGAATTCAGGGTACGCGATGCTGCAGGTAAAACAAGTAGAAATCCCTAATGCAACAAACACGGTCCTACATATTATACACCCTATCGAATATTTAGGTATTCTTAATCAGATAGCCGAAAATATAGAAGAAATAGATATTGACAACAGAGAAATTTTAAGAAAAGAAATCAATATTATTGGGGCAAAAATTAAAACCTTAATACCATTTGAATTCAGTAGAAAGAAGAGAGGACTAATTAACGGAATAGGAAACATCTATAAATGGATGTTTGGACTGATGGACGACAATGATAGAGAAGAAATTATAGAACACCTAAAATGCGCTGAAATTAATGGTCACAATGCCATAAACGCAATAAATAAGCAAATCACAATTAATACACACTTCAATGACTCTATTGAAATAATACGAGAGGCTATAGAAACTGACAGAATTAAAATAAATAGTACTTTTGCAGAAATTAAGAAACGCAATAACGAAATAGTTAGAAAACTTCTTTACACTGATCAAATGCTTAAATTGAAAAACTTTGAGAGCAAAATAACGCAAATTCAGGAGAATATAGCAGCAGCTAGAAGCAATATAGTACACACAGGTATACTTACACCCGAAGAAATTGAAAAATTTAACATCGATTATTTCAAATTAAAATTTTTAAAGTTAGGAGTGATGACTTATAAGAATAATTCGCTCATTATAGCAATAAAAATTCCTAAAGACTTCCTTCTGACAGATGTGAAACTAATAACACCACTACCGAACGATAGGTACCTCGAAATCGAAGAAGAACCCGAATTAGTAATCACATGGGGGAACACGACGTTCTCTTACAAAGAAAATGTATTGCCTAGCGATCTTGTAGAAAGTAAAAACTGCGTCGTTGAGAAAAATTGCAAATTGGTGCTCAATAATCAAACAAGCATCATCACTATTGATGATGATCTAATTTTAATAAAAAACGCACTTAATATCAAGCTTACCCAAGATTGTGACAATAGAAATATTATACTAAATAAAAATAATCTCATTAATTTTTGTGATTGTGAACTTAAATTATTGAACAAAACTTTTGTAAACAAAAATACTATTGTAAACGAAAAATTTATTTACCCAAATAATGATATAATAGGCGTAGTATTTGAAGAAAAACTTACCTTTGAAAAAATTAAAATTAACCAATTTGAAAATATAAAACAAATTGAAGAATTAATGTACCACAAAAATGTATCTTATGGTTTAAATATATCTTTAATCGTTTTGATAATACTTACTGTTGTAGTGTATTCGGTCTGCAAGAAATGTTGCAAAAAGAATCAGGAACTTGATGTTAATATCGAATTAAAACCTACCGCCACACATTCAACAGAGACTGTTGAATCTGGGGGTGGAGGAGTCATATGGAGCAAACTCCACTAAAGTAAATTTGAATTCTTATTTTTCAGTTTATGTTGTGAACGAATCTGCCTAATAAGCAGATTCGTTTCATCAACATATGTACATAAATAACTTGCAGTCTGAATACCTGAACAAGTGTAATTCAATGAACGCTTCTGTTGACCGTGTGAATCTGCACCGTCAACAGAATTCTCTAATTGTATGTTTAAGTTTAGCTTGTAAGAATTAATAAAATAAAAGTTCAGTTAATAAAGAGACATTAAAGAAATAAGTGTTTTTATTAATTCAACCCCAAAACTATATACGGTTTTATTATTTACCTGTTATCATATAGTTGTGTTCCAAAAACAATTGCAAGTTAACACTTGATTTTGTGTTTGCTGGGACAGTTGTAATAACTCACACATTTAAACTATGTACCTATGTAGATACTTAAATTACTGAAATTTTTGAAGTCGCAAATATGTACTTTTATATGAATTTATTTCATTTACATATGTATGTATGTACCTGTACGGCAAGAATATGGTTTTAATTTAATAATATACAAATAAGTACTTTTGCAATTTGAACTTTTAACTTTATGAGACTGCAGTATGATTTAGTTAATTTTAACGCAATAAATTATTCTTTTTGCAATCAAAATTTCTTTGCAGTTTTTAAATACATACAAATTTCGCAGAACACACATTCACTTACACATTCATGCATAAATCAGTACATACTTTATTTCTTCATTCACTTGTGTTTGATGAAAACGGAGCAAATTTGTAAAAGAACTTAACTGTTTTCACATTTTGCTGTAAGTTTACTACAAAGTTTTCCTTTAAAAAATTATTTATTTAAAAGGATTTCTTTATTTCTCTACAGTTTCAAACACAATCGAGCAATATAAAATACACAGATATAAAATACGTCGCTGACAGAAGCAGAAAATTTTCTTATAACATCAGTGTTGCTATCTGTTAACTATGCGTGCACCCACAAAAACCGCTGAGTTCGGTGATTACTTTTGGGTGGCTTAGACTGTAATATTTTACCTACGACATGTATAATTCTATTGTTGGTGATCATAAAAGGCCACTTAAGTTGGGCAATTCTCGTTTCAACTGGCTTTCGTGTCTACACCGAGCTGAATTTATACAAGGTGAACTTGGTAGCACAGGTGATTATATATTGGTTCTTGCATCAAATTAAGCTCTTATATGTCAAATTTTTTTCTCTCTCCTTACAAAAAAAGTTGGTACCATTTTATTCTAAAGATTTTTCGTCGTAGAAAAGTTTTATGGTAATTTTTGTTTTTATTTACATACATAGCGTTTCAGGCACAGATATAACTTTTAATGTGTTTGGCAAATATTCAGCTAGTTTGTGTACGTTGTGTGGCGAATTCTAATATACCTACCTGTTAATGAATCTGCTTTGTGCATGTCATAGTTTGTGTGTGTGTCATGCAGTAAATTCTACTGCAAGGCGAGTCCATTACAGGTGCCCGCATCCGAATTCGCTTCAACATTTTTCCACGATTTTTCTTCTGAGTTGTTAAAGCGGATAGCAAACGATAAGAAATTGTATGACAACTCGAGAGAAAATGTTGGAACAAATTGAATTGCGCCCACTTGTAGTTAATCCACCTTGATTCTACTGCACCGGCAAATCAAGTACAGGTGATCGCAATTCAATTCGCTTCAATATTTTCTCTCGAGACGTCACAAGTTTTGTTGTCGTTTTCTATCGTCTTTGACAACTCAGAAGATAAAATCGGGGAAAAATACTGAAACGAATTGGTATGCGGGCACCTGTAAAGGATTCGCCTTGGTCAATACTCGTAGCCAAGGCAGTTTCATTACAAACTAGGTGTGTTAGAATTTGCTGTACAACACACACAAACTAACACATGATTTGTTAACGTAAAGTGATTTTTCTTGTCAAGGTTTAGATATATGCTAAATACTTCAAAAGTTATATTTGTGCTTTAAATACAATGAAAATAAAATTAAATTATAGTCATAAAACTTTGCTACAACCAAAAATATTTAGAGCAAAATGCCACTAACTTCTTTGTAAGCAAAGAGAAATATATTTGACATGTAAGAGTTTTTTTTATGCAGAGAGCAATATATCATCACCTGTGCTACCAAGTTCACATATTATTTAAGTACGTTGGGGATCTCTGGAGTAAAGAGCAAACCCTAAAATATCTCTGAGTTTAACCATTTGACAGTTCAGTTGACATAAAACCATAGAGTACTTTGTGATAAAAATACAAAAATACTTGCGAAGAACTGATAATCATTGATATTTGCTGAAAATTCTATTGTAAATATTTAAATAAATAGTAAAATAATGGCTGGTAGTAGTAATCCATTTGCTGCGCTTCTGGGTGAAGTAAAATCTGGAATAGATAAAAACCTAATTGAAGAAATTTTCCTATTTACATTAAAAAAAGACACCCCTTCCTCCACTACAAAGAGAGCTCTCTTATGTTTAGCTGATGTTGTTGTGTCCGATGAAGGCATTGACAACGAGATGAGCGAAGAACTATTGGCCCATACCATATTCGAGCGATTGATGTTAGCAGATACTAAGGATTACTTAGTGAATGGGCCAAACGCTGAAGATGCTTTCGAAATCGATTACATTCTATACCTTCATCGTGCTTTCAAGGCTTGCATTCAAGCTAAACAAAAGTTTCCAACACGGGAGAATGATTGCTACAAAATAAGTTCTCTTATTATAATGAATGCCAGCACATGTATGCGCCACCCAGATTTATATCCCGGCCGAAATGTTTGGGAGCAATGGAAGCAGCTCATGGAAACATCTGAAAATGACGATTCCGAAAGTGTTATGGAGTTTTTAGTGCAATGTGTTCAAAAAATCTATGCAGATTTAGATCATCTAGAGGCTTTGGGTGCTTTGAAAGCAAATTTTTATCCTTTGTTGGGTAAAATCCAGTCGGATATCAGTCAAGCTAATTTAATTACTTTGAAAAAGAATGTATTTTGGCTATTAAATTTCTTCGTACGTGAAAAACGCATACCGCAAATGGGTGAAGTACTAATTGACTATACTATGCCTAATCCCAACACTAATGGTAAGCTCCTGATTTGTATCCATTATTAGGAGAAATGTATTACTATTTTAATCTCCTACATAAAATAAGTATGTACATGTAAAAAATATAAGTTTTCTTACATTTTAGGGGCAGCCTATATGGACACTCTTTTCGGTCACTTGTTTAGTTTATCAATTTTGCCCAAAAACCAAAGTGGACCGTATGAGTTTTTTAGCGAATTGAGTTTGGAATCCAAAAGCATTGACCCTGTGCTGTGGCAATGCTTGGCAAGTCATCATAATGCAATTTTTACACTTATAAAACAATTGCTAGTCCAAAGTCCAATTACCAAGCAAAAAACTTTGCAGTGGTTTGCAAAATGTTTGCATGCAAATGTTGCACGTGGACATCTTTGGAACAATTTAAATGCAGGTCTTAATAATTTTGTTCAGCAAAACGCAAGCGATGCTTTTATGATTGGTCTGACTTCAATACTTTTACGCTTGTGTGCTCCTCTATGCGAACCAACAATGAAAGTAAGTGCTCAAAAAACCAGTTTCTTTATTTGATTCATAAACATATTGTTGCTCAAGTAGCATTAAGATTTGTGATTTAGAAGCATATTAAGAAAGAACAAGCAAGAGTGCTATATTCGGCCGTGCCGAATCTTATATAACCTTTACCAAGGTATGTGGCAAAACGAAATTGTTGGCACACCCGTTATTATTACTCTTATATTATAACTGGGAAATGATTTTTTCCAATGAAAATTACATCGTGATGACATGGCATATATTTATGTACACTTTCACAAAAATTGTCTTATATAGACGCACTTCAATTGAAGGTACATATTATCTTGGAAAAATAAGAAAATTTTCAATACATAAGTATTTCTATTAGAAATTTTTAAAACGACAGATTTCAAATTCACTAGATTACAATATTAAAACTGACTACATATAAAACTTCTCTAAAAGTTGTATTTTATTTTTACGCAATCATCTTACTTTGCTCAATATCACTACAACTTTACTACAATTCAATCTTGTTCAATATTCTCATTAAAAGTAACAACTCTGCTGCCAATTAAATTGTGGGGGCATTGTTGTATATACGACTTCTAAATTTTCTTAAGTAAAATTGTAACAGCTTTTGCATGCCTTACCTTTAATCAACACAAATTATAGAAATAACAGAACTCATTAAAGTAAATTTTACAAACCGCCACCAACGCCAAAATTTCGTAGGCATCTATGTATGCACTTATCGACACCATCAAGCATATGAGTATAATTCTAAAAAAAAGAATAATGAAGGTTTAAACAATTTTTCTTTTCATGCGTTCGCAAAAGATCAAACAAATTCAAATATGAACTTAATTATTTATTTGCTTTAAGAGCCAATTGAAATGTATTAATTCAGGTCCAAAAATGAACCTTTTCAAAAAATATTTGCTGTATTTCTCATATGCCGACGACATTTCGTTGGTGCTAATCAACTCATCAGTAGACTTGAAAAATTATTAAAAGTTTGTTTGAAGCTTAACTACTTATTCCATAATTCCCATGAACAGAATGAGAATCAGAAATGCTCAAACAAACCTTTAACAGCAAACATTTCTTTTTTCGTTTTGCAACACTTGAGAAATACAGCCAATATTTTTTGAAAAGGTTCATTTTTGGACCTGAATTAATACTGATTAAACAAATTTTTCATTCACAAATAAAAGAAAAATCAACGTAAGCCGTAAAAAACGGCAAATTCTTACACACAAAAAAAAACAACAACATGTAGGGCCCTTTTCATAATCTAAAATTAAATTCCCGTTAAAAAATTATTGACTAACTGCCGGTTTGACTAACAGGCACTATTTAACTACTGGTTACCGTTTTGGGTTCATCATGTTTCAATAAGTAGTTAACAGTAAAAAATGGTACAAAGTTGGCAATTTTAAATGTTGTTGCTTACACTGCAGTTACACGATCAAGTTTTGCTATCAAGTTTTTTTCACATACTGCTTGTCAAAATTCAATAAAATTGATAGCTGTGACGTAGGCTGCACGCAATTTCATAACAATTCGTTTTCAAGATGCCATCAAGAAAAAAAAAAATTAAAAATAGCTGCTTCATTAAAAGCACTATCAGAAATAAAGAGAATAAAAGAAGAAAAAACCAGAGGGCAGAAAGGAGTCGATATGACGCCACATTCATATTCCACAGAACTTCGTGGCTTCTGTATAGCTCTATAAATCGCAGCACATCATTATATTTGTTGGTTTCGCACGTAAACATTTTTATTTCTATTTTTAAGCTTGAATCTGTTTAATTTTTATCACAAATTTAATTGCAACTTTCAAACAAAACAAAAAAATATTTGCAGACAGAACGAAAAAAATTGTTGTCAGCTGTTTTCTTGATTGTGACTTGATGCTGTCTATGGAAAGCAAAAATTGTTATCAAGTTTGCATAAATTTTCAAAATTGTGAGTGTATTAGTAAAAAAGTGTGAATGTATTAAAACTTGAAAGACAAAACTTGATCGTGTAACCCCCAAGTTATGAAAAACAGTGTAATCTTTCAAAAATAATTGTAAAATTTCACAAAAACGAGCTTATTTAAGAGCCAATTGAAATGTATTAGCGGTTTTCACTCTTGATACTAATTTTACAACTCTGCTATATTCACTACGATTTTTACCACAAAGCTCGAGTGACTTTCTTACCTCAAAGTCTGCATGTTCTTGCAAATATTCTAAAACTTGTGGAATTTTTTTATCTGTCCACCTTTTGTTGTGAATTTTGTCACGTTTTCTCTTCACCAGTATATTTTTATTTGTTTTTCCATATTTTTTATTTTCTCAACACAAAATTAAGTTTTGCCGGCAAAACGATTCACAGCACAGAATATCTGTGATTCCCAGTAGTTTTTTTTACAATGTTCAGTAGACTCGAAAAATTCTTAAAAGAAAGCTTGAAACTCAACTACTCATTCCAAAGTTCCCATAAACAAAATGAGAATTTGAAAATGTGCACGATTTAATTTCATTTTTGGGTCGAGATGAAGTTTTTTGAATTACTGTAAACATCAAAAATAGTACTCGTATGTCAAAACATTTTGATACGTATAACCTCAAAAATGCCCATCTTTACGATAGAGCTGTCACTTATCAGATTGCCACACTAGGGTTGCCAAGTCAAGAAACATAAAAGGCAAACCTCGTATAATACAAATTTGTATTATTACCCAAGAGACTGCATGCGTTTTTTATGATTAATGACTGGTTTTGGTGTCGGTAATGACTTCTCTCGATTCATATCGAGTTTTCTCAGAGACCGCGCTATGCGTGTTGTGATAGATGGAGCCTCTTCAAATGAGTTCAAGATAAATTAGGGGGTATTGCAAGGTTAAGTTCTTTTTCCTACGCTATTACTTATCTTTCTCAACGATCTTCTCTGTCGAACTTCAAACCCTCCATTATTTCGCAGACAACATCAGCACATGTGATTCGTATTCATTTAACAGTCTTATCTGTTATATCGCAGATCAATACCAAGAGGCAGGCCATGAGTGACGATCAATGACGATCTGCATATGGTTTCCGAATAGGTACGTAAAATTAGGGTCGATTTCAATGCTCGTAAGACCCAGTGTTGTCTATTAATACATAGACGAATGCGCATGGATGCTGCTTCATTTGTACGTATGGATGGTAATAATCATAGAGGAGCCGGAAGTTCTTGGTATGAATATTCAATACGATGTCCGCAGAGCAGAGCATATTTTTCATGTCGCAAAAGAAGCATCTAGTGCAGGGGTGCCCAAAATCTTCTTATGGAAGCGCAAACACTAATACGTATACACTTTATTGACGCACACAAAGAAAAACAGAAATAAACTCATAACAAAAAATGATTTCTTCAAGTGTTTCATACTCACGAAATCATTAAAAAAAAACAACAAAATCATGAAAACAAAAAAACAAAAAAACAACAAAATTTACGCTTGGCACCAATGTGTACCAACAAAGCCTGCGTTCTTATGAAAGTGTTGTTGCTTTGAACTTGGGATATGTGTGGATGTGTGTATTTCATACAAAGAGTTGTGTATACATATTAGAATGCTCAGCCAATGCTTCGCGGTTTTACAAAAACAAAAGCGTACCAAGCGTATAGGCCGTGGGCATCCCTGATCTAGTGCCTTGGTTTTTTGAAACGGTGCAAGACATATTCCCCGCCAGCTACAATGTAAAGATGTTCAAATCAAACATGCGCTAACACTATTTCCTGTTCCCTTCTCCCCAAAACCCATTTTCCTACTTCCGGTACGATGTGCATGCATAAATAGCGGTCGTCCCCTGGGTTTCAGAGCCCTCGTGTACCTTCTTGATGGTCTCATTCGGAGAACTTTTGGATCTTCCTAGATCCCACATTAGGATCATTGTATCAGTCATCACAGCTCGCTGTGTCTTTGGGAAGAACATTAGAGGGTTGGGCTCACTGTTTAATGACCTCTGCAAAAGAGTTGTTAGAATGAGCACAAGGATGAGACTGCGTTACACCTTCTTGGAACCTGCCGTACACCTGGGGGATCTTCGTCAAACGTTTTTGCATCGAAAGAGCTTCAGTCGCCTGCCGGAAGTGTCAAGGACACTTTGGGACTGGTTTCTTTCCTTTGTTTATCACAGTGCTCGTGTCAACGCTATTTCCCTCCCCTCCTCCTCTTTCTTTTGGCTATCTATATACTTTTCTAAACTTGTTCTCTGAACTTTCCCTTCTTCTCTTCTGTCTGACTGATCATGGTTGAGGTGTCTACTTTGACTGAAAGAAACGTGGTGCATCAAATAAAGACATAGAATCCATCGATGATTTAGGGAGCTCATGTTTTATTATTGGAAGCGCTAAATTTTACATGAGATTAATGTGTCTTAATAATAGTCTAAGGATTATTATTAGTTTGTTATGGTTCGATGGCACATCGGGTGCAGCTTATGTATACGAAATAAGATTGTCGGAGGTATTGAGTATACCTGGTAAGTCATCCGGTATCTTCTTGCTATCTTGTTTAATGTAGGTAAGGAAAAAAAGTACTTGATAGCAAAAACTCCCTTAACAAGGGGTAACTGAAAATTGACCATCCAATTGGATATGAATAATGTTGCTACCTGGTGTGCTTTATCAGACATGCAAGGGGCTTTGGTGTACAGTGGTTTGATCCACCATCAGGTTTAGGGATTATTTCCAGGTACTGACGTAAATCTTTCCACATCTGTCTGACTGGCTGGATATACATACATATCTATATTCCATTACCCAGCAGATTGTCTACCCATTTCTAATTCTCATTTTATTCATGGGCATTTTGGAATAAGTGGTTGAGTTCCAAACATTCTTTTAAGATTTTTCGAGTCTAGTGATGTGTTGATTAGCATCAACGAAATGTCGGCGGCATATAGACGCTGAAAAGGACAGAAATCATTAATAGGGCCTATTCTTAGATCTAAAATAATGTATTAAACACTTTTCGCTTTGACAGGTGCTGCTAGTAGATCCAACATATTGTGCTGTACCTGATGATGAACGCCAAGCGAAACAAATTAACATGATCAAAGCGTTTGAGGAAACCTGTTTGCTACCAATCGAAGAGAATTCGGTGCGAGTGACTGCGGAAAAGTTCAATTTCGTTACGGAGCTCTTCTTTCTGACACACAAATCCTATGAGCTCAGTCATCGCGCTAGTATCGAACGTTTCACGAGAATGACGCGTGAGCTGCAAAATCTAAGAACGGCTTATCAAGACGTGGCCAGTACAGAGCCCAATAATGATATGGCCAAGAACTTGCTGCGCATGTTGAAGGAGCAAATGCAGCAATATCTTTGTTTGCGCAATTGTTTGATGGAGCCAGAAAATGATACGGCGATACTGAAATTCTTTGAGGCTTCGGCCGTGTGGTTGACGGAGATATCCCTCATAACTGCCGAAGAATACGAAAAACAAGTCCAAGCACGAGATTTGGCGCCACACAAAAAGCTGAATAAGGAATTGCCAGTCAAAGTGGAGTTTGTGCCAGACACGTTACGTTGCATTCCCGAAAACATTATCGACAACATTGTAGCCTATTTAAGTTTTAGTCGACACTTTCCTTCCGGCCAATTTATTCAAATGTATCCATCATCGCATGATGCTTTTTTCAAAATGATTATCTTGTTCATGGGAAGCTCAGAACTGGTCAAAAATCCTCATTTACGCGCTAAACTGGCCGAAGCCTTAGAGTTCTTTCTGCCAAAACGTTCCTCGAGCAGTACATTTCTCACACACGTGTTCGACAATCACTGTGAACGCTTAAAGGTTGTGTCCAGCTTGTTAAACGTTTTCGTTTCCATCGAAATGACCGGCCAGTCGGTGCAATTCGAGCAAAAATTCAATTATAGACGACCGATGTACGCTATTATGGAATACTTGTGGAGCAAAGAGGAATATATTGAACGTTTTCGAGTTCTAGCCGAAGAAGCTGAAGCCAACATGGAAGCAATCGAACCACCGCTTTTCTTACGCTTCATCAATTTACTAATAAATGATGCCATATTTTTGTTGGGTAAGTCTCAAAAGCTGTCGCAGACTTTCCTTAAATGCTAACATTTGTTTCGTTTAACAGACGAGTCCTTAAACAATCTGCAACAGATACGTCAACTGCAAGAAGCCCAGAGCAACGATGAATGGGCCAATTTACCACAAAATGAGCGCCAACAGCATCTTTCAAATCTACATAATCTGGGTATGCTTGCTCGTTTCGATAATATTCTCGGTCGTGATACAATAAATGTCCTGAAACTTATAACAACTGAAATCAAGAGCATCTTCTGCCACAACAGTATGGTTGACCGCATAACAGCCATGTTAAACTATTTTCTTTTGAATTTGGTCGGTCCACAAAAGGAAAAATTCAAAGTCAAGGACAAAAAAGAGTTTGAATTCGATCCCGCCAACACGGTTTTGGAAATTTGCCATATCTACATAAACCTTAGCAGCAGTGATAGTTTCTGTTTGGCTGTCTCTCAAGACGGTCGCTCCTATAGTTCAAAACTGTTCAGTTATGCCGAAAATATTCTCATACGAATTGGAGGTGGACAACTTATCGGTGAAATGGCTGAGTTTGCGGAAAAAGTGCAAAAAATGGAAAGACAATACAAGCAAGAGCAGGAATTCATGGCAGATGCTCCAGAAGAATACCTAGATCCCATTATGTCAACACTAATGATGGATCCAGTTATTTTGCCCAGCTCCCATGTTACTGTCGATCGCTCCACTATTGCTCGCCACTTACTGAGCGATCAGACAGATCCTTTTAATCGCGCTCCCCTTACTATGGACAAAATAACACCAAATGTAGCTCTAAAAAATGAAATTGAAAATTGGTTGGCTGAAAAGCGAGCAAATATGAATGCAGGCGCGGCAGCAGACAAAAGCAGCGTAACTGATGCAAGCAGTTGAAATCCTTACACTTAATATACATATGTATTTCACTTACAACTAGCCAAAGACAACATGTGTAAATGTTGTTTACTATTCTATGACACTGTTTTACTTTTTTTTAGCTTAAAAGAAATTTCTTTCTCAATTTCATGTAAATGTTTATATGTATGTATATGAATAAGTTTGGATGTGTGTACCTGAGGTCGGGCTAACTTGTTCTTATTTTTTTTTTTTCCCATTATTATCTAGTTTTTTTGTTATTGTATCAAGAAACATGGTAAATATTTCCAATAATTACAACTTAATAGCATAAACACATTCCCCGGTTTGCCAAAGAGTTTAAGAAGGGTTTGAATGCGAAAGTTAAAGAATGCAGTTGAGCTGCTTTTCTGATACATTTGTGGATTTGAACGCCGCTTGAGCGACAATACGTACTGAAGATTTCCACATTTTTCAATTCGTAGCATTTTTGTTTTGCTTCTTGAGCTTTCCAACCTTTTTTGTAAATCCGATAAAGTCAAGAAACTGGTATTAAAAATAGCACCTCTATTGAACAGCATCTTTGTAAAATGGAAAAAAGTATACAAGACGCATAACCTTATATTTTTGTGCGGATTATATCAAAAATAAATAGCGGCTCACAACAATGTTGTTTTTTTTTCATCTGTATTTTTGTAAGCTCAAAATAATACATCCAATTTGCTATCTCTCTTTAGTTTTGCCCCTATTTAAGGCCATAACCAAGGTAGCTCGATACCAACAAGTCCAGCTGACTGCTGCTTTTATCTTGTAGAACTGTCAAAATACACAACACAAACACACATACGCGAACAAACGGGTGACAGTAGTTCAAGATTTCTACCAACAAAATACATGAAATGTTTGCTGGTGTTGTGTTTGTTGTAGTTATGCGACTACCTGGCATCGAGCTGCCTTGGCCATAACTTAACGAGATAACAGTATACATCACTGTTTGCTGTAAGTTCTCCAAAATTATAAATTATACCCTACCATGATAAAACTAATAAGGTAGCCTAATCAGCTAAACCTTTAAACATCTGACTACTTTAGGTTGTCAAGAGAATGCAGAGATGAAAGGCAACCAAAATGAGCAAATCAATGCAACCTCTGTTCATATCTCTTCTATAAATGTATAAGCGGCGACTTTTTGACAGTTTACAGAAGTTGTATAAAAACAAAATGCATGTTATTTTTATCGAAGTTGTTCTTATTGTAAGGAAAAGATTACCGTATTAGTTGTATCATGTACCCTACTTATGATACAGCTAATAAGGTAACGTTTTCGCTACAATAAGAACAACTTCAATAAAAATAACATGCCTTGTATTTTTGTATAACTTATGCAAACTGTCAAAAAGACGCTACTTCTACATTTACAGAAGAGAGATGCACTGAGCGTCAAAAATCACTCGACGAAGCGAGTTTTAGCTACGACCGTACTTGTATAAACTTTTGTGGGCGAAAATTGAATTTTTGCGTCGTTGCTAAAATCTTAATTTTTTGTCAAAAAAAGCCAAATTTTTAGCTTCAAAAAATATTTGTTGCTAAAAAATTTACTTTCTTGGACCAAAAAATTAAGGTTTTAGCAACAGCACTAAAATTCAATTTTCGCCCACAAACGTTTTTAAAAGTGAATGAAGTCATCGCTAAGAAACGCTTAGTTCAGTTTAGAGATTTTTAGCGATGTCTCTAATTTTAGCGAGTTATAGAATAGGGCCCCTGAATAAATCCACCAAAATTAAAATGTGTTATTGTTAATATTTTTGCTTTGTCTTTTCTGCAGGCTTTTAATAATAATAATAAGAAAGTAAACAAAAATCTTTGTTAAAATACGGAAACAGAGTTTGTGGGCGATTTCCCATATATTTTATCTACCTGAAATTCATTGAAATTAAAAATCTGTGATTTTATAAAGAACGCTGTCGTTTTTAAAATGATGTTACAAAAATCCTACATTTCATAAATGAAATTTGTTTTAAGGATGTTTTTTAGTTCAGTGTACTAACTTTTTGAAGGATATGTAACCGAAAACTTATTTTATTTTTTATAAAATTCTAATGTCGCTCTTTTATATCACAGTCGCCGTCAAAGTTAAGAAGACCAACTTTGCTTACACTTTTTTATATTTTTTTCGATAGCATTGCAGGAAAAATATCGATAGTTCATTAAATATTGTACTATCGATAGTTTTGCAGCTGTAATTTATTATTGTTACGAAATGCTGAAAAACCTTTGTAAACCATTAACACTAGTTAGAACACGTTCCTATGCTGGAGTAAGTTATATTTTAAATATAATAGATAATCAATTAATTAATTTGCTTGCATAGCTAACGAAAGTATACCCAGCACAAGTGCGTATTGTTGAAGTAGGACCTCGAGATGGCCTGCAGAATGAACAGAAATTGTTGTCAGCTGAAACTAAGATATCTTTGATTGACCAATTGTCGGAGACAGGTTTGCAAACCATTGAAGTAACCAGCTTTGTGAGTCCAAAGTGGGTGCCTCAAATGGGGGACAATGTTGAAGTTTTCCAAGGTATTCGTAAAGTGCCCGGTATTTCGTACCCAGTTTTGACGCCAAATCTTAAAGGATTTGAAAGTGCTTTAAAGTCAGGTGCTAAAGAAGTTGCAGTCTTCGGTGCCGCATCAGATGCTTTTTCGTTGAAGAATGTCAACTGTACAGCAGCTGAAAGTATTGAACGTTTTAGACCAATATTAAAAGAGGCAAAAGAGAATAACGTTAAAGTGCGTGGTTACGTTTCAACAGTCGTTGGTTGTCCATATCAGGGTGCTATAAAACCCTACGATGTGGTGAAGGTGGTTGAAGCCCTGTACGATATGGGCTGCTATGAGATATCATTGGGGGATACTATTGGCGTCGGTACTCCTGGCACAATGCGCAACATGCTAGATGAAGTGGTGCGCGCCGTTCCAGCCAATAAATTGGCAGTGCATTGTCACGACACCTACGGCCAGGCTCTGCCAAATATACTTACATCTCTCGAATATGGAATATTCGTTGTCGATGCATCCGTTTCGGGCTTGGGCGGTTGTCCCTATGCTCGTGGAGCCTCTGGTAATGCAGCCACTGAGGATGTTGTATACATGCTACATGGCATGGGCGTAGAAACGGGTATCAATCTAAATAAATTAATTTCTGTCGGTCGTTATATTTGTGAACAACTTGGAAGACAGTCAGAATCGAAAGTAAATCGAGCTTGGAAAGGCCAGATATAGATTTCAAAGTGTAACGTGGCCCTATGCTCAGAATTTGCTGTGATAATGATAACGGTGGCATTTAATTAAAGATAGGTAGATTTTTAAAATAATTATTCGTTTTTTTTTTTAACAGCAAAATAAAAATATGTACCCAACATACGCATCGTCAGCTCATTATTGGCTTTGGAGTAGAGAAAACGCCGAGTTTAGGTGAATTTTCTTTGCAGCTGTTCCATGTTTTTTTTCAAAACAGTTTTTCAGGTTGAAATGCGGAATTGCGGGATGTAATTTCAAAAGAGTAAAGTTTTTCACAAAAAGCCTGTTCCAAAATTGAGCTTAGCTTATCGTTATATTAGGGTCACAAAGTATATACTCTGTCTTAGGGTGTTTAAGCTCTGTCTTAGCGGGTAAGCATTAGAAAATAAGGAGCCAGGCTTTGAAAGAAATAAGATTTATGCAAAAAACTGACAAAATTGAGTATAATAAGCCTTATCCAGAAAATGGCTCCGAGTGAAAGTCAGAGTGAATATACACACACCTTAGCGTGTCAAGCACTTTTTTTCTGGGAGTGGGTAGTTTAGATTGTCATAAAAAGTTGGTATTTAAGATTCTCCAATCTAAAAAATTTATTGGAAATAAACGCCAATGGCAATAAAGCCCATTTTTTTTTAAAAATAATACACATAAATGAAACCCCCGCTTATTCACAAAAAATATTTCATGCTTATAAGGCTCTTATTTGACATATTTGTATGGAAAATTTGTCAAATAAAAAAGAGTTTATTAAACCTAAAATATTTATTATGAATAAGACCCTAAACCTAAAGTAATTTAAATTTACTATATTAAAATTTTTGAGCATCCATTATGGTATACATGGATACATCACCAGACATTACCGACAAATCGGCCAAACTGGCGTTGTTGCGATGTGGTTTGTGCGAAGTTATTGGGTTCGAATATACTGAATTTGTATCAGATTCTTTTAAAGGTGTCTTAGATGGAGCCGCAGACTGCGCAGCCGATGTACTGAATTTATCAACTATTCCACCAGGAACTTTAAATTTTCCATCGTGACGCAACACTGCTGGCATCATTGCATTCTCAAGATATTTTTGTATTTTTTTGCTGGCAGGAATTGTGATGGGGGTACGTTCATCGACAATCTACATATAATGAAGAAATTCAGTTTTCAAATAAATATAACTAGTAATTGGCGAACAACAGAGCGATCTTACATGTTTTAAATCTGATGAAATGTATGCCTTTTTAGGCAACGGCCGCTTTGCGTCCAAGTCTAAGCCTGGAAGTTTAGGAAGACCCTTTGCTTCATCGTCACCGGCAGTTGGTTGAAATAGTGGTTTATAAAGGCGAGATTCGTTTTCAAGTTCCATTACTGCAGCCGAAGTAAAATAATCCTTAGTTTTACAATTTATCGATGACATAAGTGGTGTTTGGGCGGTCTTTTTCATATAAGTACCAATTGGACTTATAATGTGAGAGAATTTCTGCTGTTTGGTAGCCAACTCCTTTTTGCGAGCGTGTGCTATAGGTTTAGCAAAAATATCTAGCTTTGGAAAAGGTTTTATATCCATGTCAAAACGTCTTGATGATGAGCCTGGACCTTTGTTGTTGAGAGGCGTTATTTTAGCTGGTGTAGTATACGTAGATTTTGCTAAAAAAAAAATAAAGGAAATAAATATTTCATAAACCACTTGTTAATAATTTTATAGGGCATGAGTTCGATTTTTATTTCCTCCTCAAAATTGAGAAAGATTTTTTGTCATAGAACTGGAATGATGAATATTTTTAGATTGGGGAAGTAAAGAGAACGAACTCAAGCCCAATGATATTATTAACAGTTGTAAATCATATAGTTCAAATATAAAGTTAAAATTAATATTTTATAAACTAATAAAAATGTTTACCTTTTGATGCAGAATATGATGAAGCAGGTTCAGCTTTTTTCTCTTTGACAATAGTACTCTCCGACTGCGAGATGTTAACTTTTTCGGGAGTTTTTCTGACAGCACCTCCGGCTGCCATATACTCCATACCTCGTCTAAGCAAATACTCGACTTCTTCCATTGTATCATTG
This sequence comes from Sturmia bella, assembly GCA_963662145.1. NCBI lineage: Eukaryota > Metazoa > Arthropoda > Insecta > Diptera > Tachinidae > Sturmia > Sturmia bella. The sequence continues at coordinate 47,648,535 of OY759171.1, read as the reverse complement.
AACTGCATGGACTTTCGAGATTGCCCTGAAGTTTCTAAGTTGTTTTCTTTGTCATCATCGTTGGTCTCATTGAAGGTGTATGTGCAATCATTTGTACCACTTGTGGTCGAAGTTATTTCGCTTTTTGTGTGAATATCTTCGACAACATTGGGCACTTTTGGAAAACTATCATCTTCTTCATCTGATATTAACTCAATTACAGATTCATCCAAAAGGTTGAACGAATTGGATTTGTTTTCAAAATCTTCTTCTCCGTCAGAACTTTCATTTCGACTCGAACAACCAGTGAGTGGCAACGCTTGGCACGAGTACTGCGCTGGACCAAAAGTTTTTTCTAAATCTATTAAATCATCTGATACATTACTTTCTGCATCAGATTTGCTACTTAAAGTTGCTGGTTCAACAATAGTATTTTCCAGTGTAGCAAAAGAAGGTAAATTCTCAGTTTCGTGTTTGTCTAAGTTGACTAACAACAAAGCTTGCTCAATATCATTTTCTTTCGGTTCTTCAGTTCGAAACTTTTTCGAAAGATCCGTTTTATTGCTGACATGAGTGGAATCATGTGCAGTGTCATAAGCACTGGACGAAACATCACTTCTGGAGCTTTTTGATGCAGTTTGAAAGCTAACGTGCGATGATATATCAGAGTTTGTTGAGTCATCTGGCGTTTCCTCCATTATGGTGGAGGGCCTTAATAAACCTACCATTTTCACAGGAGAAGTTTGCAGAACAGAGTCACCGCATATGGTATTTTCCCACATTCGGGATGGTGCCTCAACATCTTCCAACAATGTACAATTGTTTATTTTATTTAATAATTGATCTAAAAACACAGTTAATAGATTTTCAATTTCTTATTCAACACGTCTATTGTCACAAATTATAGCTGCTTAATTTCTTCAATTGATTATTGTTTTGTCTCAAGTTAAGCTGTTATACCTACTTTGTGGCAGCAGAAATGTGCTTTAACTCACCTTCTGCATCCTGTGCATCTGTGCTGCGCTTCTTTACCGCTGCTAAAATTTCCTCCTTCTGATCAGTGTGCAAATATTTGAAAAGTGTACTATTTGGATCGGATGCCGTTTTATCACACATCCTCTCTAATGCTTCAAAACTTTCATCTGAATTTTTCTGCCACACAAATACATTGTTGCTTTTTTCTTCCGCTTCACCATTAAGATATTTGAACAGTGTACTGTTGGTGTCAGAAACAGTTTTTTCGCACATTTTTTCCAAGTTCTCAAAGCTTTCATCTGACGTTTTTTGCCACATGGGAACTTCTTCATAAGCGGATTCATCATAAGGATTCATGTTCATGTTTTTCAGAACTTCGGATTCTGCCGGTTCACATGTTTCCCCAGACATTTTAGAACTGTTAGCGATATCCTCCTTTGAATGTATTGCTACAGTTTTTTGGCTCTTTTTTTGTTCTATTATACTTTTAAGGTCTTCTGCTATGTCCAAGCTATAACGTTGACTTTCAGTTGTAGAAGCGCTTTTTACAATTTCTGGTTTACTAAATATTTTAAAGTTTTACAAAAATTAATCGAGCTTTGAATTTAAAATCTAAACATAGATACGTAACATGAACTAGAATAAAAAAAACTTATTTTAGATTTTCAGTTTTTCTAAAAAATTAAACTTCATCAAGAGGGCATTCAAAAGCGAATTTTTCATGACTGCTGCATGTGATGACGATTATAACACTTAGAATAATAAGGTGGATTGTTTTAAATATAAAATCAGCCATGAAGTATCCAGTACCAGCATAAAATTCCCTGTTTTTAATTTCTTACGTTCTACACTAGTTGCTCTCATTTTTAACTATTTGGAGTTACGCCACCACGTACGTGTTAAAGATCATTTTAATGTATTTTTTACCATTTACAAATTTTTTACATTTACATATTGCACTCCCTGGAGGACAGTGGGTGAATTTGGAAGCGATAAAAACTAAGTGTACCTTAGCTACCTTAAAGTTTGTACAATTTCAATTAATTAACATTATAAAGTTGTATATTTTTGGCAATTACCGTTCCATAAACAAAAATTTCTTAAAGTTTCTACGCCAAGCTTCACTAGCTTGAAATTTTTCCAAACCCGACATTGTTTTTTTTTTATATATAAGAAAAAAAACTAATCATACACAAAACCAAACAATGGTAGACAATGCTTACACGTAAAAGGGTAAACAATAAGATTATCTTTAGAATAATAGAAATATGTATTTCCTACTGCATCTGCTCGCACGTTAACTTATTTTAAAAAAGTCGCACAACACAAAAGTTAACGAAACCACTGCTACCAACTGTAAATCTAACACAGAGCTGCTATAAATACTGCTTCGGTTGGTCTGGCAGCCATAAAGTGCGATTCACACTGTCGCCCAGGATGTAACTAATAAGGCAACCTTTTCACCACAGAATACTACCATAAGAGCACAGCGCGATCTTTCTAGGACCCAAGTGGGCTGGTCTCATGACCGGCAGCCCGCGTAATAACACTACCATAAGAACATCTTCAATAAAAAATAATTATTTTTGTACAACTTATGTAAACTGTCAAAAAGACGCCGCTGCTACATTTATAGAAGAGAGATGAACAGAGCTTACGCTGATTTACTAAATCGATTTGGCTGCCTTTCATCTCTGTATTCTCTTGACAGTTTGAATTAGTCAGATGATTAACGGTTTAGCTGATCAGCAAGGTGCCTCGATATCAGGTAGAATTACAAACACAGCTGACTACTGCTTTTAGCCTGAAAAACTGTCAAAATACACAACATCAACACACAAACGCGAACAAATGTGTGACAGATATTAAAGATTTCTACCAACAAAATACTTCATGGGTTTATTGGTCTTGTGTTTGTTGTAGTTGTGCGACTACCTGGTATCGAGGTACCTTGCTAATGAGGCAATCATCCTACTACTTAAAACTGTCAAGAGAATACAGATATGAAAGACAGCCAAAACGAGATAGCCAATCAGCGTAAGCTCTGTTCATTTCTCTTCTGTAAATGTGGATGTGGCGACAGTTTGCAGAAGTTGTACAAAAACAAAATGTATGTTCTTTTTATTGAAGTTATTCTTATTGCCGGGAGTAGGTTACCTTATTAGTTACATTAAGGTGTCTACTAGCTTTCATTCATTTCTCTAATTTGTGCACTATAAGCTCAAGAAGGGTGGGATCATGATACAATTAACAAGGTAGCCTTTTCGCTACAATAAGAACAACTTCAATAAAAATAACATGCATTTTGTTTTTGTACAACTTATGCAAACTGTCAAAAAGACTCCACTTCTACATTTACAGAAGAGAGATGCACTGAGCTTACGCGGATTAGCTATCTCGTTTTGGCTGCCTTTCATCTCCGCATTCTCTTGACAACCTAAAGTAGTCAGATGATTAACGGTTTAGCTGACGAGGCTACCTTGTTAATTGTATCATGGGTGGGATTAACTTGCCTTGTAAAAATTGGAACTGGCTGTTATCGGATCAAAATCACATCGCAAGCAACAATCAGCTGTAAAAGCGATGCCACCTGGTATTGTTGCAACATGACTTTATTATATTTGTAATCAGAGACTGATAACCAACGTATAAAGCTGCCTCGTTGATAACAATATCGTAATCTAATACAAACTACAGATAAACTTGCTGCATGAATCAGAGAAACAAGTCGAGCGGCGTGCGCCGGTCGGCTAGCCGCCGCCGGTGTAAACTTAGGTCATGTCCGCCGCCGCCGATTTCTTCGGCTTGTATCGGCTGAAAAAAGCCGCCGATTTCATCGGCTCGACCCGGCTGAAAATCGCCGCCGACTATTATTATTTCGAGTGTGGGCACAAAGGCGTGACGTTCTTTAAAACTACTCTAAATCCGTTTTCTTCAAATTGTAAATTCTGTCTTCATACGCAAACCTAACATCAAAATTTCTCTTCAACAACAAAATTAGCAACCATACTAAACAACAACACCAACATCTACCAACAAGACCAAGTTGTATGTCTGTCTGCCTAGTTTAAAAATCAATACATAATGTAAATCTTTATCCTGTATCCGTTATGTGGCACTGAAAATGTACCTTTAACATTAAAAAAAATTTTTTTAATGTACATATGTATAAATAGTGCGCCGCCGCCGCCGGTCAAAAATTGCTGCGCCGCCGCCGCCGAAATTTTTCCCACGACTTGTTTCTCTGGCATGAATATCACAAAATACAATAAATATTGTTTGGAAATACTAAAAAAAAAACCGGCGTTCGTTTGAAAAGCGAAAGAATCGTTTTTGGTGTTCAGTAAAATCTTTGTGATCATGTCTTTTGCAAGCAATATAAGCCATATATTACAAAATTTGGTATCTCTGAGTACCTACCAAATATCACGTAGATCATCAAAACGACACGTAAAAGGTTTTTTAATAGGTGCTGGGTTAACTACTTTTGTAACTACTTCGGTGGTGAAAAATGAAAGTAGTATTCGAAAACTTAATACATCCATGTATATGGCTGAACCAATTACCACTCCAGAGGAACTGTTAAATAATGAAGATGATATGAAAACCAAAATGGAATTATTAATTATGAAAATACAGTCCGATTTCTGTAGAGCTTTGGAAGCAGAAGAATATGCAGGTCAACTTTTTAAAGTGGATAGATGGATTCGCAAAGAAGGCGGCGGAGGTATCACTTGTGTTCTTCAAGATGGCGAAGTTTTTGAAAAAGCCGGGGTAAATATATCGGTAGTTAAGGGAAACTTGCCGCCACAAGCCGTTCAGCAAATGCGCAGCCGTGGCAAAAATCTAAGCGAAGGTACTTCTTTGCCATTTTTCGCTGCGGGTATTAGTGCCGTCATTCATCCACGAAATCCCATGGTTCCAACAATACATTTTAACTACCGTTACTTTGAAGTAATCAACTCTGATGGCTCGAAGCAGTGGTGGTTTGGTGGTGGTACTGATTTGACTCCATACTATTTGGATGAAAATGATGTCGTGCATTTTCACAAAACGCTGAAAAATGCCTGTGACCAAAGTAATATCGAATATTATCCGAAGTTTAAAAAGTGGTGCGACGACTACTTTCGCATAACGCATCGTAATGAAAGTAGAGGGGTTGGAGGCATTTTTTTCGACGACATTGATACGCCTAGCCAAGTGCACGCTTTCCAGTTTGTTTCAGATTGTGCTAACGCAGTGATACCGTCTTACATGCCAATCGTACGACGTCATAAAAATGATGATTATGGTGATATAGAACGACAATGGCAACTATTACGTCGAGGTCGCTACGTGGAATTCAACTTGATTTATGATCGTGGCACGAAATTTGGCCTTTACACACCTGGAGCTCGATATGAAAGTATACTAATGTCGTTGCCTTTAATTGCCCGTTGGGAATATATGCATGCACCGCCTGGCGACTCGAAAGAAAACAAATTAATGGACGTTTTAAAGAATCCCAGAGATTGGGTTAAATCTGATGTACAACCAATCGGTGTATGAACTACTGAATCCATCAACTTAAATTTGGGTATTAGGTTATGTATCGCACCTGTGCAGAACTAGCAGACGGCTTGAGAAAATAGGCTACGTATTCATTTTTTGCTTTTCTCTTCATGCAAAATATGTATTGTGTGGAAATCCTGATTGTTTTTGTTAAGACAGGTTGTAAATCCGCAGATACACTTTTTTCATATTTCCCATCAACAAAATCTAGTTTCTTCTGATCCATCAAACCGTTTTGTGCTGAAAGTCAAATTAGAAATTTTCCTTGGGGACGGAATTTTACAAAATATTTAGATAATTATGTTTATTAAGGAGCTTGGAATAATCTTACAATCTGCCCACAATAGTGATTGTAAGCAAAGTCAAGTTGTTTGAATATAGTATACTTACCATGATTTTCATGAACACATTTAGAATCACGTTAGAATACTTGTGCAATTATGAACTTAAAGAAGAGACTGACTTAATTTAAAACAAACCCATTTCTCTTATACATAATAAAATTATTTTTTTTATTTCTTTATGCCAGAATTGAAGAATAGTTATACAAACTAATTTTAGTTACGCGACACTTGTTTAAATACAGCAGATGTTTTTTATAGTCGTGCTTATTTCGGTTCTCGAAATTTTCGAATTTCAAGAAAAAGTATTCGAATTAACTTTAGTCGAATAATTGAAGAACCGTAATAAAATGATTATGTATTGTACATAACGGCATAACCACCACACTTTTATATTCAAAATTCTCGAACTATTGACTTACCGTAATAAGTCTGAATATGTCTTGTGCAAAACGGCTTCAGCTTTTTACGAATCGCCGAACATTTAACTTAATATTCCACATATACATATGTATGTTGTATTTACGAAAGAAACCAAATTTGAAGCATTTTTTCCTTTTAAATTTTCGAGATTGTTCTCCCATAGGTGCAACATCTAAGCTGTTAATGGTTCCTATATTTCGTTTTGAATAGTTCGATATTTTATAGCAATCGGTAGAGTTTCGAACGTTCAAACAGCTGAGAATACACATCGAACACATTTTTGAACACTAATAAAAAGTTCCTTTCAATTTCTTACAGATTAATTTCTTAGTTATCCTGAGCTTGCCTTATGCGTTTTTGATAATCAAAAATGCCTAAACTCAACCAGCGATGCATGATTATACTTAACATTTATTATTGTTTATGTAAATAAAATTTATATACGATTATTTGGTATATTTTTATTTTCCTGTCTTTATTTTAAAAATAGTATTTAGTTATACCTTAGATATAAGAATACCAGGGGCCGGATTCTGGCATTCGTGATCGAATATACTCGATAATAAAAACAATGTAGAGCAAAAACAAAATGAGCAACAAACACACAGCGTTCTATAACGAAATCGTTCAATCACGAGTGCCAAAATTTGGCCCCAGGTATTCTTATACGGTTAAGTTTCGATAACGAAGCTTATTACACTGCGGTTCAGCAGAATAGAACCAACACATTTTAAAGCAAACAAGAATTGTACAAATTGCAAACACTTTTGAAAATAGTATGAAAATGGATTATAACGGTATTATTTTTGTTTCTTTGTAGTCAAGTATAAAATTTATCGGGTCCAGTTGCCGTAAAAGGAAAGTGTGATGCCAGATGCTTTGATTTTAGATTTTGAACGCGAAGCCGGTGTTGGTTATAATATAGAGGAGAAAATCCCTTCTTAGCCTTAGTGGCCAGGATAAACTTTTGCAAAAACCAACATTTTCATATTTTTCTTAGTAAATTCCGCAACTTTAACATCCATCGTAAACTAAAAGCCTGCGGCAGCTTTGCTTTCAATTTTGGGAGGTCCACGGCCCCCTCTACAAACCTAGAAAACTCATTTCTTTCAAAGTCTGGCTTCTTATTCTAAAGTTTCCCCAATTTATCATTTATTTTTTGGTTCAACAGAATAGAACCACATACATTTTTAGCTTAAATCAGTAGGTGGTTGTAATAAAGTTTTATAAAAACCCAATAAAATTACTGTTTGTGACTGCAGTTCGCTAAACCAATATAGGAAGAAAGAGTTCTTTAAATTCGTCGGAAGCGGTAAAAATTTATGTTTGCCATTCTGTAAATTATTCTTATGGCAAAATCGCTATAAGAATAATTTTCATAATTACATAAAGCATCGTGAAACATATAAAAAAAATCACAAAGGAGGTGCTTGCACAGCTCTAATACCACAGGGCAAGCGAAACATTTTTCGAATTACGTCAAATTCAGCCCATTATACCTCTAAAATTAAATATTTAGCAGGAGTTAATGCAAGCTAATCACTGATATTTTAAGCACTGAACATTTACAACTCCGAAAACTAAAGAAATATCCTCCATGAAATGCAATCCGTCAACAGCAGCGCCTCCAACTTGCCAAAGACGATATGGCGTGGGATGTTCGACGATTGGCGAAAAGTATTTTTTTCGGATGAAAAAAAAAAACGATTAATTTGGATGGCCCCGTTGGCTATCCACTTATTTTCACGATATGTGTAAGGACGAAAAGTTTTTGAGCCATCATCACAGCGCAAAGGGGGTCGTTATGGTATGGGCTGCAATTTCATACTACGGCACTATTGACCTTGTTATTCAAAATACTCGAATGACCGGAAATAATTACATAACCCTATTGGAACAAACTTTACTCAAGATAAAATATGTGTATTTCTCGACGACTAGAGTGGCTTTATCAACATGATAACGCACCTATACACACACACACGGAATTTGTTGTAAAATCGTGCTTTGCTAGCCAAAATGTTGATACCTAAGCTGGCCAGGAATATAAGTTGTTAAAGAAGTCTTTAGTTTCAGAAGCAAACTTTTACATAACTCTTGTGCAATATGTTATAACAAATAAGAAAGAATTTCTGCACATTATAGCCCTTGGTATAATAACAATAAAACTTTTTGAATAAATTATTCCAATGGGTTTTTTTTTTTTTACTTCCAACCCTTTTCACCAATAAAAGATGATAGCGTTTTCTAATATATAACAGAAATATAAATAGATAAAAACTAAATTTAGTATAATTTTGAAGCAGGTAGATAAAATGCTCCCAAGAATTTGACTATTTTTAATAAATCTGCTCTCCTGCTCACGGTTTTCACCGGGCAGGTAACAATAAAAAGTCAGATTAAATCTTCTAAATTGTCTAATATAATTTATAAAAGTTTTTAAAAAATTCGATGGACGATTTTTGTTTTTTACCAATCAATTCAGCATTTTTTTTTTGAAAAATTGTCCTAATTCCTCCAATGCTGGATGTAGCGTGCATTCTTTTTTCAGTTTAAAATTAAGAATACAGTACATTTCAAGGCCTATACTTTGACAATGTTTAAAATGTTTATTTTTGATTAAACATTTAAAAAAAACGTCAAACAATTAAGCTCCATTTTTGTCAAAATTTTGCCGTTTTTCACTAATTTTTCAAAGACTTGACTTTGATCTCTTTTCACGAGCACACGTTTCATGATAATTAAAAATTTTCTTTTGTGTAATATTAAAATATACATATCTAAGAAATAGTTTAAAACTATTTTTTGGCCTTTGGCTATGCTATTACCGGGGATATTTACAAAATAAGAAACAAAGTCAAGGCCAAAAACAAAAGTTTCGTAACCAAATATGAACTTAATTATTTATTTGCTTTAAGAGCCAATTGAAATGTATTACTTCAGGTCCAAAAATGAAAATGTTTTCAAAAAATATTTGCTGTATTTTTCAGCTGTCTATATGCTGACGACATTTCGTTGGTGCTAATCAACTCATCAGTAGACTTGAAAAATTCTTAAAAGTTTGTTTGAAACTTAACTACTTATTTCATAATTCCCATGAACAGAATCAGAAATGTTCAAACAAACCTTTAACACAGCAAACATTTCTTTTTTCGTTTTGCAACACTTCTACTTTTCTTTGCAACCTTCTATACAACGAGTCACCATTGGTTACTACGATTTGTATTTTTGAAAGTATCAAAAAGTAAAAGTTTTTGAATATTCAAATATGAACTTATTTATTTGCTTTAAGAGCCAATTGAAATGTATTACTTCAGGTCCAAAAATGAACCTTTTCAAAAAATATTTGCTGTATTTTTCAGCTGTCTATATGCCGACGACATTTCAAAGCTGAAAAATACAGCAAATATTTTTTGAAAAGGTTCATTTTTGAACCTGAATTAAAACCAAATATCTTTAAAACTATTTACGTTTTCAACCAAAACTAAAATTTGTTAATCCATTTATTTTCTTTTCGAAAAATGTAAAATTTTAACAATTGCACTGTATTTACAAAAGTTATGAATCGAACAAACTTGTCCATACCCGAGGACGTCAACTTTGACACCCTGTAGGTCAACGTGTGATACAACAGGGTGGCTTAAATTTTATTACTCTTAAAGACTAGGTCCTCCTCTACGATTCCTTCATACATTGTTATATAATAAGCTGGCTTGTCTCAAAGATACAGATTTATTACCCCTTTTGTTTGCGTTTGGCCCCACTGTGCAACGTTTGTCACGTATGATGCACTATAGTTGTAACGAAGAAATACTAAGAAGAAAGGCATTTATGCAAAGAAGTCTGAATGAAACAGAAATGACAATTTACAAAACAAAGAAGCGCTAGCAAGTCCATATCGTCGTATTGCAACAATTAATTTTTCATACAACGAAGAAAAAAACAAAACGTTATTATTACAAAAGTCGATATCGTTTTGATTTAAAAAAAAATTGTAGTTTCTTATTACTTTCGACAGCAATCCATTATTTTTGAACAGGTTTATTAAATATCTTAAGCGTTAACTCGTTACTAGGGGAGTTGAACTGTATGATCTATTGTTTTACCCTTCAATAAAAATAGTCTAATAAGTAATGCTTAACTTTACTTAACAGCTAAGCTATGCGTTGACACTATTCAAGTGAGCCAAAAATTTGAGCAGTAATTGGTTATTGATGGAACTTTTTTCTTTGTACCACCAGATTTAACCCATAAAATGTCTAAATAAGTTCAATTTGAATAATTGAAAAATGTGAACCTATTCAATTGAGCGGCAGTGTATGTATGTATATGACCTTTGCAAGAAAAAATTAAAAAGAAAAAAAACAAAAGCAGTCCAGTCTTAGCCTTTATAGATACACAGGGAATCTTAGGATAGTTATCCCTTAATACATTACCCATGTTTATTCTTTCTTGTGCCATACATATGTCAAACATTTTACAAAAACACGTTATATTTATTACCTTAAACAAATCTGTCAGATAAATAATAACGAGTTAAGTGAATTAGCTGTTATAAAAACTTGATTTTATTCAAGATATCGAACTTTACAACAAGGTTTGCACTTTGAAATGAAAATATCTTACCAAAACTTACAAACTCCGATTTGAATACCTCAAAGCCTCAAACTAGGCACGAAATCTTACCATTTTTATATGTATGTACATATGTATATAAAAAACATGTCTCAAAACAGCGCCCATAATATGCTATGTACATATGTATGTAGTACACTACATATATGTACATACTTAGACTAGTATTGCAGATCGAAACGAGAAGTACATAACATGAATAACTTTGCGCCATTCAACATGTTTTTATAACTTCAAGACAAGTCAAAGTAGGGACTTTTTTCAAATCTAAACAAAAATTAATTTATTGAAATCAAAAAGGGTTAAAAATATGCTTACCCTTGCATTGAACGCTTTTACCTTTTATCAACCAATATATGTATGTATACAGTTTAACTTTCATTTAAGCTACCTTTGTTTATGCATTGTTGATTGCTTTAAGAAAACCTAGGAAACCCACACTTTTGAATGAACTTACATGTTATAAATGTACAGTAAAAGTGGTGGATATGAAGCTTCGTTATCTGCTTTGTCACATGAGAGAACCATCAGCCTACACTTGTTTGTGGGGGTTTTATAGAAAACACTCTGGCAATGTATTTGGCAAGTCAAGAACGAGCCCCTAAAATAGGAAATTGCGTTAATCAATGTTGAAACAACAAACAATTTACCTTGAGTATAAACCATTTTGTCAACTGCTAAAACGATCAAGATTGTTTTACAATTTGAAATTGAGATGAAAATGTGAAAAAATCACTTTTAATAGAAACGCAACATTTTGTGCCAGGCGCGCGATATCACCCGACATCGTTCGCTTACTGAAAAATATTGAAAACAACAACAAAGTTTTGAATTTTGTTAATTGTTTTGCAGGCAACAAAGAGAGCTAGCGGCAGTCGCGTGACATCCTGCGACTGCCAGTTATAATAAAAAAGGAAATAAATAAATGATACTAAAAGTTTATATTAGTGATGTACAAAATCCATTTCAAATTGTAAAATTTCACAAGTTCGATTTTACCATACACTCTTTCTTCCTAGAATCCCCGTTTTTCTAAATTATGACCGACTTACTGTATTAGTAATTCCCAGCGATCAGTTTAATAAATGAACAGAATTCGAGAATGAAATCTTTTTAATATTGAATTTTCAAATTTCAACTGCAAAAGAAAGAAAAATTTTATATTACTTAAAATTTCTTCACACACGAACATAATTTTGTTAGGCAAACAATTTGCAACTAAAATTTGTAAATAAAAAATAATTATTCAACCAAGTAATTTTTTTTATAAATGTTAAAATAAACTCTGATCGTGGACCAACTTACCACCTTGGCTGTTTTTTTTTTTTTCTTCTTTTCAATTCAATGTATCTATATATCATATGGAAGACTCACTACCGCAAACCAAATATGAAAGCAAATTATTATTCAAATGTTTTATACCATCATCTCAAGAGGACGAAATTGATATTAATCATTTGAAATTAAAAACAAAACTTGACCATAAAACGATCACAATCGAATTAACTGCCAGAATTGCGTTTAAACAAGAAATAAAAAGCCATGATTCCTTAATTTAGTATAATTCTTATCAGTAAAGACACAAAAACCAAATTAAGCACACGATTACTAATTTGTTTCTATGTAATTGTAATGATCAACATAAATTTGAGTTGTGATCGTGTCATGTTTTCTCTAGTCTTTGTCTAATAAATCAGAGTATTTTGCTGTGATTTCCATACGCTTCCAGAGTTATTTTTAGTGAACATTTGAAATTAGAAATTATATTACATTACAAATTGATTACCAATATTAATATTGATTGAAATTGAAAACCTATTTTCTCTCGCCGTAACAGCAATGAGGTTGCTGTACTTTAAAGGTGGTAAAGTTGTTCGCCGATGTTTTTAAGACAGCTTAAAAGTCGGCAGAGTTTTGACGGCCTTCCGTACTGGGTTATTCGTTAGCTCACAATAAATGATTCAATGGCAAACACCCGCTCCCCTTAGTGCAGAGCAAAACCAAAATGTGCATTATTACAACTACATACACAATGTGTATGTACATATGTATGTATAAAAGCATACAAATACGTCGAGATTGTTCTTTGAATTTTTACTTACTTTTTGTTCATACTCACACAATGTGGATATTTATTACTTAAAACTTAATTTCTTACATTCGTTATGTACTATTTTCTTTTGTTGTTGTGTTGTTTAACATAATTCTTTTTGAAAAACAAGCTTTTAAAATTAATCATTTTAAAAAATTTAATACAAGTTGTTAGGAAATTTGAAAGTAAAAACTCTTCTTAATATACATACATACATATGTATGTGTATTAAAAGCTTATTTTTCTTTACACGACAATCAAATGAAATCTGAAGTTATATTTTTAAATGAAGGGATTACAATTGCGCCGAATTTGTAAAACAATTTAGTTTAGAAAAATCTTAAACAAACACGTTGAAAATAATTTGATGTGAAGTTAAATTTTCAAATTTCATTTAACGCCTATTATTAATTCTAAATATATGTATGTATGAAATTTTTTTTTTTTTTTTTTTTTGCAAATTTAAAAGAATAAACCGAAATTTGTAAAAGTAATCGTACATTGTTAATTATTTTGTATTATCATTGAAATATATTTCCAATTCGGGTTATTTTGCTTATTCTCTTGTCTGTTTATGAAGAAGCTTTCGCAAGAAAAGTGTATTTAAACAGAGCCTATAAAACCTAAAAGTAATATACGATTGTTTTAACGCCACCAAGATTGTTGGTTGTCGCTAGAGTTTTGACCATTTTCATTTCCGCTGCGTCCTGGTATTGGTGGTGGTGGTACACTAAACATGTCATGTGGTGGTCGGAACTTTTCTTCTTGCTCGTCATCAGTTTCTCGCTTAATAGAAGCTGCTGGATACATGGGATACGTGGGATATCCATCATCTACAGGTTCTTCCTTAATCTTTATAATATCCATTTCACGGAAATCTGGCTTGCGTTCTTTGCTATCTCGACGATCACGTTCACGATCTTTGTCACGACGTTCGCGTTTTCTATCTCGTCGCTCACGCGAAGAGTCTCTTTCTCTGGATTTGGAACGCTTCTTTTTACGATCGCGTTCACGGTCACGTTCTCGTTCTTTTTCTCGTCGGTCACGTTTGTCATAATCATCGTACTCGCGTTCACGGCTAGCACGACGCTTTCTACGTTCACGGGATCTACTGCGTGATCGGCGTGGTCGTTCACGTTCTCTTTCACGCACGCGTTCCCTCGAGCGTGACCGACGACGTACATTTTCACCAAAACGTCCAGCACCTCTCTCCATAGCACGAGCATTTTCGCGATCTTCTCTTTCACGTTCCAAGCGATAGCGTTCTCTTTCCCGTTCATTGTCTTCACGACCAGAGTGTTTAATATTAACATCGTTGCCACCACGGCGAGTGCCACCTAATCCACCACCTAGTCGTCGTGGCAACCAACCTTTCACAGTTCGAGCTCTTTCCACATCCACCAACACTCGTTTACCATCAATTTTCTTACCATCAGCATGTTTGTAAGCAGCATGCATGTCACGTTCATGCTCATATTCGATGAAAGCATAACCTTTGGGCTTACCAGTCTCCGGGTCGGTGATCATGACAATCTTTTTTATAGGACCATATATTTCAAATTCCCTTCTTAGTTTTGACTCTGATGTATCATAATTAACACGTGCCACAAACAATGTTCGAAATGGGTCTTCAGTTGCATTTTTAATTTCCTGAGGATCCCAAAGAGCTATTTCACGTTCTAGTTTATACGCTACCTGTTCAGCTTTTTCTCTTCGGCGCCTCTCAAGGCGCTCTTGGCGCGTCTCCATTTTTTTCGGTGCTGGAGTATCTTTAGGATCTTCAAAGTCATTTAGAAAATTACCTACACCCAAATATCCTCGAGATTTCTTTTCATGAGGCAGTTTATCTGCAGGCGGCATGAATGGTATGGGATCCCTTGCGGCAAAAAGTGCCAACAAGTTTGGCGGTAGGGATTTCGTCATTTTAGACCCTTCTAATAGCTTACTTTTTGTATCTTATTTTTCAATAATCGTTCTTATGAAATGTGAATGTTGTTTTCTCCCTCAAAATTTATACAAACCTGAGTAGTTTTTTTAATTACAATTTTTTAGGTTAGAGTAAAGCTAAAATATTTCCACAGGTTCCATCTTACCTCTTCATTGCAGAGTACAAGCAAAATTTCTATAGACTCTCTCTACTAATTTCACCTAATACGGTTTGTCCAATCGAAATTTATAATTTGCGTTTATAATTTGCTTGGAAAGACAATTTTCCAGAAACTTTTTATTTTTACAACACAAGCGAATGAAAAACAGATATGGCTGCCCGATGTCTATTACAAAAAGTGATGCCAATTCAGCGGGTTTGCAATTGCAAATTTAAATTTACGAAACGAAATAGGTGCTGCCACACTAACAAAATTTTTTCTTGCACCCTTTGTTCTCTTTTACACTATGGGTATCACTGCATAGAGATATTTATTCCAGTAACCGTCATATTTAAACAAGCTGCATTAAGTGTCAAAGAAAATTCAAGTGTGCACCGCAAAAGCATTTGTTTCAATATTATGATAGAAAAGTTGAAATAAATTAGCTTTTAAAAAAATAAAAATTGGTGAAAATATATAAAAGAAAACCTATAAACTTAGAACTTTGTACTACCACTCGTAGTATATATATGATATTTATTTCATACGTCTTTCATATCCCAAAACATAAGCACGATTAAACTTTTTAATTAGGTCAGTGCAGTTTTACAAGAACAATAATCCATGGTACAACTCGTAAGATAACCTTTTCCCTACAGAAGAGAGATTAACCTGATTTGCTCATATTGATAGCAAATCAGTTTCACTATGAAAACCGCCAAAATCAATCTACACCCGACAAAAAAACAGAGACAAACATAATTTCATATAGAGCTTGACGTTTCTCTGAACAACATTTTTCTGGCTGTAGACGTTAAATAACAAATGACGGCTTAAAACTGACGCAGGTATTCATGTTAACGGATGTTGTGGATAGATACATAAATTTGTCGATAAAAAAACATAAGTTAAATCAGTAGCCATAATATAATGATTTTTAGCTACTATCTCCCAAAATTATTCAGTATACTTTTTGATGGTGTGGCGTTCAAGTGAACTGTTACACGGAAAAGGCAATGTTGGCAACAAGTGTTCTTCTTTTATCTTTCAAAAACAGCATTTATAATAAAAGAGCAGTCTTGAGTGGTTTATTTGACCAAGGCAGCTCGATACCAGGTAGTCGCATAACTACAACAACAACAAACACTTCATGTATTTTGTTGGTAGAAATCTTGAACTATTTGTCACCCATTTATTTGCGTATGTGTGTTTGTGTTGTGTATTTTGACAGTTCTACAGTCAGCTGGGCTTGTAAGGCTACCTGGTATCAAGCTGCCTTATATTTGACTTTTTTGTTTTTGATCTTATTCATGATACAATTAATAAGGTAGCCTTATCAGCTAAACCGTTAATCATCTGACTACTTAAGGTTGTCAAAAGAATGCAGAAATGAAAGGCAGCCAAAAGGAGCAAATCAATGTAACCTCTGTTCATATCTCTTATAAATGTAGAAGCGGCGACTTTTTGACAGTTTGCAGAAGTTGTACAAAAACAAAATGCATGTTATTTTTATTGAAGTTGTTCTTATTGTAGCGAAAAGGTTACCTTGTTAGTTGTATCATGATCTTATTTGTGAAAAAGGAGGACGTCTGGCAAGCCTAACTAACATGTACTAAAATTGGAGCCTTCCAAATTATATTTCCAGTTCCATGAAAAATACAAAAACATTAAATAACGGAACTATTGTTTTACTGCCGATCATAATACGTCTTCATACATACATATTTAAGAACTAAGTTTGAGTTTTTGTGACCTTCATTTTGTTACTTTTAGAATAATTATCTTTTAGTAAATTTATCACAGTCTTCAGTAAAAACAAAAAATTATCAAAAAAAAAAAAAAAATCTAGATTAATTGGGTAAGTAAATATCTGGAAAATACGTATGTATATATATGTACATATGTACCTATAATTATTTGGATTGGATACGAATATAACCTGCATACAAAATAAATGTAATAACGACATATTCCATAATTAAATATCTTTAAATGAAATTTTAGAAAAAAAAATCAAAATCGAATCAAATATGTCATCTGAAAATGTAGAGAATGGTTCCGCTAAAGTTGAAGAAAAGTTTGATGGTGAAGACCAACAAAAAGAAAATGGCGCAAGCGCCATGCCTTCACCAGTTGCTCATGTTACTACATCGCCGAATGCAATTAAAACCCTTATTGGAGAAGTTTCAAAATTTGTATCCAAATATTCCATAGCTGCAAAGAATGATATTCATATGACACCTCCTCCACCTCCGCCAACAACTCCGGTTCAATTGAATAATTCAGAACATTCAGTCAATGTTAATAAGTTGGACTTCCAGTTGAAAAATCCAGTTACGGAAGAGAAAAATTGCTGCGATAAATTAGAAATTTCAAGTGTTGTTCCAGAACCACCACCAATGCTACCAAAACAACTTAAATCTCCTTTCAGCGGAACAAGTCCAAAAAGTATTAGTTTTGTTGCCGATCTAAAATTGGCGAAACGTGCTCTGAAACCTGTTCCAAAGGACAAAATTGAAAATAAAGAAAGGGTAAGTAAGCCAAAAGCGAATATAACGCGGAAATAAATATATGATGTCTTTTCTGACACGACGTTTATGATACACGACGTTGGTTATCAATCGTGTTCTTTTCTAAAAACGTGACACACTTTTGAAGGGTATCACATTCCTTTGTCGTGCCCGCTTGAAGGTAAAGATACTGTCCCTCTTACAACCCTAAATATACACATCATAACATTAAATACAAGTCATAAACATACTTTTTATACTACAGTAATTTCCGTTTGAGTTTCTAAAAACGCACGACTTGACGCAATTAAACGGGAACTCAATTAAGCGATACTCGTTTAATTGAATCGCTGACGCAGTTAAACGAAAGCCAGTTAATTGAGTAATATGTGCAATAAAGCGAAACACCCATGCGTAGATGGAAAATAATACTCATTTCTTTATTTAGTTACATCGAATGAGAACAACTTGCATTAGAAACATGTAGGGTATTCAAATATACGAGTTATATTTTTGATTGTCAAATTAATTAGATTTTGATAGATAAGAATTTAATTAAAAAAATATGAAAAAATTTAAGAAATATATTAACATATTTCCTAATTGGCTCAAGTTCGACCCCTATACCTGATACCTATTTTTTTCAATATTTTTTATAAAATATACCGATAAAATATTGATAAAATTAAGCATCTCCCAGGGGTTGAACTTGAGCCAATAAAGAATTAATGTACAAATAAAAAAAAAATACGATTTGCCTTAAGAACATATGTACGTACTTATTAGGTACGTCAGGTACGCCTTCGGACTTCAGACTTAAGCGAGCGATCGATGTTAAATGACGTTGTGGGCCTGACGATAAATTAAAAGTATTATATGAATGTGAACTAAAATAACGTAAATAGGAAGGTGAAAGGTATAGAAAACAATTACAAGAATATTCTCTAACTGTAATAACTCTTTTTATATTGAAATTGAAATCCAGATTGAAAAAATGTGAGTTGGGGCCTTTCTACATGAGACCAACGAAATTTAAAAATCAGTAAAGCCGGTTTCTTTGGACAGAAACATAAAAACCGGTCTATTCGACATTTGAATTAGCATTTATTTTCATTAATTTATTTATTGTAATATACAGGCCTAGTTTGACCAGTTAAGATATACTAATGTAAATGTTGATAGAAAATTGATCAAGTTCTTAATTGATAGTTTTTTTTTACTTAAATTGCGGCATAAACTCAATAGGCCTTATTTGAGGTATTTCTACGGAATATTTGTCAAATAAACGTAATAAACCTTTTATTTTTTTTTTAATTCTTTTTATTTGCAATCTATTTACATGCGAATAAATAATAAGCGAATTTTATAAAAACACTTAAATAATTCACAGACACAACGTTAAGTTCCATTGAACTTAACCATAATCTTAATTTGCATCTACTGCTGCTTAAGTTTTTATGTAATATACATTATATACATACATAGGTTCAGATAAATATACAAAAATGACGAGAAAAAAAATGCGATAACCTATCGTTTATACATACATATTTTTAAGGTAGAAAAGGAAGATCTAATATATGAACTCTTTTTAATCGTCTCACTTCATTACTATCATCTAGTAGATCTATGGCTAGGATATTTTGATGGTTACTGAGTCTGTTCATATAATTGCAGCTGTATTTTTTTATTTCTTCTTTAATATTAGGTATATTAAGGTCACTATGGATAGTATTATTTCTGACGAACCACGGTGCTTTTGCTATGAGTCTTAAAGTTTTAGATTGATATTTTTGTATAATGTCGATGTTAGAGTATGACGCAGTTCCCCATAACTGAATCCCATAAGTCCAGATAGGCTTTAAAATTGTTTTATATAGTATGTACTGCTTTATTGTATAAGTTTAATAGTTTTTATGAATATGGGTGTATAAGTATAGGAAAAATATTAATTCAATGCCGCATTCATATTTTATGTAAAAGGAATTGTTTAGAATGGTTCTCGCAAGAACGGGCCTCTGCCTCTTCAATTGAATTAATATTTTATTTATTTATTTATTAAGTAAATTATTCAAGCTTGGGATTTTTTTTTTTTAATTCAGGTCCAAAAATAGACCTATCAAATGTTTTCTGTCTTTTTCAGCTGTCTATATGCCGACGACATTTCATTGGTGCTAATCAACTCATCTTGAAAAATTCTTAAAAGAAAAGACAGATAACATTTGATAGGTCTATTTCTGGACCTGAATTAATAAATTTCACTTGGCTCTTAAAGAAAATAAATAATTAAGTTCATATTTGGCTCTTTTTTTTTAATAATTGGAAACAATTATATTTATTTATTTTCAATATTTCGCCAACAATTTGTTAGCATCTTCAGGAAAATAACACTGTGCTAGTTGAAAAAACCGACAAACGGGGCACCCAGTGACTAAACCTAATTCGGGTACGCTGAATTCAGTGGTGCTATCCGTTTTTCTAGGTTAGCTCGCGTTTTCGAGATTTACCGTTATTTTAAAAATGGAGGAGGTTGCACTACATGTATTGAACTAACTAAAAAAAATTTTCATTTATTGAACTTTAGTAAAAAACCGAAATTCCGCAATAAAATAACCTTTAATCTGATATATAATTCATAAAAAAAAATTTTAAGTTTTTAGAAAAAAAATTTTTTTTTTGAAAAAAAAAAAATTATTTTTTGCAAATTCTTGAAATTTTGTGATTTTTAAAACTGCATAAAAAATTGAAAAATTAAGCTATGCCAACAAATTTTTCCGTGTATATAAAAAATTATGTTTGAAACAAAACGAGCTTTAAATGACCAAAATCTGTGGGCAACTTTTGATTTTATTCACAAAAGATGAAAAATTGCAGTTACCAGTTACCTGTTACCAGACGAAGCCTCAAAAATTGAAAAAAATATTTTCTTGTTAATTAAAGTACATTTCTGCATGTTCATATAAAAAGTTTTTTGTAATTATCTAACATTAAGATGTGTTAAAAAAGTGTTATGAAACCTTTTTGCATAATTTTGCATAATAGTACAAATTTTTTTTTAATGAATTATATATCAGATTAAAGGTTACTTTATTGCGGAATTTCGGTTTTTTACTAAAGTTCAATAAATGAAAATTTTTTTTAGTTAGTTCAATACATGTAGTGCAACCTCCTCCATTTTTAAAATAACGGTAAATTTCGAAAACGCGAGCTAACCTAGAAAAACGGATAGCACCACTGAATTCAGCGTACCCGAATTAGGTTTAGTCACTGGGTGCCCCGTGTAATTATAAAATTCAAAAAACAAATTATTGAAAAAAGTTCATTAACAAACATTCAAAAAATATTTTTCCCGAATTAAAATGTATCTATTAATAACATTCATGAAAAATATATAGAAAAAAAAAACAATTTTTTTTTGTATTGAGTTTATCAGGCTCAATTCCTTTCTATAATATTTTTGTGATTGATATTAATTAAATGAGACGAAGAAGACATCAAAGACATTTAGCAGGGTGGACAACAAAAATACAAATTAACAGACAAGTTCTACGATCAACATTTTCTATGCTAACTTTTACAACATGTTTAATACTAAAAAATAATAAATTAAAATTTTAAATACTGCTCATAGACTAACATAATGTTTATAAATGTTTTCCTTAAAATATCCAACATTTTAACAATATTAAGTTCTTAATCTTTTCCTAACTAAATATCTATAGTTTTGAGCTTGTCAGTGTATACCTTTAAATTTATTCTCTGTGCTACTGGTGTCTTAATAATCTCTAACATTTCTAATATATAACGATTTTTATAATTATTTTATGTTCTTAATACTGAAACATTTTCAAAATGAGGATAGCGATTTAACGTAGAACAATAAGAAGATAATGCTGTTCTTTGCGAATTAATATACCTATACTTTTGGTCTGATTGATTGCCCTACAATTCTTGTCCTTAATTTATTTATTGTTCAGTCTGTGGGCAAAAGTCTTCACTTCAAGTAATAATTATTGGTATACAGATGATATAAATATAAAATTTCAATTATACAAGAATAATTTTAGATTTTTGAAATCCGGTTTCTCAATGCTGAAATCAGTATACGAATTAGAATCATTCTGCCAAATATTTACACAAAAAGTAACTCGTTGTATTAAAGTAGCAAATAATAAACTATTATTTCAACAATTAAATATCGAGAAAATCCGTTTTGATTCACTTTTTATCTACTAACTTTAGATTGAAACACCGGCAGATGAAAGAGATAAGCAGAGCGAAATTAAACCACTAGCTCTGATAGAGGTACCAAAAAAATCGAAATCAGATGAAATTTTAAAAATTACTAAACGAAAGTTGAAAATTCAAAAATTAATAGAGCAGCAATCGAGTGCTAAGCCACCGCTTGTAACTGTTGCGATTCCGTTACCACCTCCAACGAAAACAACTTTAGGTTCTATGGACATGTTGCTGGCCATGGATGAAAAAGACCTGAACGGCAATGTTCTTGAAAAGAACCATGAAATATCGCAGAAAACGGTGATAAATAACCAAAGGGCGTCGGCATTGCATCATAATGAAAATAATCACCATAATGAAGAAGAGTTGTCGTTGCAGGTTCTCTCTGATCGTTCATCAACGCCTTATACACAACCTATGTCGCTAACAGTGACAAGCTGTGATTTAACCTGCACATCCGAACAGGGAAGTCCAGTGAAGAATGACCTTAAAGCCAAGCAAACTTCCTGTGTAACATCTATATGTATTCCGTCATTAGTAATTTCGGATGACTGTAAGGAAAATATTCCTAAAACTGAATTGCATAATCCAATTATACGCTATTCACCACCTGATCTTCGCATAATTCGGAATGAAGTGCTAAATGCAAAATCTAAACAATGTACTTTCTCTTTTATGCTGCCCAATATTGTTAATTGCAATGTAATTGAATTGGAGGCGAGGCTGAAACGTTTTAAGATTTTTAAAGCTTCGGATGGTGAAAATATTAACGACAATAACAGTAACGGTAGTGCTTACAATGGCAATGTTGGAAGTTTAAGATCGCGCAATGACATGATGCCAGCTTTCTGCAAACGTAAATTTATGGATGAATCAATTATAAGAAGCCAACCACCTCAGACTCTTGATTTTAAGGTAACTAAGAATTTAATTAGGACGTTACAAGTTAATTTATTTAATTTACTTGTTGTTTATCAGGATCCAGCGATAATAACGAATCAACGACGAATTGGTAGCGGTCGCATAACACATAATAGATGGACTGCCAATTTTCAATCTCAGTTTGGAAATCAGAACTATCAATCAAAATCATCAGAATATCACCAATCAAACAAACAAATCAATGTTGACAACAAGGATAAGGGTATGTGTAACCGAAAAATGATTTTTAATCTATCATAAAAATACCATCAAGACTTACTTTTTTCGTTACAGGTTTGAGTGAAAAATTACGCGACGATCAAAGTTCGGAATTGACTTTTGGTAAATCGACTTATGTAAAGCGTGTTTTATCTGGATTTTTAGTTGTTTCCAATCCAAAAGACAGAGAAAGAGAAGAAAAAAATCAGCTCTATAAAAACCAGCAAAACGAAGAACCTGAGTGGTTTAGCTGTGGACCAACTTCACGTTTAGATACTATTGAATTGTGTGGTTTTGATGAGGATAATGAGCAACAAAATTTACATAACGAAAATGATGGCAGTGTTGGCAGTCACAGTAAAGTTGATGAAATAGGCGACAGTGATGAAAGCAAAGAAAACAGCTTAAAAAATGCAAATAAGGTAATTATTAAAGCCCATCAAACGGGCTGACAAATCGACGAACTTTGGTTTTACGGAAGATTCACATATCAGATCAGAAAGTTAACCTTTCTGTACATAAAATGCATTTCCATATTCTATTTGTTCGAAATCGAGCGAATAACGACGACGAATAACTATTTTTATTCGCATATACTTGCTGGAAACAACATTGTCCAATTCTGCTTTTGATGGCCTTATTGCATTTGGATTGATATACCGTTATCACTCGTCAAACTTTGTCTTTGTTCAGATCTTATTAAGAATGAAAATGGTAAAGAACACAGTTTGAACAGGGTTCGTCATTCCAAAAATCGACATACATAGTGGTTTAACTGTTTGGTTAACAAACTACGTATGTAATACATTAAGAAATATGTATGTAATTCAAAATATTTGTTTAAATAAGCCGATTTAAAAAAAGTACGCGTTCACCTATTACGATTACACATCACAAGCACGTCCGCTCTGATCAAAAGTTCACAAACAACTCTCGAATGATCTTGTAAATACAATGATCTTGTAAATGCAATATACAATCGATTCTTGATTATTTTAGACTTGTATTTTCGATTCAGATTTTTTGGGTTGTTTTTCAGGACCCTCGAAAAACATTTGACACGAAAAAAAAGAACTTGCAAATTCTGTTAATTTAAAATTATTCGAATGTTATTTGCACGCCGTCACTATAGTGGAAATTTACTGCCAGTCATCGATATGGAACTTGTTCATTCGTCCGCATACATGCATAAAATTTAACTTCAAGCAGTTTTTTTTTCTAAAACATACTCAAATTTTCTTTCTTGAATTTATATCCAAACTAATCATAGCAAGTTTCCATTGCAAAGGAAAACACTTACTTTGCGCAACACATATAGAAACACCTTCAAAGTGTTTTAATTTCGAATTTTCGAAATCAGTTTAACATGTCTTTAATTGATAAATTTATTGTTTATATGTACAACTTTATTGAAAACAATTCAGAGGACTTGGCCAAGTCTTAAATATCCATAATTTTTTGTGCAGGCTTTTAAGTTTGTTTTATTTAAACGCTGCTATTTTGGTTGATATTGAACAATGAATGTGAAATAAATCGGCGGACACCTACACCAGCCCCAAGCGAAACTCGTACATGTGGTGAAATGCTTTCGTTTGTATATAATATATTTAAAACTATATACATATGTTGTAAAATCAGATTAGCTAATTTTTGTTAAGCTACTGGGTAATAATTTGAATGGTAATTTTTTTTTTTTTTGGAAAATCAGTATTATATTTTAAAATAACGATCCTTTTTCTGACAAGTGACAACTTTGAATGACAAAGCCAAACTCGTACAGTTTTAATTAAATTGGCAATACTGATTTTTTGCAAGTTGTTTGTGAAAAAAAGTACCATAACTTTTCAATTTATTTTCATATTTGGTTTTCATGCGCATTTAACTTTGTTTTCTATAAAAAAAAAACATTGACACCTAGAATGAGCAGAGAGATAGAGAGAGAGAGAGAGAGAGAAGAGGGAGAGAGAGAGAGAGAGAAGAGGGAGAGAGAGAGAGAGAGAAGAGGGAGAGAGAGAGAGAGAGAAGAGGGAGAGAGAGAGAGAAATAGGGAGAGAGATAGAGAGAGGGAGAGAGAGATAGAGAGAGGGAGAGAGAGATAGAGAGATAGAGAGAGAGAGAGGTCAAGTAGGTACTGAAGTAAGAAAACTGATAATACAAAATTATAAAAACAATAAATCGCTATGAGAGATAGGAGAAATAGTAGACCGAAGCCGGGCAACGGGTCAGTATGTATATCATAAAAAGATGTAAAACTGAGAATCGGATTGTAAGTAAATCAAAAGTTGCAAATAATAAAATTGTCTCTAGAAGTGATGATCCATTTTTAAGTGCGTCTAAGCTTGCAGAAATGGCTGAAAAGGATTTGGGTAAAACTGTTGCGCACAAACCATTAGAAAGAACAAAGCTGAAATCAATGGTAGAAGAGCAAGACGTAAGCCTCTTATAAACAAAAGAAACCAAAATATTAGACTAGCGTTTGTCAAAGAGTATCAAGCGAAAGCTTTTTCATTTTAGAATAATGTGCTTTTTATTGATGAAAGCAAGTTCAACCTCTTTGGTTCAGATAGTAGACCCTATGTGTGGCGGAAACCCAATAAAGATCTCCTTTCTAAAAATATGAAACCCACAGTGAAGTGCGGTGGTGGATCAGTGATTGTTTCCTGCGCCTGGGGCTGGTGTATTGCATTTCATGGAAGGTACTTATGGACGAACAAATGTACCTCAATATTTTAAAAGCAAGTTTGCCCCAATGTAAAAAAGAACTTGGACTAGGTGAAAATTTTTATTTTTACCATGATAATGATCCGAAGATAAAGCTTGCAAAGTGCGATCATGGCTGTTATATAACTGTCCCCATGTTATGGATACACCAGCCCAGAGTCTAGATATAAACCTTATTGAAAAATTGTGGAGCTATCTGGATAGAAAAATTCATCACCACACCATAAGCTCAAGGGAAGACCTAAAACACGCTGTCCAGGGAAAATGGAATAAAATTTAACCTGCCTTTTGCCAAAAATTAGTTGAAAATATGCCAAATATACTAAAAATGATTATAAAGAGCAGTGGGATGCATACAAAATACTAACATTTATAGAGCAAAAAATATTTGCTAAAAATCAAAAGTGGTGTACGAGTTTGACTTTGGCATTGGAATGCGCATTATTTTATGATTCTGTTTTTTTTAGTCATTTTAATAAAACTTAGAACTTAATTTTAATTGTTTTGTTAAATTATTTATGGTTTGAAGTAATAAAATGTATAATTTATTTTTTTGAACCTGATAATATTTTTAGGTTATGAGGGAGTTAAAAAATTAATTAAGGTGTACGAGTTTCGATTGGGGCAACTGTACATGTTTCTGAATCGCCGCCGTGCTCGTCGTCAGAACCCAAATGGATTAACCACAGCTCACTCCAATTTTATTTTTCCTTTCTACTTTATCAATATTAACCAAAAAACAACTGTTTTATTGTCTCTTTTGGATGAAATTTCTCATCTGACGAGACTATTGAACGTTTTGCTTTATTTAGCAATGTCCAACTTATTTTTTAGTGTTTTCGTCGTTTGCTTCTTTACTTTTAAAGTCTTTGTGCTCCATATTTTAATACAACATTTAAAATACAGCGCCGGGCCCTTGCCTTTTTCTTAGCATTTACTTTTATTATAAGGGGTTATCCATTTTGCGGTTTCCAAAGTGAACTTAAATAAAATATATAATATTTTTTTTTCATATTTCTTTTTTATTATAAAGTTTAAACATTATGTGCGAAACAGTACATCATTTAAATGATCGCCATGCGAAGTGTTGCAAGCATTAATTCTTTTGAGGTAATTTTCGACCACTTTTTGACACATATTGGGCGGTATCTCGGCCATAATTTGACGAAGGTTGGTTTTTCAGTGCTCAAGAGCTTAAGGTTTATCTGCATAAACACGGTGTTTGCGTTGCCCCACAAAAAAAGTCGTAATGGTGTCAAATCGCATGATCTTGGTGGCCACTTGATATCGCCACCACGACGAGAAATTACGCGGCCAGGAAATGTCTCTTGCAGCAAAGCTGTATCCGCTCGAGTTGTGTGGCATGTGGCACCGTCTCGTTGAAACCACGTATTCTCTAAGTCGTATTCTTCAATAGCAGGCAAAAAAAAAAGTCGGCTATCATATCACCATAATGCTCCGAATTGACGGTGACAGTCGTTCCATCGTCGTTTTCGAAGAAGTAAGATCCAATCACACCTTCGGACCAAAGAGCGCACCAAACAGTGACTTTTTCTGGATGTAATGGCCTCTCTTCAATTACTTGAGGATTCTCAGAACCCCAAATACGACAATTTTGTTTATTAACACACCCACCGAGTGAGAAATGTGCTTCATCGCTGAAGAAAAATTTGTTCGCCTGTTGTTCAAGCAACCATTCCACGTATCTACGACGTTGTGAAGGGTTAGCTGGCTTCAGTTGTTGTGTGACGTGGACTTTATATGGCTTTAGGTGTAGATTTAAATGCAAAATATGCCATAATGTGCCGTAAGACAGTCCTAATTCCTGAGAACGACGAGGAATCGACACATTCGGGTCTTCGGCAACACTTTCACTTACAGCAGCGATATTTCCAGCAGAACGAGCGAAACAATGATGCACAGGCCTTACAATATTTGTAATCGCTCCAGTCTCTTCAAATTTCTTTACAATTTTGCCAAATTGCTTGCGTAGTTGGACGATTATCTAAACCATAATCTCCTCTTAAAGCACGATATGTGGCTGTGGCAGAATCACCATTTTTGTATTATGTTTTGATAATTTTTATGTGTTGTGTGCTAGTTAAGCGATTCATTTTCGTCAATGTCAGACTATTGACTGAGAAGAAAAAAAAATTGGTTTAACAACTTACGTTTGACAGATGTCGAATTCCAGTCCTATACTTTTGAAACCATGAAATGTGTTGAAATTAAACTTGTTTGCAAAAAACACCTTTGTTCAACATGAATATTCTAAGTAGGTTTTTGAAAATATTTTACAGATACATTTTTTTGTGTCAATATTTTTCATTCGTTTTAAAATACTTGTACTGTCAAGTAGTAATTTTTGTTAATTATAAAATAAATATTTTATATCGAAGTCCAATTCATTTATTCTTGGAGATACGGGCATATATTTGCGTCAGGTGACAACCCATTATATAAACAAAGATAAAGTGTGAACGTTTTTTTTTTTTTGCAAACCACAAAAAGTTAAGTGTTGGAAATTTAATTCACGCTCACGCACGCGTGATTTTTCTAAAAACTAATCACGGTTACGCGTGATTCACGCGTGACACGACAATCGCACGTCTCTAATTTTGACTCATTTAGCCAATATCTAATCTAATTCTTTTTCAGGCTGATACATCATGCAAATCAAAATGGGCCGATAACCTTTTCAAATACCGAAAGTTGAATTCTAGAGTTGATTCCAACAATAACGATCCTGAAATTAAGAACGCAGAGGTATCAAAAGTAAACTGTAGTGGTAAATCGATTCACGCATCAAAGAAATCATTGGCGTTTCAGTATGATAAATTTTCCGGAACTAACAAATCGCGTTCTCATATAAATCAAAACCGTTGCGCAGATGAGATAAATGATGCTTATACTCATCAGTACAGAAGTCATAATACAAATTCACGATTTGTACAATTCTTTGGAGATACCTTGCCAAGAAAAAATACAAGCGAAGAATTAGGGAGTAGTAACTCTTCTGCGTCGTTAAACGACTTCTTTAAGAAAGCAATGAGTTCTGAAAAAAAAGCTGACTCCCATCATACAGTGATGCCACAACATCCAACCGAAGATACTACAACTAAAAGTTCAAAAACTGTCGATGTAAGTGAAATTCTTTCGGTTGACGAGCTAGAGGCTCAGTGGCGCCAAAATGTATCCACTAGAGAAAACAACTCCAATATTGGCCAAAATGATTCAAACAATTTGGAAAATTTCAAGAAGCTAATTGGCCAGTTAAACAACAATTCAGCCCAAAAATCCGAACAACATCAAGCCCAAAATAAATCTCAAAGTAATTTCGTCTATAATAACATTAACGATGAGAATCTGTCAAAACTATTTTTTAAACATCAACAAAAGCAGTCTCAACAACAATCTTCGACTATGAATCACTTAAACCCTTTTCAGCAGCCATATAATAAGCAAAATGCTCTCCTACAACAACAGCAAGCAGCTGTTGTGGCAAATTTACACTTGAAAACTATTTTAAGTCGTCCAGAAGCCCAAATGTATTTATTAGGCTTAGCAAAAGGTATATTATTAATTTTAATCTTTTTGCTTACATTTTATTACATCTGTGGCCAAAAGGAATAAGTACTAAGTCGAGTTAAGAAAAATTTGACCTAGTGACACATCAATATAGTGTACGATTTTTTCGAAAGTTATAGTGAATTTTTTTCCGATTTATCTGAATATGCAATCTCGTATAGAATAATTTACAATTTATGGCACTCAAAATTGAATTCAGAAATAAAAATTTTATAAAAAACTTAGTACTTTTTCCTCATTTACTTTGTTTAATTTATTTCTGTTCAATTTAAATTATTGTTTGCTATTAATATTTATCAAATAAGATAGAAAAGTAAAACTAAGATTGAAGCTTGGGTACAGTTGTTGAATGCAACTAACTCAACTAACTTTCTTTTCTGTCTGTCTGTGGTCTTAGTTTACATTAAACATAGCAATTACCTCTTTTTATATTGGTAGATGTAATTATTCAACAATCGGGTGTGTTCTAGAATCCGAGTCATCCACTCTAAGGTGGATTACTTTAGCATTTTTCGTGTTCTGCAATCCACATCCCCATGTTTTTATTCGTTTTCAATTAGAGTAGTATAGAGTGAGCTCCAGGCATTTTTAGAAAAACTTTATTTTTTACTTAATCTTTTCCAATTAAAAAAATTTAAAATTTTTTCAACAGCTGATAAAAAGCTGTTGCTTATGTATTTGACATTTAGATTCTTTTTTTCCGAACAGAAACTTCGAATATGTAAAAACATGCTCAATTGAGAACACCAAGCTTTGAATTATGAGGGTTCAAAAAATTTTGCTAAATCAATCCGAGTCGAAACCTAGAGCACACCCGAATATGAAATTAAAAACTGGCATACCTATGCATATATGTATGTATATGCATATAATACAGATATTCAGGCCACAACAACCATAAATAAATTGAGCCAAGTATGAGTTTGACTCGCACAGCAAGGGTTCCGTTCTACCACTCCAGTGGTAGAGACAAAGGGTTTAATGTGTCCTTTAGGTTTTAACTTTTTATTCTTTTTAATATTTGTTGTTGTAGAGGCCCGACAGCTAATTCATAAAAATTATAACAGGTTTATAAAGCATTTATTTGAGAGATTTTCCATATAAATATGTCAAATGACAGTCTCATAAGCCTGTAATAATTTTTATGAATTAGGGGGTAAGCCTCTATCTCTTACGGCTCAAAAGTTATAGCTGATTTTGAACCTAAAAGGTGTCCCCGTGTATGAACACCAATTAAATTTTAACTTCTTGCTATTTTTGGTATTTGTTGCTGTAGAGGCCTGCGAACTACATACATATAGTGTGAAAATTTTAAATCTCCACCTTTTACGGCTCAAAAACTAAAGTCTTTTTTCAAATTAAAGGGTGTCTCTGTACAGAGGGCAAGATTTAAATTTGCACTGTTTGCTTTCTTTGGTATTTGTTGTTGCGTAGCCCTTGTCTTTAAAGTCTCTAGCTATTACCGTTTCAAAAGTTGCAGCTAATTTCAGTTTCTTGTATGGAAGCAGCGTTTAGGTTTTAGCTTTTTGTTGTTTTCTGCATTTGCTGTTGTCGTACCTATGTAACCACATATGCTATGCAAATTTCAATTCTCTATCTCTTATGATTCAAAAGTTACCGCTATATTTACTAATTTTCACAGTTTCTTCGAAGAAGTAAGATCCAATCACATCTTCGGACTAAAGAGCGCACCAAACAGTGACTCTTTCTGGATGTAATCCTCAATTACTTGAGGATTCTCAGAACCCAAAATACGACAATTTTGTTTATTAACATACCCACCCACAGTGAGAAATGTGCTTCATCGCTGAAGAAAATTTTTTTCGAAAAATCGCCGTCCACCGCCTGTTGTTCAAGCACCCATTCTTGTATAGTACACACTTTAGTTTTTAACTCTTGTTTTAGTGCTTGATATTAATGTTTTTAGTGCTTAATATTGTAGAAGCCGGGTATCCACATGCCCTGTGTAAATTTCAGCTCTCTAGCTTTTACCGTTTGGGGAATTGGGGCCTGTGACGGGCGGACCGGTGAACAGTGAAGTCTTATAAAAGGGTTCTATTCTCAATCTATGAATACGGAACCCTACCAGGGTCGCAGTTTCTTGTATGGTGACCTCCTTACGTTTTGAGCTATTGTTGTTTTTAGTATTTGTTGTTGGAGAGGCCTGCCAACTACATATGTAATCTGTGCCAAGTCTCTATATCTTACGGTTTAATATTTATAGTTAATTTTTTAATTAAAGGTCATCCATGTATAGGACAACATTTAAATTTTTTACTTTTTGCCATTGTGCAAATTTCAAATCTCTGTCTCTTACAGCTCAAAAGTCACAGTTAATTTCAGTTTGTTGTATGGGGCACCCTTTAGTTCTTAAGTTTTTATTTTGGGCACTTGTTTTTGTAAAGTTCCTTGTATGGGAGCACCGTTCTAAATTTTTTGTTGTTTTTCAGCTTTCTAGCTGTTATGGTTAAAAAGTTATGGCTAATTTGATGCAATTTTCACAGTTTCTAGTACAGGGACTCTCTTTAGATTTTTG
This sequence comes from Sturmia bella, assembly GCA_963662145.1. NCBI lineage: Eukaryota > Metazoa > Arthropoda > Insecta > Diptera > Tachinidae > Sturmia > Sturmia bella. The sequence continues at coordinate 47,616,718 of OY759171.1, read as the reverse complement.
TTGTTGTAGCGGCCGGATAACCACATGCACTCTACTTTACTCTACTCTACTCTACTCTACTCTACTCTACTCTACTCTACTCTACTCTACTCTACTCTACTCTATTCTACTCTACTTTACTCTACTCTACTCTGCTCTACTTTACTCTACTCTACTTTACTCTACTTTACTCTACTCTACTCTACTCTACTCTACTCTACTCTACTCTACTCTACTCTACTCTACTCTACTCTACTCTACTCTACTCACTCTACTCTACTCTACTTTACTCTACTCTACTCTACTTTAATCTACTCTACTTTACTCTACTCTACTCTACTCTACTCTACTCACTCTACTCTACTTTACTCTAATCTACTCTACTTTACTCTACTCTACTTTACTCTAATCTACTCTACTTTACTCTACTCTACTCTTCTATTTACTTTGTTGTTAGTATTTGTTGTTGTAGCGGCAAGGTACAACAACATCCTTTGAAAATTTCAGCTCTCTAGCTCTTACCGTTTCGGAGAATGGACGCTGTGACGGACGGACGGATGGACGGACGTAGAAGCCTCAGTAATAGGATTCCGTTTCACTCCGATGAGTACCTTAAATAAATTGAGTCAAGTACGAGGCTGGCTCGCACTCTTAGGGTTCCGTACGTATGTATGTGTAATGTATGTATGGAATGGCGTATGTGAATACATATGTATATTTAATAAATTTCATCTCTCTGTTTTTGAAGCTACTTTATGTTGTATGGGGACATCTAGTAATTTTCCACTTGTTGTTGTTTTTGTAATTTATTGTTGTAAGTCAGCTGGGAATACATACACTGTGCGAATTTCGACTCTCTATCTCTTACGGTTCGAGAGTTATAGCTATTACTCTACGTTGTAAAGGGACACCTGGTAGTTTTATAGTTGTTGTTGTTTTTAGCAACTGTTATTGTGGAGCATATGTGAATACATATATTGTGCAAATTTCATCCCTCTGTCGCTCACAGTTCGAGAGTAACGGCTAATTGTTACTTTACGTTGTATAGGGACACCTGGTAGTTTTCGACTTGTTGTTCTTTTTAGCATTTGTTATTGTAAGCCATATGCGAGTAAATATATTGTGCACATTTCATCTCTTTATCTCTTACAGTTTGAAAGTTACGGCTAATGTTTTTCACGTTGCATAGGGACACCTGGCAGTTTTTGACATATTGTTGTTTTTAGCAATTGTTGTTGACAAGCATCTATAAATACATACACTATGCAAATTTCAGCTTTCTATCTTTTACGGTTCAAGAGTTATAGCTAATTGTAACTTTTGGTTGTATAAGGACACTTGGTAGTTTTCGGATTGTTGTTGCTTTTCGTATATGTTGTTGTGGAACATCTATAAACACATACACTATGCAAATTTCAGCTCTCTATCTTTTACAGTTCGAGAGTTATACCTAATTGTAACTTTTGGTTGTATGGGGACACCTAGTAGTTTTCGACTTGTTGTTGGTTTTAGTGTTTGTTGTTGTAGAACATCTATAAATACATACACTATGCAAATTTCAGCTCTCTATCTTTTACGGTTCGAGAGTTATGGCTAATTGTAACTTTTCGTTGTATGGGGACACCTGGTAGTTTTCGACTTGTTGTTGGTTTTAGTATTTGTTGTTGTAGCGGCAAGGTACAACAACATTCCGTGAAAATTTCAGCTCTCTAGCTCTTACCGTTTCGGAGAATGGACACTGTGACGGACGGACGGACGGACGTACTTGTCTCCGTAATAGGGTTCCGTTTCACTCTGATGAGTACGGAACCCTAAAAACGACCCTTCAGTTCATATTTATTAATAATATTAAAAAAAGAGTCGAACCACATAATAATTAATATATAAAGTTTTTATGATAATAAAAATTCGAATAATAATAAATAATTTTGGTTAATTGTAATGATGTATGTACGTATGTAGGTGAAATTTCTAAACATGGCCTACTCATACAACTGGCAAATCCACACTTGTCGCAAAGGGAACGCGAAGCAATGACTGCAGTTCTTACATTTACATCTGCACAGCAGCAACAACAGCAATTTGATGCACTATCAAATAATTTGATTATGAACCAATTGCAAAATCTTCAAAATTTAGCTATTGTTCAACAGACGTTGGCATCTCAACAACACAACAACAGCAGCATCAGCATCAGTTGCCAGGCAGTAATAAACGATCCACAGCAATGCAACCAATAAGTCAAGAAGAACTTCAAGCTCATGCAAGTCTTATTATGCAGAATGCATTAATCAAACGTAAAATTGAAGAACAAACAAACGCTTTAGGTTTACAAAAAATGTTGCAATTAAATGCAGCAGCTCAAGTGGCTAAACAGCAACATCAACAAACACTTAATCGTAATTTAAGTGCTTCTAATTCCCCCAGTAATCAGAATATGAACCACAGTACCGCTGGCAGTCGTCGACTTCAAGCTCTTCAAAACCTATTTAATGATTCAAACGGCTTAGTCGATAATTCTCAAGAGCAACAACATTTAAATAATACAAATGTTGGTGGCATCATTAAGAATTACACACACCCGAATTATAAAAACAACCGCAAAGCTTTCTTTCATAATCAGCAAAATCATTCCACCAGTTCTTCTTTAAGGGTACCACTCAAACATTCAGCCGAAGTCCAGCATCAAAAAGAATGTCAAATTTCGATTTCTCAGACGCAGCAGCACTATCCGAATTCCGCGATGATCAATTCCCATGTACATCAAACAACCGTCAGGAAAAATAAAGTAGATATTCCACTACAGCAGCCAACAGTTGTTTCAGGAGAAGGCAGTAAGTAGAAGAATGTACATATATTATATTTTTTTTAATTGCATATAAATTTTGTATGGGGAATTTGAATTAAAAATACACTTCAAATTGGTATTATTTTTTGTTTGTTTTTTGAATAAGCATCTAAAAATTAACGCTCTAATTCATAAACGTTGCATGAGGCTTTAATTAGCAAAATTAAAAAAAAATGGCGAAGATTTTAGTAAATACTTATCAACGACAACATTCTTGTTTAAGCATTTAATAAACTGAAATACTGGAAACTACATTTTCTAACACAAAACTGTCTATAAATTTCAGCTGTATTTCAAATTGGAGGAGTCTGATATCTTCTCTGATTTAATTCCACATAGTTAAAAAGTCTTAAATGATTCGACCTCTGCAAAACTCGATTGTTGTTGTTGGTAAATGGCGAAAAAAACCTTTTTTTGTTGCATTTCGCTAAAAATTTAAAGTAAAAGTTTTACTATTATTTTTTGAAAACAATGTTATTCACCAAAATCAAAAAAAAAAAAACTGAAAATAAGGGCTTCTTATTCAAAAGCTTTTATTTCGCATTCACTCTACATAACCAACTACAAAATTTATGGGCATTGGCAGAACAGAATGTAAAATATTCACAATTTTAATTATCTGCTATTAATTGTTTATGAATAAAAAATTTTACTAAACGATTATTAAGCTTCCCACGTTGCACAGTGGTATCAATCTTAAGAAATGTGACAAAAAAACTGGAAATTCTAAACTAATGAATGGATTTTTGTGAAATTTGGAATATTCGTAGATAAGGAGTTGTTTTAACTATCGGCCAAACAGAGGGGGGGCTGTGGTAGCTTAAAGTTGCCCACCTCCAGCATGCAAAACATTTTACAGTCAATAACTTTGTATTTATTGACGGATTTAAACGATTTTCAGCTTTTTAGATATCGCTTATCAAGAGACAAAACAAAAATGTGTAAAAAGGAGACATCAAACTTCTATAGTTTAGGAGATATTTTCCTTACAATATTTTTCCCCTATTTTTGCCATGACCTTTTTTGGTTTTTTCCTATAACTGTTTTAGTTAAAGAACCTATATTGATTTAAAGCCCACCAACTGACTTTTTTTTTAATATATAACATTAAGTTAAAATATGTTGAAAAAACTTGGTCCGATAAGTCGTAAAATGGGTCGTTATTCAAAACTTTGAATTTTCACTAAAAACCCAGTAATTTTTTCAAGAAAAAGGTGTCTGCATTGTTTTTAAGCTTGCAAAAAACTTTGCTCCAACTTATTTTATTGTTGTTATTAATATGGAAAGACGACTCTTTAACAATATGTGAAAAATTAAGATTTTTGAATTCACAGCAAGTACGCTACAGTTGGCAGGGGTCGAAATTCGAAAATTTTTAAAATAATCAGCCCCATTGCGAATGTCGTTGTCGACGTCATCGTCAATTTTTGGCCGCATTCAAATTTTGTCGACGCAGGCGTCAACTCGACACTCATTTGGTATTAACGAACTAAAACTTAGATACTTTTTTTAATGCTTTACTAACAATAAAACCAACATCGGTGGATGGCGAACGGATTTTCTCCGTTGCTGCGAATTTTGCCACAAAAGTACGAAACCGAACATCAAGCGAGTTACTTAACGCTTTAGTTATTTTTTATCGAAATGATGGTATGAATTCTGTTATGTTTTTTTTTTATTTAAACATGATGTCAAATTATTTCCTAACAATTATTTGTCTCCTTTTATTGCACAAATTGAATTAACTTGTGCTATTTAATTAAATTAATTTTTGTTTTAAATGTATATATGTATGTATGTATGTATGTATGTATATGCACTTTATTATATAATTTTAAATAAAACCAATTAAAAAAAGTTTTACTAAAAATTACTTGTTTGTAGTAGAAGAAAATTTCCCGGGATATTTATAAATTTTCCCGGGAAGAGAAAAAGTCCAGGAATTCCCAAACCTTAGTGGTAGCTTAATAGACTTTTAATTTCAATTGCTTCTGGATCATCCTTCTCTATTTCCATTGTTACTCTTGGAAGTCACTTCAACGTAATAACGTGTAGGACTGGGTCTGGAGACAGTAGTAAATGATTCACAAGGTCGTTGTTTTAAGCGGCTTTGAAGCACTGTCGTGTGTTAAAAAATCAATAATGCTTAACATCCCTGTTTCTAGCTTCCTGGGCTTGTTCTGTTAACTCTCCCAAGGGGAGGATAATGTTCTCTATTATTTCTGCTGTATAGTCGGCGTTAATTGGTCTCCACGGATACAGATTATTAATCAATGTCATAGTTTGTGTGCATGTTTTTAGAATTTTTCCATGTTTATTTCCTTTCGGTTTCAGGATTATCGACAAACCTTCTAGCAGTATTACCATCGTTACAGTTTTTTTTTTAGATGACCTCTATATATTGCATGCAGTACATTGCATTGTACTGAAATGGAGAAAATAGGAAAGTGGGATTGGCGGGGGAAAAAGCGAAAATAGGGGGCGTTTGTGGACGTTTGATTAAGCAAAAAAAAAAACCTAAAAACAGAACATTTAGTTTTGCAAAGTTGAATAAGTCTGGATTAACTGTTGCTGATTTGTCCGCTTAGTGTCCAGTGTATAAACCTTCGACAGTAACCAGATAACAACATTTAACGCAACCTCTTCACTATTGCAAAACGTTGACTATACAAAACAAAAAGGCGACACAATAACCACGCTAAGACCTATTGCGAATGTATACTTTGGCGGACTTACTTTCAAAAATATATCATGTTTATTAAGATCTCAATACATAATTTGCCAAATAAACGTTTAATAAACATGGAATATTTTTTTTTTTTTTTTTGAAATAAGCAAATAAAAATAAGTAAGAGTGCTATATTCGGCTGGGCCGAATCTTAAATACCCTTCACAATGGTACATACATCCTGATTGATTTTTGGTGCGAAAAGTTGTTTTATTTGGCTTTTAAAGCCGATTTCTTGAAATATCGGGAGACGCTATATCTCGGGTATATATGGGCCGATTTTTTCTGAATTTCAATATCAGATCCACTACCGGGATTTAACACAGGCTGCAAAACTTTTATTTAAATAATTCTTAATATGCTCAAGTTCAACCTCTGGGTGACACCAATTCTTTTTAATATCAATGAAATAAAGAAAAGCAAAATGTATTTCTTAATTATTTATCAGTTAACTTTATTTATTTATTTATTTAACAAAAAATTGCATATAATTGCATTATTTTTGAATTATAATGCTAAACATTGCCATTAAGTGTGATTTTCTTTTCAATTTACTTACGTATGTGGGTACATGCATACGTATGTATGTATCTATAATAGAAAACGCTAAAATAAATTCTTTATTATTGAATATTTTCAGTGTGTTCCATAAAACAATGATTATGTACATACATATATACATACATACATATTTACATTGCTTGCTTTTTTTCACAAAATGATTTTTTTCTTGTGCACGTTGTTGATGATCTGTTGCGTATCATCATACACATGTGTGTGTGTGTGTGTATGTACATATGTAAGTACGTAGGGAAACACAAAATGATTTTTTGAGTGAATGAATTTGAAGACGCAATTGTTAAAAAGAATTTCATTGCGTACCCTTTTTTCAACAATTCTTTATATCACTTTCATTTTCAAGCTCGTGTATACATATGTATGTACATACATACACATTTTTACACCAAAGCAAAAAAATTGTTTATGCTAACATACTTGCATGCATACATATGTACATATGTAGATACATACATACCTACATACATACAAACGTATCTACATACATACATACATACATACATACATACATACATACATACATACATACATACATACATACATACATACATACATACATGATCGCAAATATTTTCGAATTTTGCTTTTAAACATTATATACACATGTATGTATGTACCATTATGATCGATTTTTGGTACCAAAAGTTGGGTGCATATGGGCCGATGTCCAAAAATTTTCTAATTTTGCCCCTAAACAGCCTGTATGTACCATTCCGACAAAAAACTGTTTCGTTTAGCTTCCAGGCCCGACTTCTTGAGATATCGGGAGGCGTTATATCTCGAACATATGTATATGGGCCGATGTCAAAACAATTTCCAGTTTTGCTTCTGACTAACCTATATGTATCGTTTTGATTGATTTTTGGTGCCAAAAGTTGTTTTATTTAGCTTATAGAGCCGATTTCTTGAAAAATCGGGAGATGCTATATCTCAGGTATATATAGACCGATTGCAGACATTCTCAAATTTTGCTTTTAAACACCTTATATGTACCGTTCTGATCGATTTTTGGTACCAAAAGTTGTTTTATTTGGCTTTTAGAGCCGACTTCTTGAGAAAACTTGAGGCGCTATATCTCGAGTGTATATGGGCCGATGTCCAGAATTTTCCACGTTTGCCTCTAAATAGTCTATATGTACCATTCTGATTGATTTTTAGTGCCAAAAATTGCTTTATTTGGCTTAAAGAGCGGATTTCTTGAAAAATCAGGAGTCGCTATATCTCAGATATATATGGACCGATTTCAAAAATTTTCCAATTTTGCTTTTAAACACCTTATATGTTCCATTCTAATCGATTTTTGATACCAAAAGTTGTTTTATTTGACTTTTAGAGCTGACTTCTTGAGAAAACTGGAGGCGCTATATCTCGAGTGTATATATGCCGATGTAGAAAAATTTTCCACTTTTGCCTCTAAATAGCCTATATATACCATTCTGATTGATCTTCGGTGCCAAAAGTTGTCTTATTTGGCTTATAAAGCCGATTTCTTTAAAAATCGGGAGACGCTATATCTCGGATATATATGGGCCGATTTCAAAAATTCCTTCATTTTTAGGATTTAATGGGCACTAAAAATGATATGGTTTAGTTTTTAAGAAAAATTTTTTTTCAAAAATCTGAATACAAAAATTGCACAAAATACCCCTCAAAACCCGGTTTTTTGAATATATCTCGGCTATCCGTGGACCTATCTTACTGAATTTCAATAGCAGACCCACTACCGGGGTTTAACACGTTTTAGCGAAAGAATGAGGTTTCTATCTCAAACCGTTTTCTCAGAAACGGTATTTCAACGACTACAGACGGACAGACGGACCGACGGACATCGCTCAATCGTAATGGCTATTGATGCTGATCCAGAATATATATACTTTATGGGGTCTTAGATGGATATTTCAATGCGTTACAAACGGAATCACAAACTTATATATACCCTTACACATTTATGTGAAGGGTATAAAAAAGCACGCGTTCACATCACGGCTACACATCACAAAAAACACGTCCGCTCTGATCAAAAGTTCACAAACAACTTCGATAACAATGTAAGGGCTTGTCAATGATTAAGCCATGTTTCTTGCATTCATCCTGTATCCGTTTTTCTTCTATTCTCATACTTTTTAAGGCTTTATTATGGGCCTTTTCTCACCTGCGAACGTTGTCGTTCGTTCGCAGGTGAGAAATAGGCCCTATTTCTAAACGTGCCATTTGAACGACTAGTATCACTACGGTGTTCGTTGTCATAAGCAAGATGCAAACATATTCCATAAGCCTAATGTTGGCATGAAGTGCTGATTTTTCATGCTGAAAGGGCATTCACATTGCTTAGGTCCTTGTTATCCAATCACATTTTTTCCACACGCGTTACAATTCATATTTGATTTTGTATCTGTTATTGCGTTTTCTACTTTCCCGTCTATCATGGTTAGATAAGGTTAAGAAGAGACTGTTATTCTTCTTCCAGATATACAAACGTCAGCCGGATGTAAGTTGGAAATTTCGTGGTTAACATCCTGAATAAGACTCTTAGGCCTTTTCGCTATAGAGCCGTAATCGGCTCATTATTATAGTCCAATGTGCATTTGTTTATATTCGGGAAATTCAGAAAAAAAAATTGCGGAAAATAAAATGTTCAGATTTCTTACACGAAGAAGTGATTCAAGTTTGTTTCGATTTCTGACAAAATGGTAGCTGGCGTTTACGTGTTTTAAGAATACATACATAAATGCGACGATCTTACTTATTAGAATTTCCTACTGTATAATTGTTTTGCACAATATTAACAGCTTGTTTCATAGAGTCTGATTGAGGCAGTCATACATGCGTCTGTATGTGTGCTTTGTTTAGTTTTCACATACAGCGTCAACAACAAACCTTAAAAGGCAAATTATTATTCTTAAATCGACTTTAAGTGACGAATACTGCTCCTTTAAGTCTTAATTAAACATGTACCAAAAAAAAAAAAAAAAAAAAATTTGGCATTTAAATCAGGGACCGGAAATAAAAAGAGTTATTTTTCAATTTTTGAAGAAATAAATCATACATAAATGAACATCGTAGAAAACTTACACCATCATGATTTTTAGGCGAAATGCATCCAACATATTGCATGATTTTTAAATTTTTTATTTTAATTTTAACAATCAAAAATAAGAGTTATTTTTGATTTTTATTTTTTTAAATGAAAAATAAATGTTATTTTTGATTTTTATATTTTTAAATGAAAAATAAAAGTTGTTTTTGATTTTTATATTTTTAAATGAAAAATAAAAGTTATATTGATTTTTATATTTTTAAATGAAAAATAAAAGTTATTTTTCATTTTTATATTTTTAAATGAAAAAAGTTATTTTTATATTTTTATATCAATAATAAAAATCAGTTCAAAACTCTTATTTATTTGTTGATGCCGTATGTATTATAATATGCTGCTTTATTAAAATTTCTATATGAATATAATATATTATGTGTCTTATCCATTATCAGCTATAAAAACATGAATGCATAGAAATAGCTTATAAGTTCTGGCTGCCATTCAAGTCAGTGTCAAGAAGTCGTTTTCAGGTGTTCAATTTTACCATCATAATTGATTTTAAATGTTCCTCAGATAAATTATTTCTCAAATCTCCCAATATTAATCTGAGTGCTGAAAGTGACCTTTCTACACACTGACTTGAGTGGCAGGTACAGAATGAACAATTAAAGCTAATTTTCGAAGCCATGGAAACACAAATTTTTTGCTCTCCCAATATTCCCTCGCTCTCCCATAAATTAGCAGAAGTATGGAAACGCTTTTCTTTGTAATTGTCGATTTCAAAATAAGCTTTGCGGACATATTACCTATGTCACGAATTTTGAATTGATTTTTATTATTGATATAAAAATATAAAAATCAAAAATAATTTTTATTATTGATATAAAAATCGAAAATAACTTTCATTTTTCATTTAAAGGCCATATTCATAATAATTATTTTAAGTTTATTAAGCTCTTATTTGAGGTATTTCTACGAAATATTTGTTAAACAAACGTGTAATAAACCTTCAATAGTTTTTATGAATATGGGTGTAAAAGTATAAAAATCAAAAATAACTTTTGTTTTTCATTAAAAAAAATATCAAAAAAAATAACTATTAAATTAATTATTCAAGCTTTAGATAGAAAATAAGAGTTATTTTTGATATATATTTATACTATTTGATCTTTAGATCTTTGGTTTTTTTTATAAAAAATAAGTTTAAACAATTCTTTATTTATTTTCAATATTTCGCCAACAATTTTTTCTTCTCCTGAAGATGCCAACAAATTGTTGGCGAAATATTAAAAATAAATAAAGAATTGTTTAAACTTATTTTTTATAAAAAAACCAAAGATCAGAAGCTTGAATAATTAATTTAATAATCTAAAGATCAAATAGTATAAATATATATCAAAAATAACTCTTAAGGTGCCTTTAGACTATGCTAATATTTGTGCAAAACCATAAAAATTTTGTTTGTCCTAGTGTAAACACTCGAATTTGTTAGCCTCCAAATATTTTTCGACTATTTGTTGGCTAACAAAAATGTTTGTTTGTGAAGAAAGTTTTGGATAGTGTAAACACTTTGTCAGCACGCCCCAACAAATATTTGGCTCGATATTTTGTTTGTTCTCGCAATATTTTTGGCGGAACAAACAGCGACAAATAATTGTAGAAACGTGGATTGCCAACAGTTATTTTTGACAGTGCTTACCATATAAAAAATGAAATAAATTGAAATGGCAATACTGGTCAATTCGTTTGACAGATTGGTAAGTAAAAACCGCGTTTCCGTAATTCTTAATTATAAGGCATATTTTTCTTAAAGAAAATGGACGACAACGATGCAGCAGTTATTGAACCGACCCCATCAGCCAGTAGATTCAGCTTTATGTGAAATAAATGTTAATAAGATGAATATTGTAATCAGATTACCAAGTAATCGAAGTCATTTGAACCCATGCGCACGAAGTTTTTATGCAGCGAAGGTTCTTCAGAACGCAATTCCTTCAGAAGTTTTTGGCAACAGCCTTCCATTTTACGGCGCTGCACCCAAGCTCGAACCCACATTCTTCTGGATCTTTTTTTTTCTTTTTGCTGGGTTTCTGAAAGCTCCAGCAGTTATTAATAATAAATCTCCAATATCACTGTCCCTGAACATTTTAACTTTTCACATTGCTTCACAAACACAATTTGATACTGTTTGACAGATGAATTTCATAAACATAACAACATTGTTTAACAGATGTTTGTCATACACACCGGACGGACAAATAAAATTATTAGTATAGTGTAAAGGGGTACACAAATATTTGTACCAAACATGGCTGACACAAAATTTTCTGTTATTTGCGCAAATAAAATTCAAGCAAATATTAGTGCAATCTAAACCCATGCCCAAATATTTGTCACAAACCATACTATTAGCCCAAACAATTATTTGTTATATTTGGACAAATATTAGCATAGTCTAAAGGCACCTTTATTTTCTATCTAAAAATATAAAAATCAAAAATAACTCTTATTTCTTTATTTTTTTTTTTTTATAAAAGTCATAAGAGTCCCTGATTACGGTCCCTGATTTAAATATCAACTAAAAAATGGGACATACAATTACATAATTCAAATTGCATTCAGTTTGCAATTAGAATTTTTCACGGGAATTTCCAGGATGGGAAAACCTGGGATATCTGCAAAATTTTCAAAACCATATTTCCACGAAATTTTGTGGGATTTCCAAAATTGTTGTTTCTATAAAATTAATTCATCATGTTTGTTAAAATATGCGCCAGAAATAGGTTTTGCTTTATTAACGCACAATTCAAGTAGAAACTGGTTTATTATCTATCCATACATACATACATGCATACATACATCTGTATATTAAACCTTTTATCACTGCAAATAGGAGTAAATACGGAAGCAGTACTAAAAAGGCCAAAAATTTACGGTAGAATATCATGCAAAATATTTAGTACATTTTCCAGACATTTGGCATCTTAGATCAATGGTAAATTACTTCAGACTGCCGTTTGAAAATATTTTTCAAAAGATAGTCAACAGTTTTCTGAGACTATTTGACGGCAGTTTATAGTGTGATTATTTGTTATAACTTTCGACGTGGATTAACTCAGCAACAGTGCATGGATGAACTCAATTAAATTTTTGGCGATGAAGCTGCATCAAGAACCAGTGTTTATCGATGGTATAGTGAATTCTATCGTGGTCGTAGTTCACTTCAAGGCGAATTTCAATTTCGCTAGGGTCGTCCAAAATCAGTTGTTGTTCCGAAAGCCGTCGAGGCTGTGCGCGAACTGATATTGCAAGATCGTCATGTGACGTTTTTCATGAGATTGAGACAACCTTGGACATTAGCTAATAAAAAATAAAAAAATAAAATAAAAATTTTTTCTTGCATCCCACACAATTTGTCAATCGCTTAAAAATAAAGGCTCGTGACGATAGGGCGAAAGAAATTCTTAAAAGATACGATCGTGGTTCTAAACACGTGTATGACATCGTGACAGGTGGTGAATCGAGGATTATGCGTATGAGCCTGAAAGTAAACAGCAGTGCACTGTATGGGCGTTGCGAGATGAACAAAATTAGTTCGCGCACGAAGTACTTCCAAAGAAATGGTCGGCTGTTTTTTTTTCGGAAAACCTGGACATGTACCACTAGAACAATGCAGAATAGTCAGTTTTGAGATGAACACAACGATTTGTTTGCCAGTTGTCTTGCAAGAAATCAGGAAAACCATCCGCCAAGGACGGATCACTCTTCACCACGGATCACTTTGAGCACCCAAAACATCGATTTGATGAGTCATTCCCGCTGTATAGTCCTGACTAGGCGCCCGAATGACAAACTGAGAGGTCAACATTTTTCAAGACCTGAAGAAGTGGTTGCTGTATTCATAATGCATGTTTTGGAGATACCTCAATCAGAGCGGCAAAAATGCTTCGAAAATCGGTTCAAACGCATGCAACATTGTATAGATTTTCATGGGGAATATTTTGAAAAATAATGAAAGTGATTTTCGTTGATTAATATTAGTTTTTATTCTCCAATCCCAAAATATAAATGGCAACCCTAGTAATTTATCGCGGCAGTGACATTAGTGATGTATCGATGCTATTGTATGAGAGTAGCTGCGGCGGCCGTAGCCAGTTGAAGTTTCTCTTTGGCTGTGGGCTGAAATTTTTCGATATCAAAAAAATTATTTTCGAAGAGCCTAAATTTCAATTTTTTGAGGGAGTCAAACATTTGACTCTGCAATAGGGGGAAAATTCGACCAATCCTTGGCAGCCATTGTTAAATAGGTAAACATTTTCTTAGTACAATTCAATCAATTTCTTCTATCCCATGAGTTAACATTCAAAATAATTAATACCACAGCGTTAGGCTTGCCAGAAAAAGAAATGTGTGTTTATGCATGTACTACGATGTTTTCAACGCAATAGGTATAATGTGAATCACAATACTTTAATTTGTCCACACAAGGATTATGAAGATTGTATATCCCCCAAAATTCCCCAGCAAAAAAAAAATTGTTTACCCAGGCGATTTTTGCGAAATAAATATGTATCCCCAGTCATCAAACAAAATCCCCTATTTAGGGATAAATTCACAATTTTTTTTTTTTAATGAAAGCAATTAATTTATTACCGGCGATGAAAAACTTTCTTAATAATTATTATATTATTAGCATTTCATGTAATGCTATTGGTTTTCACAATATTAACAGTTTATTTTGGAGATGCTGCTTGAGGCAAAATCTCATACAAGCGTCTGTGTGTGTGTGTGCTTTGTTTACTTTTTAAGCACATCAGCCACATCAAGAACCATATGATTAATCTATAAAACATAAATGATGATCTCAGAAACATTTTAGGCAGTCAGGGTATTCCGTTTGGGTTGATCAACTGGATCTCTACTTTTCTATCTGAAAGGACTCTATGCATGGGCAGGTCGTCTGTGAAGGTCTACAATGGTCTCCCTCAGGGCAGTTGTCTATTTAATTTATACACCTCCAGCATTCATTCCCTTGAGGATGAAAATACTCTGATCTTTCAGTATGCTGATGACTTTATTATACTCTCCTCCGGGTGCTTTTTTTGACCAGGTGGTATCTAATCTTGCAAGTAAAATTCGTCAATTCCGGTCAACGTGTTGTTCACTTAATCGTACGATCTGTTAAAAATGACATGTGTGTCCAAAAAGTGTGATAGTCTGGACTAAAAGTGTATGATGTGTGTGAAAGACTTTTTGACAAGTCTGTCCGATTTGTTAATCTTTTCAAAAACTTATCTTATTCTATGCGATCAGGGTTGCCTTTTTGAAGTTGTTTACAAAAGTATAATAGTGTGGCCATTTTGATGAGATTTAGCTAGCAATTTTCAGTGAATGAATCGTACGATTGAGTAGGATAGTGAATCACGGCCTTTAATCTTCATTTTAGTTTGTCTAAGACGAAGTGTATGTTTTTTGGTAGAAGAGTTAATTTTGACATGAATCTTGTGATTGATGGTCGGCCAATTTTGCAGGAGAACTCAATTATATTTCTGGGGTTCAATATTAAGAATACTTTGAGTGTTAATGAACATTATGGCTACATTCTGAAGAAGTCCTCGAGTGCTACTAATCTTCTCAAGAGACTGACAAGTATCAGGGGGGGGCTCTTGGAGCACAGACTGCTCTAAGATTCTATCGTTCATTTATTCGAGGGAAGATTGAGTATGCTAGATCTACTTCGGCTCATGCGCCTATATACACTAACAGAAAAATACAGACTCCAGAATTCTAATCTCAGCAGATGTCTCGGTTTATGTCCGTCCACACCTGTACAGACTAAGTTCCCCCCGGGGGCACAATATGCATCTTGCTGATCGTAACCAGCTTGGTGTTGTGTCAACGGGGTAGAAGGGGTGCAGGATACCTCGGCTGGCTTGGTGGCTAAAAATCTTAGGCATTTCCTGAAGGAGGGCGGCGACTCCTGAGGGACTTGCTGAAACACCTCACCGAGGGGTAATTCGGCAGTACGGGGACCGGAGCCCCGGGATGACTCTTCGGAGTCATCTCGCCGGTCATAGGTTGAGGAGCCTTCCTTGGCTGAAACGTACTGGCTGTGGTTGCTACCATAAGTTCGCATGGGAGGGAACGTTGGTAGCCATACTGATCATAGACCCTCGGGTCTGTGTTCGGTCGCCCAAATGGGCCCGTAGTGCTGTTGCTAAGCAACAGACGCTGCTTTGTAAGGAACCAGATTGGCGGGAGCATTAGCGTGGGTTCAAGGACTGATGATCTTAGGAACTTCGGGCTACCACGGTAGTTGTGTATCCTTAGCCGTCTGGGGAATTGCAATGCAGCAGAGGTTAGATAGCTCAACTCCTGAGCAAGGGGTTTTGTTATGGCCAAGTAACGTAGCAAATAAATTGCCACCCGAGCAGTTGTTCCGGCTGCTCGGGGGCGGTGGTGTAACGTCTTGATTACACCACGTGGTTTGACCACCGTGAGGTTGGGCCCTAGTGGCAGGTACTCACGTAAATCATTCCACATCTGTACAGACTAAGCTGGCGGACGAGTTTCTGCCACCATTCAGAGCGATATAGCTAGCCGCTAAAGAGCTCCTGAAAATTGCTTGCTATAATCCATCCCTAATGGACCTTATTAGACCAGGGACTCCTCACCTGTCTAACAGTTACTTAATTGTTTATAGGAAATTCAGGGACATTTTTGACTCTGTGACCGCGATTGATTTTCCTACTCCTAAACTTCAAATTTTCATTGATCCGTCATATAATAAAAGGCTGGGGATTTCAAAGGAAGTTGTGGGCGCTCACTATCGTGCCTTGATTGATTCCTATACGGGGGACAATTTTGTTTTGGTGGCCACAGATGCCTCTATTAGCGATTCTGGTACTGGATGTGCGGTCTTGAACATTAAGGCAGGTCGTTTTTTTTTTGGAACACGGTGGCTGTTAAGCTCTCCTCTCTATCTGGAGAATTGATTGCCATCAAAAGAGCTGTTGATGTAGCTATCGAGGACTACGTATCTCGTTTGGCTATTTTCTCTGATAGTAAGAATGCGTGTATTCTGCTGAAAAGGGCCAATTCGAGAAATTATTTGATATCTGAGATCGTTAACCGTATTAGGAATTCCTGTAATCAGAATGTGCACATTATTTGGGTTCCTGCTCATGACTGACGGTGTAACCTTCAATGAGTATGTCGATTCCTTGGCTAAACGGGCTATCTCACTTGGGGCACCGTTGGTGCAAGCTCTCCCTGTCGATGATGCACTTTCGAAAATTAGAGGATTACTTTTTCACGAATTAATACTGGCTAGGGCTTGTAGGCTTTATCTAGCCCTTTTAGGTCTACAATATGTAAAATGCCTACAAAGAAGCAAAAATTGTTGTCGAAGAGTGTACAACCCAGCAAAAATATTTTCAAGTAGTTCAAAAAGTTTGTCATTTTCACGACTCGTAAGTCATTGCGTGAAAGGCTTTCTTTCTTTTATTAGAAAAAATATGGAATTATTGAAGTGATTGGAAACAGCATGTACGTCATCTATTTGTTACTGTAACTTAGTTATTTTTGAATCGAAAAACGAAAACAAAATGCCATTAACTTTAAATAATTTAACTCAGAGCTTTTTTCCTAAATTCTCACACAACCACTTCACGTCCAATGACATGCTAATGTAAAACTCATGCATTTTTCATCTAAATTGAACCGGATCGATCGTATGCACTCGAATCCATGATTCAACAGTATTTTTGTCGTGACATTGGAAGTGATATTTTTTCGATGTTGACTTGGTTGGTGTGCAGACGATGGCGACAAGTGGTGACATTTTGGGATGCTGAAGAAATGGAATGCTAACATTATACCTAGCGCGCACACTGTACGCTTCAATGATACTATAAATTTTCTAAATTTATACATTTTTTATATGTTTTGGCGAAAATAAATGTAGAATTTTATACTCGTACTAAACCAATAAGCCACAATGTAAATATTTGTATTTTTAATTGCAAATTTAAATATTCATGTGTACATGTTTTTATTTCTTCCAAACCAGTTTTGTCTAAAAATACATAAAATATTTTGTTATTGATTGACTTCAGTAAAAAACGATGAGTGTTTAAATTTATGGCAAAAGCTGCAGTCTACTGAAACTTGTACTCAACCTCGCTTAAAAAGTAAACAAAAAGAAGATGAATGAAATATGTATGTATGTATATAAAAACAAAAAATCCCATCAGTGTTTCTGAGAACACTCAATATCTTAAATTTGAAAATATTGCTGTTTGCAGTGGTGTTTGATTGCTAAAAGTATATGTACATACCTACACTCAGAATATTTTCACAGTAATTGACAGTAGTTTATTCCAGAAGTTATCAGTGCAGGGAGGATTCTAATTTTAACTGATTTGTACATTTGCTGAAAACACTAACTGCAGATAAACACGGATTTCCGTTCGCAGTTAGATAATTATGACAGTAGCAACATACATATCACATATTTATAAATTTGGTTTCTTCGTATATTTGTACATACATACATATGTGTGATACTCTCTACTTAAATTGCTTGTTGTTGAATTTGTCCTGGGCCCTGTTTCTCAAAACTTGCAAGTAAAATACGCATCCACAAATAATTTATTATATTACCTATTGTTTTGCTAATCAAAAAAAAAAAAAAAAAAAAAAAAAAAATAAATAAAAATAAAATAAATTTTTAAAAGTGGCTATTTTACTTGTACTACAATAGTTGTTAGTTCTGAGAAACAGGGACCTGATGGTTGCGATGGCAGAGTCAGGTGAGCTGTTCGAATCCCAGCAGAGGCTTTGCAGAACAAATACAAAATAAGCGAAATATGAATGCCCCGATTATGCTTTGCAACATCCAAGTGCTGTGCTACAACACATCTACAACACAACGCTCAGCTATTTTTGCGATTATGGTTTACAACATCACATCTAGCTGTTGTGTATGTCACAGAGTTGTTTCTTATTTGTAGACCATGTTTCCGCAAAAATACAGGGGTTTTCAACAGGGACGCTATAAAAGTACAGGAAGACGAACAGGATCAGCAGACGACGCTATATTTCTTGCTGTTCTTTGCCATTTTATGATGGAGATATATACGAGCCAACAACGAGTCGAAATTATTAAAATTTACTATCGAAAGTCGGAGTCAGTGGCTTCAACGTTAAGAGCGCTACGTCCAATTTATGATTAGGCTCATTTCTGCCTTCTGCTCATTTCTGCTTCGCCAATAATCATAATATGCGTTATTGGTCGTACTCCATGATTCATCATTGCATCCCGAAAACATTACGGTTTGGTGCGGTTTATGGGCTGGTGGCATCATTGGGCCGTACTTCTTCCGCGATGATCACGACCGGCACTTTACTGTGAATGCAAATCGCTACCGTTCAATGATAACCGAATATTTTTGGCCCCATTTGGATGATATGGACTTGGAGGACATGTGGGTCCAACATGACGGTGCCACAAGCCACACAGCGAATGTCACAATCAATTTATTGAAAACCAAGTTTGGAGAGCGTGTTATCTCACGAAATGGTCCAGTCGATTGGCCGCCTCGGTCGTGCGATTTGACGGCGTTAAGACTATTTCCTGTGGGCCAACAAGCCAGCGACGATTGATGAACTGCGTACGAATATCGAAGCGAAATTGCAGCCAATTTATGCTTGAAAACCGTCGAAAATTGGGTTCAGCGTCTGGACACTTGCAGGCGTGCCCGTGGTGGCCATGCAAAAGAAATCGAGTTCCCTACATAATGGCATCAAACGTGCTTTTACAAGAATAAAGAATTTCATTAATATCCAAAACCTTTTTTTTTTATTTAAAAAAAAACAACAACTTTTATTGCGCTCTTATTGCAAAACCCTGGACATGGCTGCATGCAAGAAACTGCCAAGTAAAGCAAATCTATCAGAAAGACGCACGACTATGTTGCTTTCATTAAACAAACGTTAGTGAAAAGCAACAAATTTTTGCATTTCTTTGTCAAGTTCTACCGTCAAAAGACATGGAGATTTTTTTTGGTGATGTATTTCTTGTAATAGAGCAGCTACCGCGTAGAAATGCATTGGTAAAAATAAAAAGAATAAAAAAAGTTTTTATTTTCATATTTGATTTTGAGATCATTAAATTAATTATTTAAGCCTTAGATCTTTGTTTTTTATGAAAAATAATTTGAAACAATTATATTTATTTATTTTCAATATTTCGCCAACAAAATCGTTTTCCTGAGGATGCTAACAAATTGTTGGCGAAATTATTTTATATAAAAAACAAAGATCTAAAGCTTGAATAATTAATTTAAAACAAAGTTTTTGTTAGAAAACTACCAATAAAGCCATACGAATTTATGTTAACGTCGATGTTTTGTTTGGTTACGATAGTGAAAGGACCAAAAAAATTGTACATTGCAGTTTAAGTTCATTGCATTTACCGAATATGTACAAAATAAAACTGTTTTGAAATCGAAAACTGGGTAATAATTATATATATGTAGATGCACTTTTATTTGTATTTCGTTAATAGATATTAAGAATTAATTTTTTTTATATTCTTGCAAAACATATTTCGTATTCACACTTGCAAATTTTATCATATTTTCGTAATTTAACTGGAAGTTGTCGTAAGTTTTTGACAACACTTGCCACAACAGTTGAAATCGCTTTTTAAAAAATACATCATTAAATGAACAACTGTTGTAAACCAAAAAGTAAATAATATAGAAAAACACAATTAAATAAAATGAAATGAAAAAGAAATCACCACCGAAGGGAAAATAAATGAAAAAAACCTTTTTACGGTCTAATTACGCTTTAATTATATGACAGTCAGATTCAGGGAAAACTCATTATTTTTGCTGATTGGCTTCCATCAATTTTTGAACATTTAAATTCAAATGAAGTGATCAGTAAATTTTTAATTCAATAAATAAATAGAAATGTTTTTAAATTAAATTTATTCATTTATTGTAAGGAGCATATTCAATTAATTTTACGAACAAAGTTTTCTGAGTTTATATATTTTATTTATTCGAGTAGTGAGTACACACACATTCCTTAAGTGAAAAGTACACGCACGCACACACACACACGCACACATAAATTTAATTTCCGTATACTTAATTTTAGAAAACAGGCTCTAAAACTTTTCCTGCAAATATAATACTACCAGTGGCTTCTTCCTCAATGAAAAAGATGAACGGACGATTCACTGTGAACTCCTCTATTACAGGATTTCCGCCAAACTTATTGCCGATTTCAAAAACTGTGGCAGCAAATGCTTCTGTACCTCTCTCATTTACATCAATTCCTGCCTTTTGAAAAACATTTGAAACCTTCAATTTGCCCGCCACCGCAGCGCCTCTGTCAAGACCTGGTAGTGATGCAGCATCGGTAAAAATGTCATGTATGCCCAGAGCAATGAGCGTATTTTTCAGATTTTTGTCAAATTCAAATTTAAATTTGGGCAAAGTAACTTTTAATTTGGCCTCTTCCATCATAAATTGCATACTCTTCACTTGATCGTTCTGCAGGTTCTTTATCAACTCTTCTACGCCGCCTTTGGTCTTTGGTAATAATATGAACATGGAAAACTTTTTACCTTTGTAAGGCAATCTTAATATTTTTGCATCCATTGAACTGTGGTCATAATAGTAAAAATAATCAGTTTGCTCCATATACTGAGCATGACATTGCGTTTCAGGTGTCGAAAAGAATACTCCGTCATATTTTTGATTGAACTGCCGGCGCCACAAGCCATTAAAGTAAATGGCATTTGTCAATAAAAGCACATCATTTTCAATATTATTCTTGGTAACCAGATTCTGCAATTTTCCATTGGTAACGTTTTTACACCAGCTGTTTATACGATTGGCCGATGCCTGAGCATCTTTGAAATTCAAACGTTCGATGTCTGTGCCATAAAAGTTCGCCAACATTGCTCTATATCTCTGTCTGGGTTCAATAAACTCGTCAGTAAACATTTTAGTTTCCAAATTTAAAGTTGTGTATGGGTTTTCCCTTCGCAATGATGTCAGAATCTTTTTATAGAAACCACGTAAATTGTCTTGAGATTTGATAACATCCAGTGTTTTGACTAACTCCCGTTGTGTTTGTGTATTATTTCCCGCTGCTTCAGCCAGCATTGCCAAAAGAATTTTAACAGAAAACGGAGATACAACTACGTTAGTTTTCTCCTCTTCGAGTACATCTCTTAGCAATTGCCAAGAAAACTGATCATGAGCATCACTTCTAAATGGAACATAGATGTCACTGTCATCATATGCATAAAATCCTTTATCAAATGCCTGAGGAATATTAGAACCTGCTGCTGATGCAGTGGCTGCGTTTGTTGTTTCTTGGGCTTCTACTCCTGTTGATATGGCAGGCGCTATTGGTTTTTTTAGATCTGCTCCCACACATATTTCACATATAATATTAAATATTATATAATAACTTATATATTTGTCTCTAAAATTTCCAAGGCTTATCATCTTTTCTATAGAATAGTGCTTAAAACTTTACTTCTTTTGTCGGAAAACAACGTATTTTGTTCTGCGACCTTATGCGCTTAACGTTTAATCTCTAAATGATTTGAAAAAGTGTGAAGATTTTGCATTTAAAACCAGCTTCGTTTAAATCTGTGATATGCTCATTCAAGGCGCCGTTTCGTTTACTCTTTTATTACCTACACATGCATATGTGCTCACACATTGTAGAGAAATAAACCACAATAACACTGGTCAACAGTAAAAATCATGTATAAATAAAGACATGCATATGTACATACATATGTAACATAAACACAAAATAGCAGGTTAAAACAAGGTTGATTTTATGAGGGTTTTCACGATGGTAATGCAAACTGTGTGCAAACGAAGCAAATTTGAGCAAAATTGCTCTACTTTTTTTCACACAACAACAAAATGTATGCACAGTGGAAACTCAGAAAAGTTAAGACACAGAAAAGTTAAATATGTATATGGAAAAATTAAGCCATTTTCACTCAACACACATGACTCTAAAAAGTTAAGCGCTTTCTAACTTTTTGGAGACGTTTTTTAGGGTTCCGTACTCATCAGAGTGAAACGGAACCCTATTACGGAGACAAGTACGTCCGTCCGTCCGTCCGTCACAGCGTCCATTCTCCGAAACGGTAAGAGCTAGAGAGCTGAAATTTTCACAGAATATTGTTGTACCTTGCCGCTACAACAACAAATACTAAAACCAACAAATCGAAAACTACCAGGTGTCCCCATACAACGAAAAGTTACAATTAGCCATAACTCTCGAACCGTAAACGATAGAGAGCTGAAATTTGCATAGTGTATGTATTTATAGATATTCTACAACAACAAATACTAAAACCAACAACAAGTCGAAAACTACCAGGTGTCCCCATACAACGAAAAGTTACAATTAGGTATAACTCTCGAACTGTAAAAGATAGAGAGCTGAAATTTGCATAGTGTATGTATTTATAGATGTTCCACAACAACATATACTAAAAGCAACAACAATCCGAAAACTACCAGGTGTCCCCATACAACCAAAAGTTACAATTAGCTATAACTCTTGAACCGTAAAAGATAGAAACCTGAAATTTGCATAGTGTATGTATTTATAGATGCTTGTCAACAACAAATGCTAAAAACAACAACATGTCGAAAACTACCAGGTGTCCCTATGCAACGTAAAAAACATTAGCCGTAACTTTCAAACTGTAAGAGATAAACAGATGAAATCTGCACAATATATTTACTCGAATATTGCTTACAATAACAAATGCTAAAAACAACCACAAGTCGAAAACTACCAGGTGTCCCTATACAACGTAAAGTAACAATTAGCCGTTACTCTCGAACTGTGAGCGACAGAGGGATGAAATTTGCACAATATGTGTATTCACATATGCTCCACAACAACACTTGCTAAAAACAACAACAACTGTAAAATTACCAGGTGTCCCTTTTTAACGTAGAGTAATAGCTATAACTCTCGAACCGTAAGAGATAGAGAGTCGAAATTCGCACAGTGTGTGTATTCCCAGATGCCTTATAACAACAAATTACAACAACAACAACAAGTGGAAAATTACTAGGTGTCCCCGTACAACATAAAGTAGCTTTAAAGACAGAGAGATGAAATTTATAAAATATACATGTGTATTCACATACGCCATTCCATACATACATTACACATACATACGTACGGAACCCTCAGAGTACGAGCCAGCCTCGTACTTGACTTAATTTATTTTTATTTTGTTCTTCTCTTTCCAAAGTCATTTTATCCTCTTACATTTGAAATACTTAATACATATTTATATGTATATAGCGTGAGGGATGTACACTTGTAGACATACATATGTGCTTATCAAAATTATATGAACCGTTATAATTTTTTGCGAACTTTATACATACATACATATGTACATGTAAAATTAATCACACATAATGCAATCACATTATATCATCATAAAAGTAAGTTTATTGTTTTTTATTTCTGGAAGAACTTTCCAAAGTAAAGTATATGTTGTTTATATTTTTTAAAAGCTTATTGTTTAAAAAATATTTTAAAGAAAAAAAAAAATTTGAAAGTTATGTCCTGTTGCGTAAGGTAGCATCCTGAAATTACCCCATTTTTTTTTTAGACAAAACCGACTTTAGGCCAAAATTTCTCAAATCGCACGCCTCTAACTTAAATATTTTTACTTGTTTTTTATAGTTATAAGTATTTTTTAGTTTTATGCAAATGGAATTTGCCCCCCCCCCCCAGGATATTTGCTGGAATAACAGCAAAAAAACAAAAAAAATCCCATTTTTGGAAATTTTTGAAAGTTTTTTGGGAATTTCGAGATGCGTATTATCTTTTCTCTACATTTTGGAACAATTTTTTATTTTTTTTTATAAATTCCTATATTTTTACAAAATTTTGTAAAAAAAATATAAATAAATGAAAATTTTATAGGCATTTCAAAAAATTTTATTTCTCAAAAACTTTTGTTGAAGGACGTTTTTTCATGTATTTTTGCAAAAATTGTTTTAAAAAGCTTTAAATTTCTAAAAAAATTTAATAATATATAAACTAGAGGTAATTATCTAACTAATGATTTATAATATGAAACCCCCTTTCATTTTAAGGGTATGAAATTAATGGGCTACAACTAAGCTATTTGCAATTAAAATTTCCAAAAATTAGTACAGATTCAGCGTTTGGGAATACAAGGGGTGAGGAGGCACTGTTTATTTTATGCAGTACTTTCTATAGTAGCCTTATTAGTACAACGTTTGAATATTTGTTTTATTGCTCTACCTGGTTTGCTTTAATAGGTAGTATTACCTGCAACTAATACGAAGGGTACATTTCTTTTTATCCCTATTTATTTATTATTAAAGGCTAGACATTTCAGCTAAACATACCTGAATTTATGGTAATTAAGGGCTGATGTATACAGTTGTTATTGTTTTTCGAAAACGCTTAAGTAATAATAATATCATGTTTGCATTTTCCAAAATTGAAGTACAGTTCACACTATTTCTAAATTTGTATTTTATAAATTTATCTCTGTGAAATACTTTCAATAAATAAATACATTTTTTCTATATAGAAAATTTTACAAAGTAAATATACATAAGTAGATAAGCATATTATACATACATACAATAGCTATGGGATATTATTTTGTGGAGATGCTTTGTAGCTTCGGATTCATATGTATGATTCGTATCCCCTAGACCCGTTCATTTTGTGAGGCTTGGAAAGAAATGCATGAGCCAACAAATAGGTGGCCGTCATCGAAGTCAAGGTTGGCAAAAAAGTTTAAAAAATCACGAAATTCCTCAGAACTGCCCTTGATTCGTTTCTAGAAGGGTAAAATATGTGACAACATTTCAAGCCCCCTTTTCCACTCCATAGGATGGTTAATATACAAATATATTAGAAAAAAAGAACTTCCGTCTTCGTCCTAACTATTTCCAGGATGAGGTAAAATAAGTTCCACTGCGACATATCAAAATAATCATTTTCGAAGCCTTCGAATTTAAATTTTTCGTATTTTTGATTAGTTTAACATTAACTCATCAGTACCACCAATAATTTTTTCTCCAATACCACTTCTCCCCATACAAAAGATTTAAATTCGGACGCCTCGAAGATGATTTTTTTTTTATGTTGTAATGGAACTTTTTTTAGTTATCGAAACATCGATGGCGCAATATCGACAAAATATATTGCTTACAAATCTAATGTGTGTGGTGGTTTTATTACTTTGGTAATTTTGTTTTTTCGGTTTAGGTAAAAGCCCACAAAAAACCGGAATAAATAAAAAAATAAAGTCACTTATAAATTACAAAAACGGAATCAGTGTAATAAAAAATATTTTTTTTAATAATTTTTTTTTTTGAAAAAAAAAAAAAAAAAAATTGTGCAGTACATAAAAAAATCTCAGGATGATAGAAAAAAAAAATTATTTGAATTAAAAGCCTTAAATCTTTATTTCCACAATGGAATATATAAAGGGTCCGCCAAATAATTTTTTTTTTTGAAAATGCTATAAAAAAACTGCTGAATATTTTCTAAAATTTCTTTTTTTATTTTATTTATGCAAAATTCGTCTCAATGATGTCTACGAAGTGTTCAATTTGTTGAGAACGACGGTGAATTGATGTTGATGGCGCTTCACGCACACTTTCTGCAATATTCTCAGGTGTACGCACTGTTTTAGGCTTTTCACGCTTTGGTTTATCGATGAGGATGCCAGTTTCTTTCACTTTTTTCACAAGATAACAAACATACGGAGCTGACGGTGCTTCTCTTCTTCCCAAATCCGTACGCAATTTTCGCACACATTCTGCAACATTACCATGATTTTCAAAGTAATGTCACAATATTTCCCAGCGTTGTTCAAGCGTATACACAACCATATTCGTTCAGCGGAAGGATACAACTAATTATCTGTCAAATCACACCTGAGTTAAGTGTTACCATTCACGAAAAAAGCACTAGTTGAAAAAAACGTTAGATCGCGGACCCTGTACATCTTTTTAAAAATTTTATCGAACTTGAGTTCGATTTTACTTCCACAAAATTGATAAAGATTGTTTTTCGTGATAAAATTGGAGGGAGGTATCAACATTTTTAAAGAAGACAAAAATAGTAGAGTTGAAAACTTACAGGCTGGTTGACATATTATGGCTGTTTCACGTCCATCGCGACGCCCATCAGCACCCAAATTGCTGCGAGCCCAGACCATGACGATTACTGAGCTCTACCTGAGCTCTTCATTACTGGCTGTCTATATTTTATCATATTGATCAATTTTGTATATTATCCCCGTGTTTTTCTGTTGATTGGAATATATTTTTATATTCTCTCACCAACATCAAACTTTAGGCCGTGTCCGGCGATTTTTAAGATTTAATTTCAACTTATTGTAATTTTTCTATTCAGCTTTTTATTAATAAATTAAATAGATATGATTTTTCCAAGCTCTAGGGCTTGTAATGAAGATATGATTTTTCCAAGCCCTAGAGCTTGGAAAAATCATAGCTGTTTAATTGAATTTTAACTTTATAGTCGAACCATATGATTTACAATCGTTAATAATTTTACTTTTCTTGTCTTCTTTAAAAATCTTGGTCACTTCAATTTTATCACAAGAATTTTTTTTTTCTCAATTTTGAAAAATTAAAATCGAATTCAAGCCCGATAAACATATTGACAATTGTAAATCATATACATAGTTCGGCTATATAGTAAAAAAATACATACATATTTTTATTCACAATAATAGATCGAAACTATCTTATTGCAGACCAGTGTAAGCAATCTATCTTAAAACAAGGTACCCGCAATAGTGCTCTAAGTGCAATACCATCAAACATTATTTCATGTATTTTCTTCGTAGAAGCAACTTAACGTTTCGTTCAAATCAGCTCTCATTTGTTTAGAGAAATGTGTGTGTTTTTGGTGTGAATTTACATACATATGTATATAGTTTGTAAACAAAATCTGATAGTATGTAAGCAATAGCCGTCTGGTCAAGTACTGATATCTGTTATTAGGTGTCATGGCTTCAAGATTCAGAATGTTCTGTTATCTCTTGTTTAAAAATCAGAGTTGCCAAAGTTAAAGTTTTTCTTACATAAAATTACACAAATGGTAAACTTTTGACTTGATATTTAAATGTGACATTAGTTTATTGTATCCCTTACTAAAATGGTAGAAATAGATTTGTTTCGCAAAATACCCATTTTTTAAATGCCATTTTTGGAGCCATTGAACAGTTTACTGACTTTAATTTTGACTTACTCGGTTTTTAACTTTAATCGGCCTTACTGAGACATAGAAAAAATAAATTACGACTAAATGTCGGTTTTTGGTGTAAGAATTTACCCTTTTTAGGGTTCCGTACTCATCAGAGTGAAACGGAACCCTATTACCGAGACTTCTACGTCCGTCCGTCCGTCCGTCCGTCCGTCGCAGCGTCCATTCTCCGAAGCGCTAAAAGCAAGAGAGCTGAAATTTTCACATGATGTTGTTGTACCTTGCCGCTACAACAACAAATACTAAAAACAACAATAAATCGAAAACTACCAGGTGTCTCCATACAACGAAAAGTAACAATTACCTATAACTATAGAACCGTAAAAGATATAGAGCCGAAATTCGCACAGTGTATGTATGTACAGATGCTCTACAACAATAAATGCTAAAAACAACAATAAGTCACAACAAAAACTACCAGGTGTCCCTATACAACGTAAAGTAACAATTAGCCGTAGCTCTCCCAGATTGTAAAAGACAGAGAGCTGAACTTCGCACAATATATGTATTTACATATGCCCTACAATAACAAATGCCAAAAATAACAACAAGTCGGAAACTACCAGGTGTCCCTATACAACGTAAAGTAACAGTTAGCTATAACTGTCGAACCGTAAGAGATAGAGAGCCGAAATTCGCACAGTGTATGTATTCCTAGATGCCTTACCACAACAAATGACAACAACAACAAGTTGAGTACTACTAGTTGTCCCCATACAACGTAAAGTAACACATACATACGTACGGAACCCTAAGTGTGCGAGCCAGCCTCGTATTTGACTAAATTTATTTTTATTATAATTTTTTTTCACATGTTCAGATGTGTAAAAGTTGGTGCGATTGAACTTAACACAATTGGGAAGTGGAGAAGGATTTTTTTTTTTTTTTTAACAAACACAAAACTGCGAAGCTTCTTGCTTGTCTGCAGAAACACCCAGAGCCTTCGGCAGGAATCGAACCTGCGACCCCGGGGACGACTCTTAGTAGGCCACTCTACGAATTCATCCATCTGTTAGGGAATACGATTTTTGAACGTAGTTGGTCTTTTCTTTTATCTGTGAATGAAAAAAAGTTTTTGATCTTGTGCGAACGAGTGAAAAAGATTTTTTTTTAGCAACAAACTTCAGCATGCGTTCATTATTTATGTTTAGGTACATACTCGTATGGTTGATTGTGTCGATAAGTATACTTACAAAGATGCCTACGAAATGTGTGTATGTATTAATCCACCTATAAAAGTGTGTTTATCCTATAATTTGCGTTGCATGCAAAAGTTGGTACAATTGTAAATATATTTCAGACAATTTAGACGTTAAATATAACGGGTTATCCATTTCGAAGTATAGGACTGGAATTCGACATCTCGCAAACTAAGTTGTTAAACCAATTTTTTTCTTCTCAGTTGAAAGTCTGACATTGACGAAAATTTATCGCTTGACTATCACACAACGCATAAAAATTATCAAAACGCACTACAAAAATGGTGATTCTGCCACAGCCACATGTCGTGCTTTAAGAAGAGATTATGGTTTAGATAATCGTCCAATTACGCAAGCAATTGGCAAAATTGTAAAGAAATTTGAAGAGACTGGAGGGGTTACAAATATTGTAAGCCCTGTTCATGATCGTTTCGCTCGTTCCGCTGGAAATATCGCTGCTGTAAGTGAAAGTGTTGCGAAGACCCGAATGTGTCGATTCCTCGTCGTTCTCAGGAATTAGTACTGCCTTAGGGCACATTATGGCCTATTTTGCATTTAGATCAACATCCACAGCCATATAAAGTCCACCTCACATAACAACTGAAGCCAGCTAACCCTTCACAACGTCGTAGATACGTGGAATGGGTGCTTGAACAACAGGCGGTGGACGGCGATTTTCCGAACAAAATTTTCTTCAGCGATGAAGCACATTTCTCACTCGGTGGGTGTGTTAATAAACAAAATTGTCGTATTTGGGGTTCTGAGAATCCTCAAGTAATTGAAGAGAGGCCATTACATCCAGAAAAAGTCACTGTTTGGTGCGCTCTTTGGTCCAAAGATGTGATTGGACCTTGCTTCTTCGAAAACGACGATGGAACGACGTGTCACCGTCAATTCGGAGCGTTATGGTCATATGGTAATCGACTTTTTTTTGCAAGAGACATTTCCTGGCCGCGTAATTTCTCGTCGTGGCGATATCCACTGGCCACCATGATCATGCGATTTGATAACATTAGACTTTTTTTGTAGGGCTACGCGAAAGACCGTGTTTATGCAGATAAACCTTTAACTCTTGAGCACTTAAAAACCAACATTCGTCAAATTATGGCTGAGATACCGCCCAATATGTGTCAAAAAGTGGTCGAAAATTTGTCTCAAAAGAATCAATGCTTGCAACACTTCGCATGGTGGTCATTTAAATGATGTAGTGTTTCACACATAGTGTCAACGTCAAAATGGATAACCCATGTATGAAATTCCTCAAAATTTAACTACATATTTTTAATAAATTTTTTACGGAAGTAAAATCGAACTTAGGCCTGATAAAATTTTGAACAATTTATTATTTTAGGTCTAAATATAGACTTATTAACGATTGTAAATCATAAAGTTCGATTATAAAGTTAAAATTAATGCTTAAAAAATAATTAAAACTTTGCACATGGGTATTTTTGAATATGGAGATTATAAGGATACCATTATCTCGAATTTCTCTTAAGTCGTTTTAAACACTTTTTCATTATTGCTGCAGAACTAAGAAACTATTGGTCGGACGGTGTTTGTTTAGGGGAACTTTTCGTAGCAAATTTTATGCTGTGCAATAATTTGTATTATTCTTTTTTAAAATTTTTGAAAATTTGAAATTCAATGGCATCTGAAAAGCATTTGTCCAAGAACAAAAGCCAGTAATGCAGTTTTTAATTTCAATTTTTTTTATTGTTTGTGAATTATTAACAGGTTGTAAAGATTTCTCCCAAAAATAAGACACCCAGATTTACTTGTGTTTGACTTAACAAAAAAGAAACAACTTATTTTAGTGGTGAAAGCAGTTTTGCTTCGCTTGCCGTTTTAGTTTGTTTTTAATTAACATTTAAAATCTCTCCTTATCTAAAAATAAACATTTCGAAATGTAAATCATTTGAAACTATTTTAGGTCTTCTAAATCTAAAATAATAACAGTTCGCAAAAACAAAATCAATGCTAAAAGAAATAAGAGTGAGAGATATTTGGCTGGGCCGACTCTTAAATGCCCTTCACAAAAGTTGCGTTATAGACTGAAATCGACAATTTTCATTTTACTTATTTAAAAGTCTTTCTCTTTTATCATCAGCCTTGCTCTTTAGCTCACAAAGTTCGCTTACGAGGCAAACTTCTGCAAAAATCAGTTTGCGCTATATCTCAGCTCTATATGTACATGTATGTATGTATGTATGTATATGAGCACCGATGTAATGTTATGTCTCACGGGCTGTCAGTCGTGAGACTAGTCCACTTGGGTCCTAGAAGGTTCCGTTGTGCTACGTTATAAATTTGTATTTTTGCCTGAAATTACGTTTTTGTATTACCAGAACTATTTTTTGGCGCCCAAAATGATTTTTAATCGCTTGTTGGGCAAATTTCTCAAAAAACAGTTTGCGTCATAAATTGAGTGCATGAAACGATATCGAAAAAAAAACAGTTTCTAACAATAACCTTCTCTGAACACACAATTTGTTTTTTTTGGCGCAAAAAAGCGGTTTTAGCGGGCTCATAGCTATTTTTTTAACGTCAGTTTATGCTACACATTGTACATATGTATATGGACCGATACCGGGAAACATATTTTACTCTTAATAGGTATTTTTAATCTGTAAATTCGGTTTTTGTTAAAAAAGTGTTTTAGCTTTAGCTTATAGCTGAAATTTCTGAAAACCCGGCTTCCGCTATACCGATATCGGAAAACAATCCACTCTAGATAATTTGCTTCAGCGGTAACGTGCACAAGTGAAACTATCGCTTCTGGGGCACCGAAAATCCACGAGTGATGCGCCGTTCACGCTGGAGGAGTCATCGGCCCATTTTTTTTTTTTTTTTGGGATGCCGCTGGTCGAACGGCAACGCGTTATAGGGTCATGTTGACCGAGTTTTTTCTGCAAACACTTCATGTATTTTGTTGGTAGAAATCTTCAAGTTCTGTCGATCATTTGTTTGCGTTTGTGTTGTGTATTTGGACAGATCTTCAAACTAGAAGCAGTAGTCAGCTGGGCTTGTAATGCTACCTGGTATCGAGGTACCTTGTGTAAACCTTTACGAAGTGATTTATTGCCAATTATCCGATTACTTGAAAAACCGTGCAACTGTTTCACACAGACCTCATTAGTTTTTATTTTCACTTTCCTTGCTATGCCGTTCTTTTCTGGAGAAAATACAGTATTTTTCGGTTAATTGACCCTACGGTTAATTGGTTTCCACGCTTAATTGAACCACATGATCGGGCAAAAAAAATATTGCATACGACCACCATGTGAATTTCCTCGGATAATTGAACCCGGTTAATTGATTTTCCCGCTTAATTCGTTCAAAATTCATGTCATCAAAAATAAATTTCCTCTTACTTTTACCCGGTTAATTGCATTGAAAAATAATCTGGCTTTTTGCACATTCATATTTGACATCATTTGTGAAAAACACTGGGTGGCATCTCTACTATACACATATATGTACATTTTTTGCTGTTACAGTATTTTTCGGTTAATTGCACATTAAAATTTACACAATTTTTTGTTCAATTAACCGGGGAACCAATTAGCCGATACCCGTTTAATTGAACAATTCGTTCAATTACAAGAACCCTATTTAATTGAACAGTTTGTTCAATTACAGAAATCACGCATAATTGAAACTATGTACTAATGAATTAAAAGAAATCGCATATGTGCACTTTAAGTTTTTCAAAATAATTTTTTTTTACCTTAAACGAAAAAAAA
Organism: Sturmia bella; assembly: GCA_963662145.1. Lineage (NCBI taxonomy): Eukaryota > Metazoa > Arthropoda > Insecta > Diptera > Tachinidae > Sturmia > Sturmia bella. The sequence goes on along the minus strand of OY759171.1, from coordinate 47,584,233 downwards.
AATTGTGAAATTTTATGTTTCTTTTCCTGTTTTTTTTTTCTTCTTGTCAGTGTTGTTTGTTGATGTGCCTGTATGCATTTTTAGTTGTTGATGTGCATATATTTACCTAAAATAACGGTAAAGAAGAAAGATATTGCACAAATGGACAAACAAAAGTTTAAGTGTGACTGTGCCGTTAGTTTTTCATAAACATTTCTATATTTAACAAACAAAATATATTAAATTTTGGCGTCGCTTAACGTTGAATTAAATTTTCTACAGTTTCGTCAGATTGGCACATTTCCAATTAAACAGAAACAAAATGCTTTACATAGCAGAAAGTAAACTACAAACTAATTCTTCTTTTATTGATTGTAGTTCAAAGCACTACTCTTAGAGCTCTGAGAATAATTATTTAAAAATATTTTATTTCCATTCAAGCTACTATTTCGTATTGACACCAATATGATGTTAAAAAAGTGTATTTGGTACATAAAAATTGATTTTTGTAAAATGCAACAAGAAACAACCGTCAAGCAGTAGAAACAGTTCTGCTTTAGCTTAGTATGGCAACCACATGCGCAGACACAAGTAGGTAATGCAGTGCTCGAGCATGTGTTTTTGGCAAGCCATTAAACTTTATCATTGTTATTTAACATTTAGTTCGCTCCTTGTACTAAACTAAACTAAATCCACTGGTTAAAGTATTGTGTGATGCAAATACGTCGTCCTCGAGGAGTAACGGTTCCACAGTTAATGGTAGTGACTGCTGTCGGGGTTTTAGGTGGTGTATATATATGGCAACCACTGATTATTAAGTGGAAACAGGAAAATACAAGCGTAAAAAAGGAATCAACACAGGAAACAGCAGCAGCAGTTGCTGCAACAGAAACAATAGCAAAGTTAGTTCTTTAAAGGCTTTTTTTTTAGAATGAATCGTATCATTCCAAAAGCTATGATGAATTTGATTAAATTGAAATTTTATATTGTGCATGTACAAATTGATGTACATATGTATGTAATTAATAATTTTTTTTTTTACTTTTCCAGATGAGTTTAATTAATAATGCGAAGAAATTTGCAAGTACAACAGTTGGTGTAATGGCCATTGGCATTTTTTCTACAATAGCAATAAGTGTAACATACCGCACTTTAATTAAACCACATTTTGAGAGGCGACGTCGCCAAGAAGCCGAAACAATGGCAGATTACATTTTTCAACATGAACTTCAACAAAACACATCTTCCAATGAAAATCAACGCTTTTAAATTACAGAAACATTTCATATGATTTTTTTTAAATTCTACAATCTGAGTAAATCTTTAAAATTTATTAACAAAAAACCTTTCTCTTTGCTTTTATTATTTCAATAAGTCAATAAAAAAAAAATACACTCAAGTTGCTAAAGTATCGAATTATCTATCACTGCATAACTATTCTTAGTATATACTATACATACGTAATTGAAATGCTGGTGTAATAATTCGTATTGTATGAAAACCTTTAAGCGAAAAAGAAAAGAATTAAAAGAACATTCATTTGTATAAGTGAAGTTTTAAGGCAAAACAAACTGAATTTCGTTCTTTAAAGGTTATTTAAAACTATAGAAGCTTTATCAAGTGTTGATTTGATAATTTTTATTGAAAATGATCGTTATTACTATACTATTATTGGTTTTATTTTTTTTTGCAAAACAAAAGGGTTATTGAAAATGTTTTTTTTTTATTATTTTTCTATATATGTGTGTGTATGTTAACTAATCAGATGTTATAACAATTATATGAAAATGTATTATTGAATTTTGGTTTGAAATAAATTTATGGAAAATGAAAACAATTCAGATGGTGCGAAATACTTTGTTTGTCATAAAAGAAAACTTATAATGCGAATACAAACTATCGTTTTACAGATACACAAAATGCTTATAATTTGTCCCAGAAATCCATTCATACTTATCACGTATTCTGCGTGATTGAGGGCACCTTTTTCGACAGTCAAATCTTAGTGAAAGATTTCCGAGGGGGCTCTTTCAGTTTGTATAGACTAGATTGACAGCTCAAATCTCGTTCGCGAACGATACTTGACCACAGAATGTTCAGCTTGAGCCAGTGCTGGGCAAAATACATACTTTGATGTATTTAAAATACAAATACTTTTTCTCCACGTATTTAAAATACAAAATATTGCATTCTAAAATCCAGCTTTTCAAATGTGGTATCAGACAAACAACCACTTGAGGGCGAATGAATCAGCTAACTACAAAATCTCAATGATTTCTTATTAAAAAATTATATTTTATTGAAAGAGAAACAATGGAATTGAGAAATAAGTGAAATTAAAAACCAAAATTGTGTCAAAAATTTCAAGTTACTTTTCACAAAATTTCTTAAAAAAAGTATGTGTTATTTTGCTTTAACTGTCATAATAAAAACTTTAACGAAATTTCCCGAAATTTTATGTTAACTGTCAAAATAAAAGTCCAGAAAAAATTGGAGTTATTTTGCATTCACTGTGAAAACAAAATATTTAACAATTTTTTTTAAAGTGCTACAATTTGAAATAACTTGCTAAAACCATTGTTATAAATAAAACAAAATGTCTCCGAAAAAGAGCCCAAATTCGCAAATTACTAAAATAACTTTATTGATCTTTTTAAAAGGTGGTGGTAGCAAAATACACCGGGTTAAGCTAATATCTAAATTAAACACAGATTTTTCATTCACCAAAAAATGCAATATATTTCATTCTATTTCGGGGGCTTATGAAATTTATGTAAAAGTTGCATACGTTTAAGGTTTCATAAAATTAATGAAGAGGCTTCGTACAGCCAATGAAAATGTTTCATTTGTGGAATGTTACATTTCATTCGTCTAATGAAATAATTTCATTTGATTGATGGATTTTCATTCGGCTAATAAAAGTAGTTTCTGGCTAGTTTCACTGCATTCATGAATTAGAATTATCTAAATGTAGTGAAACATTTTTTATTAACTTAATGAAACCTCCATTAGCTCACTTTTAATGACCATGAAGAGAGCCATTGTCTGAATGAACGTTTTCGTTTCAGTGTAATATACACAGTTGCATTACATAAAAGCAAACGTGAAAGTAGTGTTTACACACCTTAAGATGCCCATATGATTTTGCTATATAAGTATATAAATATGTAGTAATTTTGCTATTCATTATTTATTGTTCTTTATTTGCTATTTGTGGAAAGATGCATCATCTTTCTATAAATTTTTTCCATAAAAACCTAAAAGTCTAATACGTGTCGACACGGGACTTTGAACATGTTCCAGAATTTCCATCTTCAGTGTTGTTGTTTTTTTTTTTTTTTTAATAAAGAGACAGAAAATTAAATAAAAAGACGGGTTAAGAATCTGCTGCACATTGAAATTACATTTATACATAAATTTTTATTATAATAAATATATATGCGTAACTAAAAATAACTTTGACAATATTTTATCTAAAGATTTGCATACAAATAATGAATAAATTTGTGTAAATAATTGTTCAACCAAACCGGGCCTCAAATACAAATGCAACGGGTTATCCATATCGTGGTTTCAAAAGTATAGGACTGGAATTCGACATCTGTCAAACTAAGCTGTTAAACCAATTTTTTTTTCTTCTCAGTTGAACGTCTGACATGGACGAAAATGGATCGCTTAACTATCACACAATTACAATTACAAGCACACTACTCCCTCTTTACTCCTCCCTATAACCAATTTGCCTAGTTCCACTAAATATAATGCACTGAGTACGGGTTCAAATAAAAAAAAAAAGAAATGCGGTCGGGGGACCCCCGTTAGGAACGAAGCTCCTTACTTTTTTTCTTCATCTTTGAATGTAATACAAGGTGAAATCTGTATGTTTTATTTTGTGTTGTTTTTGAAATTTTTAAATTTCATATGCTTCTTAAAATTTTTGGAACGTTTTATTTTTTTTACTTTGATACATGCAGTATTTTTTATTTTTTTTGGCAATCTGCTACAAAACGAAGAAAATTTTTCAGTATTGCTGTTTTTTGTTGTGACATACTTTAATTTAGCGGCATCTATCAACTGATAGTGTCCGTTTTCACAACCAATTAATATTTATTGGTAGTGTCTCCGGTGACAGCAGCGGAGACACCTACACAATTGTTTGTCGACAGATACACCAATGCATATAAACAGCTCACAAGCTTTCGTGACGACTTCTACTAATTTGCACTACCAGCAAGCCGCGTTAAGGAACTTCGTTCCAAAAAACTCATTAAAAAATAACATAAATTCTTGCAGATGGCAACGCTGCACAGTGGTGTAAATAAAAGAAAAAGTGGTAAAAAGTCCGGAACTTTTAAACCACACAACGGATCTCGCTGAAAATTGAAGTAGTCATAGACAAGGAGTTATATTTTTTGCCTCAAGTCTTTTTAGGCCTATAGTTAAAACAGGGGCGGGGCTATGGGGGCTGAAAGTTACCCACCTCGGGTATAAAAAATTTTATGCAGCTTATAACTTTCTTATATCTTGGCCGATTTTAAAGATTTTTACCTTTTTGTATTTTGCTTAGCAAGGCAAAGAAAAAATGTTATGAAACATGTTTTCATATCTCTTACAGTTTAAGAGATATTCGCCTTAGAATATTATTTTTTATTATTTTCGCCGCAACTTCTTTTGGTTTTTTGCTTATATCTTTTTTGTTAAAATCTTGATTTTAATTTGTGGCCCACCGTTATATTCCTTATAAAATTCTAAGTGAGATAAGGTACCGTTTTATTAAAATATCTTGGTCCGATAAGTCATAAAATAGGTCTTAATTCAAAACTTTGAAATTTCTCCGAAAAATTTTAATTTTTCACAAAAAAGGTGGCTTCATTATTTTTGAATTCGTAAAAAATTTTGTTCCAGCTTTTATACTTATTTTTACACGTAGCGAAAGATAATCTCTTAAGAGTGTGTAAAAATTTTATTTTGATTAATTTAAACGAAGTACCCTACAGTAGGCAGTGGTCGAAAATCATAAATTTTTAAAACAATTTTCGGATATGTGGGCGTCTGAAAAGTTTTGCCAAAAGTGAAATGAAATTCCGTGAACGACGTTTTATTACAAAATCAGTTGGTATTATTGTTGCAGAAGCTCGAGACATCCTAGATATAATTAGCGTTGCCAGACTGAGATTATTAAAAAAAGTCAATTTTTGGAAGGGACAATTTTGAATTGCTAAAAAAAATGGATTTATGATTTATATTTCTTTCTGAAATTTATGCTTTTATTTGAAAATTTTGTATTTTAATACGCTTTGAAAAATTATGCATGTATCTTTCATCGTCTTGCAGATATTCAAGTTTCACTTTGATTTTTATGTGCGAAAAACTATCCTTTTATTATTTTTTTCATTGTTTTCACGAATGTGACTTAAAAACATAAATAAAGTATAAATTTTTGCATATATTTGAAAAGAAGACACAAATTCCTTTCCAACGATATATAACATGTATACCTTTTTTAAATATTTGCACATTCGGGAACCACTAGAATATTACGCAACCAATACAAGTAAACAAGTTTGGCGTTTTGAGAGACACCCAGACATACGAATTAAATGCACTCAGTTCGGTTATAATCAAAAGGCCAAAAAATTCCTGATAATGCATTTAAATACCTGAAATTCTACTTTCAAAAAGAAAACGATGACATAATAAAAGGTTCCAAAATCGAAAGGAAAAGTGATCATAAAAATAACAGATTTCTTTGAAATCTACACAAATAACGCGTATAATAAATGGAAGCATACCTTCTATTGAAACAATTCGGCAAGACGGTGATAAGCGAAGCATTAAAAGCAAAAGCAGGTACATAAATCGGGCCAAAGCAGTGACAAAACAAGCAGAGGGTTCACCCCTCACAAAGGAAAATTTTGGCGGTACGTATAAAATGTCTATGCCAGAAGACAAATGCAGTAGTAATATTAAAAACGCTGAGCACTTCATATCGAAAAAGAAGAAAAAAGAAGAGATGGTACTTGGTTACTTTGGAGATCAAATAAAAGATTCCTTTAAATGGACTTTGATGAAATCGCAGCAAAAAGAAGCGATAAAAGTTGTGGACGTACTACCAACTGCATCTCCAAAGAGATTAAGATATATAAATGAGGATGTGATGGATCATCTAGCTTTTCTGAGTATAAGCAAATAAGCGATTCCAATGCAGACTTTTCCACGGTTCTAATGGCAACGTTAGTGCCATTACGGCTGCGGCTCTATAACCAAATGCCCACATCGAGTAAAAATTCATATCGTGATCTGTGGAAAAACAACACGCCAGGGTCTAAGTTTCTATGCCGGCCAATACGTTTTAGGTACATCAAAGAAAACAAACAAACAACTCAAATGCTTGTTAATGATATCAACCGCGAAATTTCCAACATGGCTTCCATTGATGTTTGCATATCTGGAAGAACGATTACTGTTTCTTTTAAACCTTATCTAACCATAATATATGGAAAAGTCGCAAAGGCAATTACCGATACGAAATCAAACATGAATTGTAACGTATGTGGAAAGAAGAATTTTGATTTAAATGATATTGATAGAAAAGTCCCATACAATGAAGATTCTCTTCAGCTTGGGATATCGCCTCTTCATGCCCATAAAGTAATACTAGTTGTCATAAATAGTAAAAAAGTAATGAACACCGAAAAATTCGAAAAATATGCAAAAGAAATACTGACCTTAATTAATAATCTGTATTCGTGGAGACCATTAACACCAACCGTACACAAAGCTCTAACACATACAACAGAAATAATGGCGAACAATATTCTTCCCTTAGGGGAATTTACAGAGGAAGCTCAGGAAGCTAGAAACAGAGATATTAAGCAGTATAGAATTTTTAAAACACGAAAGTGTTCAAAAACTGCTCAAAATAATGACCATAAAATGGTTACCAAAATAACAATGGAAATAGAAAAGGATGATCCCGAAGGAATTGAAATTAAAACTCTTTTAAGTTATGACGCTTCCGATTATTTTAAAGAAAATTTTTATATTAAGTAGACAACACTGTTAGTATATTTTATGCTTTAATCAATAAATGAGAAATAATTTGTAAGATTTAAAGCTCAAACATTACTTAATTAAAATAAAGTCGGTAAATCCTTTTAGTTTGCATTTTATATTTCTCCTATGTATATTTAATTGAGATCCTTTTGAATCCATATGCTTTACGCCGTCCTGCATTCGGGCAACCCGCTTCTGCGAGTGATCCTTTATTTGCTTGTTTTCTCTCTGCTTTGCCCCGCTGTATGCAGATTAAAAGCTTTTGCGCCTAATCAACTGCTTTTCATTGTCTTATCGAACAGTTGAATAAACAGGTATGCATATGCTTATATTGTTGTGGACAAAGAAATCTGTTATTTTTATGACCACTTTTCCTTTCGATTTTGTAACCTTTTATTATGTCATCGTTTTCTTTTTGAAAGTAGAATTTCAGGTATTTAAATGCATTATCAGGTATTTTTTGGCCTTTTGATTATAACCGAACTGAGTGCATTTAATTCGTATGTCTGGGTGTCTCTCAAAACGCCAAACTTGTTTACTTGTATTGGTTGCGTAATATTCTAGTGGTTCCCGAATGTGCAAATATTTAAAAAAGGTATACATGTTATATATCGTTGGAAAGGAATTTGTGTCTTCTTTTCAAATATATGCAAAAATTTATACTTTATTTATGTTTTTAAGTCACATTCGTGAAAACAATGAAAAAAATAATAAAAGGATAGTTTTTCGCACATAAAAATCAAAGTGAAACTTGAATATCTGCAAGACGATGAAAGATACATGCATAATTTTTCAAAGCGTATTAAAATACAAAATTTTCAAATAAAAGCATAAATTTCAGAAAGAAATATAAATCATAAATCCATTTTTTTTAGCAATTCAAAATTGTCCCTTCCAAAAATTGACTTTTTTAATAATCTCAGTCTGGCAACGCTAATTATATCTAGGATGTCTCGAGCTTCTGCAGCAATAATACCAACTGATTTTGTAATAAAACGTCGTTCACGGAATTTCATTTCACTTTTGGCAAAACTTTTCAGACGCCCACATATCCGAAAATTGTTTTAAAAATTTATGATTTTCGACCACTGCCTACTGTAGGGTACTTCGTTTAAATTAATCAAAATAAAATTTTTACACACTCTTAAGAGATTATCTTTCGCTACGTGTAAAAATAAGTATAAAAGCTGGAACAAAATTTTTTACGAATTCAAAAATAATGAAGCCACCTTTTTTGTGAAAAATTAAAATTTTTCGGTGAAATTTCAAAGTTTTGAATTAAGACCTATTTTATGACTTATCGGACCAAGATATTTTAATAAAACGGTACCTTATCTCACTTAGAATTTTATAAGGAATATAACGGTGGGCCACAAATTAAAATCAAGATTTTAACAAAAAAGATATAAGCAAAAAACCAAAAGAAGTTGCGGCGAAAATAATAAAAAACAATATTCTAAGGCGAATATCTCTTAAACTGTAAGAGATATGAAAACATGTTTCATAACATTTTTTCTTTGCCTTGCTAAGCAAAATACAAAAGGGTAAAAATCTTTAAAATCGGCCAAGATATAAGAAAGTTATAAGCTGCATAAAATTTTTTATACCCGAGGTGGGTAACTTTCAGCCCCCATAGCCCCGCCCCTGTTTTAACTATAGGCCTAAAAAGACTTGAGGCAAAAAACATAACTCCTTGTCTATGACTACTTCAATTTTCAGCGAGATCCGTTGTGTGGTTTAAAAGTTCCGGACTTTTTACCACTTTTTCTCTTATTTACACCACTGTGCGCTGTCTGCCAACGACAGTTGCAAAGTTCAACTGTGTAGTGCGAGCAAGAAGTGAAAAGAAATGCTAATTTTAGCGAGAAGTTTTGTAAATAATAAACTCGTTGTATTGTCAAAAATATTTTTGAAACGCATATTTTCTTATACATAAAATAATATTTTATTTAAAGAAAAAGAATATCAGAAGTGTTAAAAACTATAGAGTTGAATGTGTGAGTATATTAATTAAGCTGAAAGTAAAATGCAGTGTTAGGACAAATTAAAGAATAAATACTGCTTATACATTAAAACACTTTTCTGACTTTTTTTTTCGTAAGATTATATATATATATATTTATTTTTAAACTGTGTACATTGAATAATATGTAGTATACGAATTTGTGTTATTTACGTTAATTTTTTTTTACATTTTTAAAGAATAAATAAAATATCACACCCAATTGAAGTTTTTAAGTATTCGATTCTCACTCTACTTGAAAGTAATTTAAAATTATTTTGTATTTCATTTAAAGCAACTTAGTTTAAATCACAATTTTTAGGAAAATTTAAATTCAATAAAATTTAAAACTAAAAAGCTTTAAATTAAAATTATAAACGAATCCTATTCGTAAAAAAATAGTAATATAATTTTTTTTCAAATAAAAGGAACTTATTAAAGCTACAAATGACAGGTGCGTAAAGTGTTCTCAATCTGAAAATAAAAATAAAAGTATATGAAAAAAGAAAAAAAAGCATAATTATTTAAAATTGGAAAAAACTTTAAATAACATTGAGGTTTTCCAATATAAGATAACGCTTGTTTTTGTAAAAAATGATCATACATTTTTAGACAATTTACGAGATTTTTCGCGTTTTATTGTCCATAAAAATTTTTTTTATTCTAAAAAATTGCGAATGCCGCGCTTAGATTAAAATTGTATGTTCCTATAATGTATTGGAAGCAACAGGAGAGAGTTATGGGGTTTATGATTCGAACTCTCATAATTTTATTGCAATTACGCAAGTCGAATCCTTTACATATGCCTGCATCCAAATTCGCTTCAACATTTTTCCACGATTTTATCTTCTGAGTTGTCAAAGCCAATAGCAAACGACAACAAAACTTATGACAGCTCGAGAGAAAATGTTGAAGCGAATTGAATTGCGACCACCTGTACTTGATTCGCCTTGCAATTACGTGTAGATAAAGTAAAAGCATAAAAGTTATTAAGTCCAATAGACAGGAAAAAAGCTCTACTATGAGGAACTAAAAATATACATTAGCGCAGTTCATTATTTGGTGCAAATGTCTTGCGTAAGTGCGAATGCAAGAAATCGTTGCTTTTTCTTTGCAACCCAACAACAAAATATACAAGGTTGCACTCGCAATATTTTTGCATTTACGCACCGCTAATTACGTGTTGCTTTTTCGCATGAGTATTGCGTTTGCAACACTGACACTCGAACAGCTGACATTTTAAAACAAAGCAAACAAAAAATTGTAGAGATGGAGCCAGCAGCAATTACCACAAAAATAAAACGTGAAAAATTAAAAATTGTGTATTAATTTATCAGCTGTTAATTGGAGTGCAATAAAATTTGAAAGTTGTTAAAAAGGGTGCTCAATATCAGTTGCAATATAATCGCAAATGCAAATAGTCGCAACCAAAACCGCACCAAACGCTGAGTACCGCTATTATTGCAAAGGGTAGTGCAATCATTTTGCACCATGCTAATTGTAAGTGTTACCTTGACGTTTGAAGTTTTTTGCCCAGTTTATTTTGACACTTCCTTATTTCTTTGTTCAACAGGCTCAACCTTGGAGAGGTACACGATTGAGCAAGGCGTTGAAATGGTTTTGAAGCCGAAAATGAGCTTTCAAATCAAAATGCAATGCAACATCATCCTTAGCAACGGGACATACTTTCACATAAGTTAAGCAGAGTTGCCACATTTGGGGAAATGAGCTTCCACGAGCAAACAATTGTTGAAAAGCCGATGCCCGCACAAAGAGTTGTGCGGGCCGTACTACTCCGCAGATGAGGTCGACCAAGCAGTTATCATGAATGGTTTTCACTATCGTGAGATGACACCAAACTTCTTGTGATCAGAAATTGAGGAATTGAACTAATGTAAAATTGGTATTATGAGTTGGCAAGCGCTGTCGAAAATTTCATTTCACAACAAATATTTCATTGAACGCAGTTTTGCTTTCGATAGAGCATGGCACAACTAATAAGGTAACCTTTTGCATACAATAAGAACAACTTCAATAAAAATAACATTCATGTTGTTTTTGTACAACTTCTGTAAACTGTCAAAAAGACGCCGCTTCTACATTTATGTATTTACATACATTTATGTATTTATGCTGTCTCGTTTTGGCTGCCTTTCATATCTGCATTCTCTTGACAATCTAAAGTAGGCAGATGAGACTACCTTATTAGTTGTCTCATGCGATAGAGTAGTGTAAAGCCAGGTACCTTGATACCAGGTAGCCTTACAAGACCAGCTGGCTACCGCTTTTAGCCTGAAGAACTGTCAAAATACATAACATTAAAGGCCGTGTCAGATAAAACTTTTGCTTCGCGTTGCGTTACATACACGCTTTGACATTTAAGATAAATGTACATGTACCATGTACATGGCAATTGTCACATAAATTTTATTTGACGCAAAGCAAAGCAAAAAGTTGCAAAAAGAAATTTCATCTTTTTGCACGCTTTGACAATTAGCTGCTTTCATTTTCGTTTATTTTATCTTGGCGTCAACAGAAATCAAAAAAAAAATTCCAAATAAATAAATAAATTTTATAAATTTAATGAATAAATTCATTTGAAATACATAATAAACAAAACTACAAATAAGTACATACATATGTATATAAAATATTTTATATATTCAATATTTTATTGATAATCAAACAATGCGCGGGTCTTGTCAAAGTTTTTATTGTGACATACACTTTTTGTTTTACGCTTTTCTTTCAAAGTTATAAACGTCACGCAAAGCAACAAAGTTTTATCTGACACGGCCTTAACACACAAACGCGAACAAGTGGGTGACAGATATTAAACATTTCTACCAACAAAATACATGAAGTGTTTGTTGGTGATGTATTTGTTGTAGTTATGGGACTACCTGATATCGATACAAGGTAGCCTTACAAGCCCAGCTGACTACTACTTTTAGCTTGTATAACTGTCAAAATACACAACACAAACACACATACGCGAACAAACGGATGACAGTAATACAGTTTTTCTACAAACAAAATACGTGCAGTGTTTGTTGTACTTATGCGATTACCTGGTATCAAGCTGCCTTGCTATATTGATACTGGTTTTAAATTATTACGAAACAGCAACTGCAGAAGATGTTTTCTCACGTCAAGATGATGTTAATTGGCTGCCAAGATCATGGGCCTGTTCGTAAATGCATAATAACTCTGCATGTTATGCGCACAACGTTCGAAAATGCAAACGTTGGCAACACTGCAGCAGTAATCTGTTCGTAAATGCAACACTGACGTACATAGATAAGGCCATGATACAATTAACAAGGTAGCCTTATCAGCTAAACCGTTAATCAACTGACTACTTTAGGTTGTCAACAGATTGCAGAGATGAAAGGCAGCCAAAACGAGATAGCTAATCCGCGTAAGCTCAGTGCATCTCTCTTCTGTAAATGTAGAAGTGGCGTCTCTTTGACAGTTTGCATAAGTTGTACAAAAACAAAATGCATGCTATTTTTATTGAAGTTGTTCTTATTGTAGCGAAAAGGTTGCCTTGTTAGTTGTATCATGGATTAGGCGCAAATAAAAATGGCTGATGCAATGAATGAGTGAGTATTAAATTTCGTTTTTTATGTCGTCTAATACACAGATGGAATTAATTATTAATTTTTCCATTTTTACAATTTATTAGAAGCAAAAAAAGAAATTAAATTCTCCGTGCGTAAATGCAACAAATGTGAAAACAATAGCGGTACTCAGCGTTTGGTGCGTTTTTGGTTGCGACTATTTGCGTTTGCGATTATATTGCAACTGATATTGAGCACTCTTTTTAAAAACTGCAAATTTTATTGCACTCCAAATAACAGCTGATAAATTAATACACAATTTTTAATTTTTCACCTTTTATTTTTTTTTGTAATTGCTGCTGGCTTCATCTCTACTATTTTTTGTTTGCTTTGTTTTAAAATGTCAGCTGTTTGAGTGTCAGTGTTGCAAACGCAATACTCATGCGAAAAAAGCAACACGCAATTAGCGGTGCGTAAATGCAAAAATATTGCGAGTGCAACCTTGTATATTTTGTTGTTGGGTTGCAAAGAAATTTATTTAAGAAATTTACGCAAGACATTTGCACCAAATAATGAAGTGCGCTATTAACATCAGCAACATCTTATCAGCAGTGGCATCGCAAAATAATCATATTGTGCAGAGTTGTGATGCATTTACGAATAGGCCTCCTGTAATTTTACACCGTTAGACTTCTTTCTTTGGAAATATTTGGCAAGGAAAAATGTACGCCAATAAGCCAAAACAATTCAAGAGCTAAATAATAAGATTATTCGTCACATTAACGACATTGAACCTGAATTATGTCTCAGGAGTCATTGAAAATATGGATCATTGGATATTTTACTTCACACATAATTGTCGTGGAGCTCACATACATATTATTAATAAAAAAATATTAAGATAATTCTCTGAAAACGTTTTCTTTTATCATCATTTAGTTGGACCACCCAACATTAGAAGTAGATAAGAAGGAATGCTACTAGAGACAGGTATCACAGATTCGGGAAGTCGAAGCGAAAGAGCTAATAAATCTATAAAATCATTGAAATGTGGTCGTTACAATTAGAAAGCCGAATTGGCAAGCAAAAAACTGGGCACTGATTCTCATAGTCATGTCACTTCGTTATGATGGTGACAGTCAAAGTTCCCTATTCCGTTGATCGCTTTAGTGGCAATTGTCACGAAAAATGTGCAACACAATTGCATTCGCACAGTTATGCTTAAAAAGTGGTAATTGTTACGAAAGGTGACAAAACTGTCAAATTTTTTTCTTCTTGATAGTGACAATAGTTACAATATGATGATACTATGAGAATCATAGTGTTGCCATACATCGTTGATGCTCACAGTCGTGATTGTCTCTATGGCTTTCTAAGCTGAAAACAAACATTTTATCTTATCGCACGGTTTTCTGTCAACAAATTTGTTGGCATTGATAATATCCTTTGTACTGATCATTTTTTGCAAAAAAAAAGTGTTATAGAATAATATTGTGCCCATTTGAAAGCATGCAAACAATAATAATAAAGTATTAAGAACATAAAACCGTGTCAAACTTTTGGTTGTGTCATGTTTTGTATGTGGTTTAATGTTTTCAGAACAGCTTATAGTCCACTTACACCAATGCGAAATCTGGTAAATACAGCATTTCGAGCCAAATCTGATTAATTTGACAAGATTTCTCATACAAAATGAAATCTATTTTAAGACTAGAGTTCAATAAAACCAATTCAAATCGACTAGGTACCTATTGAAGCAACTGTGATTTTTTACCCAAGTACTTAATTATCCTACGTTGCAATAGAAAAATATCACCATGTGATAGAACTTGTTCTGTCAAGCACCCACCCTGCATACATATAACGGATGGTTAAATGTTAAGGGCCGATGTTGAATGTGAACTACACTTATAGCATGTTTCCATTACGAGTTGAATCACCCGCTTCGCTCTGTCAACCATATTTATGAATCACACTGTTTACACGACTCGTGCTACGATTTGACTTTTGTTTTTGATAAGCCAGCATAAATTTTCCATTAATTTTCTTAAAGAAAATTTGTCTAAATGAACAAAAAAAGTAAGTGAAAGTGTTGTTGCAAAAAAAAAAATCATATTCATATGGAAATATCTTTGGAGTTGGCATTGCAGGGCATTAAATACAGCCCAGAACTTAATCTTTATTTTTATGGGAGAATTACGTTTTCTTGGCTTTTTATTTATTTATTTACACCCATATTCATAAAAACTATCGAAGGTTTATTACACGTTTATTTGACAAATATTCCGTAGAAATACTTCAAATAAGAGCTTAATAAATAAACTTACAATAATTATTATGAATATGACCCTTATTCTTTTTTTTTTGATTACAATATATGATTTTGACAGATAGTGCAGAGAAATTTGCGATATAAATTAGAGAAGACAGAAATTTTACGTGCTTCGCATGTAGCTTCAACATGAAGCAACTTCATTCGCTCTCAAAATTTTGTATGGCGAAGCACGTTGCTTCGCTCCTGATTGGGGTGTTAAGCACAAATAGAGAGCGAAGCACATGTCGTGGAAACATGCTATTAAGCGTTAGGTTTTTTCTGCATTTCATTTGACATTTCTCAATTTCAGATTAATTCAATTTGAACTATGGAAAGATACACAATCGAGCAATGCGTTAAAGTTATTCAGGCTTATTATCAAAATGGGAGTTCAAATCAAAATTAATATCGTGATTTTTTTTTTTTTTTTTTTGGTCAATTTAATCGTTTAAATTGAGCAAAGCGGTTCTGTAAGAGATGTTGTGAAAAGACCAGTTCATGCTCGTGCATGAACACATGAACACACGCACACATGCCATTATTCATTCTTTATTTTTCTCGCTCAATAACCATGTGTTTAATTTTTTAATTCTCTTTTCTGCAACTTTTTACCTCTCGTACTCACATTTTTACTATTCTCTTGTTTTTTCTCTCCCTTTCGTACACATACATTTTTCTTTAATATTCTTTGCCATTTCTCTGACAGTGACGCCATTGTAAGGTGTTGAGAATTTATGCATCTTACAATATGCCAATGCCTGACAATGTACTAGCATTGATGATGCCAAAGTGTTCAGACGATTGACAGTTAACTGACAATTAATTGTTTGGTAGGTGGCCTGTCAATGCTTTTGCTTGCATTATTGTCAGGAAGAAGTTGTAAGTTCTCACGATTGGTTAAAAATATTCTATACATTTTCTGACAATATTGTAAAATCTTACAATCGTCTATACCCAGCTTTATCCTTTTTTTTTCATTAGCTCATGGCGTCTCTACTTCTTCAAGAACTACCATTACTGATGCGGACGGGTCATTGTGAAATCCAGAAAGAAATATTAAAAACTGCGTTCTCTAACCTAACCTATTTCTTACGCAATTGGTTATATTTGGCTAACGCCAAAATGAATAATCACCACGTTTAAACATTTCACCGTGCTGAGCGGCAAGTAGAAGTTTATGGGAAAAAAAAATGAGTGCTGATGAGAAAAAAGTATGGCAGATTTGACACAACTACTGTTAGGCCAGCTCAAGTTGTACCTTTATTTTATTTCAGTGCTTTTAATAATATCAATCATAAGCAGTCAATTGAATTGAAAGCCTGTCTAGTTTAAAACTCTGTATACTCATATTTATATAGATTTCGACTTGGCGGCGTAAATGCACTACTTTCATCTAATTTACTCACATCAAGTTTGGTTCGTCAAGTCTTGAGTTTCTAGTAGAAATCAGAGAAGAGAATAGAAAAAGGTACAGACTTAACCGTACCGGCAGGTATATTATTATTTTCTCGTGCAAACGAAGTTGACAGAATTGTATTTTGCTAGAACATTGACGGCAAAGAAAACATAATTTCGTGGATGGACGTAAACGAAACTTCAAAATAGAATTGCACAAAAACTGATCAAGTAAACCTGATGTGTGTAAACTGGCACTATGGAAGTTTTGCTAATAATATGAAGAAAAAATATTTGTGGAAATGAGTGTGAAGGATAGACAGATAAAATAGAAATACATAAGTAAATAAACAAAACCAACCTTTATTCTTTAGTTTTTAAGACTTAATGTTTTTATTGATTCGTTTAACAGTCCTTCAAAAGTGAATGTTTTTTTTCGAATTACGTTCTTCACATAAAATTATTCGTAACCACAGTGAGATCAGCAATAATTTGATTAGTTTCATTTAATATATTTGACTAATTTTTAGTAATTAGTAAAGATTATCCGAATTGAAGGCGAGAAAATGTCAAAAGCAGTTTTGTAATTGCGTTTGTATTTATATTAATATTATGGTTAAGTTTTATTTCAAGTCAGTTTTGAATTTAATACAGAACAAATCCACCAATAATTAGAAAGAGATAAGGATAAACAAAACAAAAAACAGTATTTTTTTTTTATAGAAAAAAGAAGAAAAAATTGAAACAGTTGTTAATTCATTTTTTTATTCAAGGATTTAAAAGGCATTTTATAATAAATAATTTAATAATTGCGATCACAACAGCATGCAAAAATATATGAATAAAAATAATATAAAATAAATTTTTAATTAATACCTACATATTACGTACATACATATTTACAAGATTTTCTTTGATTATTTGTTAATTGTTTTCTACATTTTTTAGTTTTATATTAACTAAAAATAAATAAAAAAGAAAGTGATAAAATATATTAAAAGAAATCAAACATAATCATTAATATTCAATAAAGAAAATTAGGCCCTTATTATGGACAACATTCGATCTTCGCTGAGTAACGAAGATCGATCAACGAATGTAAAATTGGAATTATGAGTTGACAGCACTGTCGAAAAGTTCGTTGCTCAACGAATTTTTTTTTATCGAATGCAATTTTGCTTTCGATAGATACACTAGTGTAGAGTAGAAAAAATATACAATAAAAGCCATATTCATAATAATTATTGTAAGTTTATTAAGCTCTTATTTGACGTATTTCTACGGAATATTTGTCAAATCAACGTGTAATAAACCTTCAATAGTTTTTATGAGTATGGGTGTTAGTATTTTCTATTTTGTTTGATTTTGATTAACTAAACACTTAAAGGGCAGTTCAGACTATTATACTATATATTAATACGTGTCAAAACTTCTAATAATACGATCCAGTGTGATAAAATGCGTTATACAAATGGAAAATAATACGATAAAAATTTGACATCCCATACGATGATTTCATGACAATAAGAACAATTTCAAGGAAAATATAATGTATTTTGTTTTTCTACGACAGTTCACAAATGTCATAAAAACAGCACTGAAAATAAAGGGTGTTTTTTTCGATGTATAGAACTTTAAGTTGCAATAACGACGCTTTTTTTTTTGCTATGTTGTTATGAATCTTGTTTTTTCCTCATGCCAAAAGCCATTAAAAAATGAGATGTCGCAGTATCGATAGCTAAATTTAATTCAAAAATGGGATACTTTGCGTTGTTGGACTAGAATATGAGGGTCGGCTTTAGTATAATGTTATCAATTGCCGTAAAATGAAAAAGTGTGCTGCCAGATGCATGCAGATTTTGTACGCGAAGCCGGTGTTGGTTATACCATGGAGGAGAAAATCCCTTAGCCCGGCCGACAAATTTTGCATACCTATGAAAAAATTTATTGAATTCAATGTAAAAAATAGGATTTCGAATGATTGGAACCGTTTATGAATTCGCGAAGGAAAAACTTTCCTCTGGCAGCACTGTTTTACCAACATTTTCATGTTTTTCTTAATAAATTCCGCAACTTCAAAGTCGAATTAATAATAAATTAAAAGCCTCCGGCAGACTTTGGCCTCGGTTTTAGGAGGTCTACGACACCCTCTACAAACCTATAAAACTCATTTCTTTCAAAGCCTGGCTCCTTATTCTAAAGTTTCCCCGAATCTGTCCTCATACGGTATTCTTTCCTTTGACGAACGCTCATAAAAGCAGGCATATTAATATTTAAATCGAAATATTCGAAAACACTATTCTTTTTTTTTAGACTTTTGTCTCGTTGTAAAGTGCAATGAAAGTATTAATATTTGTATAATAGTCTGAACTGTCCTTAGTTTATGTAGCTCTGGTCGAAGCAGGAGCTAGTGAAACTTATTTCATTGATGGAGGAGAATCCTCAATTTGCAAAAGGCATTTGCATTTGATTTGTTGTTATACGCGCTTACAGGTCCAACTACATTCGTTTTATTTACGCACTTACATACATTCATATGTGTTGAAATCCATTTCCAATTTTATTATTTTATTCTTATCGCCAATTCCACTAAACGTTCAGCATCAATAATGTATTACTTTAAATAAATTTGCTAGCGAATAACTTTTACTAATCTTAAAACCTCAGTTGATCAAATGTAATTATTGTGAATAGTCTATATAAACAGAACTCACAATAGTAGTTATTCAGCAAATCAAAATTCGTTTGATTAAATTGTTCAACGATTATCGAATATTGTCCATTATAAGGGCCTTAAAGTACTTAGAAGTTGTATAGATGTGACCAAATCAGTATTAGTTTAAAATGAAAGGCAACGAAACGAAAAGAATACAGGTTTTAAAAAGCTTTCAAAGTTAAAATTAAACATTTTCAATTTACAAGCCATTCCAGAAAGCCAATTATTAACAATTATTCAGTTGGAGAGAGAGAGAGAGTTTTGTTAAGTTTTAAGATTAGTTCTGCTGGATAAAAATGTTAAAAATATGTTTGCTTTTTTTTCGTTAATTTTGCATGATTCTTAATCAGAAAGTTTCAAGGTAATTTGGTTTGTTTTAGTGTATAATAACTTATTCCTTTTTTTATAAATTAGTTTAATTTTTTGTAACACAATAGAATGACTAGTAGAGTTGCAAAAGCACGCAAGAAGATTTGTTCTTGATCATTCACAGTTGTTATATCTAGCAAGATTACTACGGTTATCTGCCATAAATAAAATACTTACACGATTAATGGAGTTGCGACGAGGACCAACCGACCCGCCTGTTATCGAGCCCCCACCGCTGCCGCTTCGACTACGAACAACATCAGTGTCGCCTATGCAGATATCAGAGTCTGAGTCTGTGCGCCTCAAACCACCATCCTGATAAGCCAGTATGCCAATAAGCAGAAAAGAAAAAAAAAACAATTGCAATGCAGTACAACACAGCAAATGCTTAACACCCCCATTTACACATGCAAGTAACTTGTTGCAAGTTGTGTGTACCAATACACTGATAGAGACAATTAAAGCTGTTGCTACTTGCTTGATTGTTTACACAGGCAAGTGCAAGCTCATTTTTAACATGTCGTCAAAGAAAATGGTCCTAAAGAAAATTGCTTTACTTTACAAAATAAAAGAATTCAATGAAAGCAATAATAATAAAACAATTATGCGAAAAAATAACTACAAAATCACTGTTCCATTTTTGTATATTTAAAAATCACTATTTTTTGCTTTTTTTGTTAATTGTTTATTCTGTTTTTTTGGCCGTCTACAAGACTTTTTAATGGCTGGGTTGCCAAAGTATTGTCATACGAACTGTTTTGGGGAAGCAAATTATACAAATATATTTTTTATCAAATAAATACTAGTAAATTTATATTAAGAATCCATAAAAGCCATATTTTACTTCAATTTTTTTTATATTTTACCTTATTTTGCAGTATGTAAGATCAAAAACAAAAAAAATCATTCCTTGTAAGTTATCTATTAAAATTAAAATATGAACTTTATAGGGTAACACTGTTTTTGCTTTTGATCATTTTACCGACATACAAGTAAAAAAAAAATTACTAACAATCTAAATCTCTTGCAAGTCAGCTCACAACTTGCACAAGTATGATGGTATTAGTAAAAAATTGTACTTGCGTGTGTAAATGGGGGGTAAAAGAAAAAAAAAACTCTTGTCAAGGCACATCATATAATTACCTGTGTCAGTTGTTCGGTGGTAGTTAAAAGTCTTGCTACAGGATTGCAACACACAGGCAACGTTTCCAATAGCGTTGGTCTTGAATGTGTCAATAAGGGTTTCATGTATCTGGAAAAGAGAGTATGAATTAATTTCAGCAGCAAATCTTTATATTTTGAACTGTAGATTCCAATCACAAAATTACGTTGTTAAAAAGGATAAATACGAATTTTTAAAGCTATTTTTGTATGGGAGCCTCTAAGGTGGGAAATAAAGGGTTGGATTGTTCCATGGTTATACATTCGAGTCCTCCTAAAGTACAGTGGGGCTAGTTAGAACGATGGGGGGAACATTAATGAAAATACATACAGGGTGTCCGGCAACTTAACGTCCAAACGAAAACTGGTGATGATAGGTCAAGTGACGAATGCTCCCAGAAAAATTATAAAAAAAATCTATGTTGCGAAATTTAGAAGGTATTGCCATATTGAAAAAATTAAAAAAATAAATTTCTAACTCATACAATTGTAGTTTTGAATCAAAAAAATAATAATTTAAAAAACTTAACGTTTTTGTGCAAACATTTTTTTTCGCAGTTTGTAGAACAAAATTCATCAAATGTTATACATTTTTGAATTTGGGACAAATTGCGCCAACTTTTGGCGAAACTTGCCGAAGGTACCTAGTGCAAGTTTTTCTTCAATACGGCTGGTATAAAAATTCGCAAAATGTGCGATTTTCTTTGTGAATTCGCAATTACAGTCATAATTCTTAAATGTAGATAAAAGAAGGATAATTGACGATATTGGAGAATTTTTTTTTTTAATTCCAAATTTGTGATCACAGAAATGAAAAGATCATCACAGATTAATTTTTTTTTAATATGGCAATATAAGATATTCACGACATAGATTTTTTATAATAATTTTTCCGGGATCTATCTCACCAGTTTTCGTTTGTACGTTAACTTTTGGAACACCCTGTATATTTTTGTAATAAAGTGCCGGTCTCACGTTTTAGCACCTGCAATTTTCACATTTCCATGCAACTTGTGTGCGGTTGCGGCACGGCTGCTCTTACATCAATTTGCCTAACATTTACGGAGAATATTTTTTGATTTTTGGGGAGAGCGACAATCTAATATTTACGAAAAAAAAAATTGTCCCATACATACAAATAAGGCGCACTTTAATGTACATACATAGTGTAAGTATAATTTTATGGGAATATATGAATATAACAAGTATATGCATACTTACTTTGTATCAAAATTGCCCCATAGTCTGGCAAGAATCGCTTTTTCATTGCGTTTCCCATTGCTTCCCACTCCATTTCCTGCTGCCACACTATTTTCTAAGTCACCACAATCCTGCAAATATCCATCAGACTGTTTTTAAATATAAAAATCATTCTACAACCTGAGTTTCTAATTTCGAACAATGCACCAAACAATCAAGTTAAACAAAGATTATATATTTTATTAGTCAAAAATTGCCTGTAATGTTTATGTGTTACTAACCTACATATAAATATGTATGTTTGGCCAATTCACAAGCTTCCCTTTTATGGTGTATGATTTTATTATGGAATTGTTCATTGTGAATAGTGGATTTTATGGCATTTATTATTTTAAGTTTATTTTTATTAGTATTTATTTATTTATTTAAATATATGAACATTTTTTTGGAATATTTTTAGTTTTTGGAGTTTGTGAAGGAGCATTAGGTCTTTCAATTTCAGTTTCTATAATTCGAATTCATTTTCAATTCCAAAACAAATGAAGTGCATTTATTTTGCACTTTGCTTTAATAGTGAGATTAACATTAGCGCAGTTCATTATTTGGTGCAAATGTCTTGCGTAAGTGCGAATGCAAGAAATCGTTGCTTTTTCTTTGCAACCCAACAACAAAATATACAAGGTTGCACTCGCAATATTTTTGCTTTTACGCACCGCTAATTACGTGTTGTTTTTTTTCGCATGAGTATTGCGTTTGCAACACTGACACTCGAATAGCTGACATTTTAAAACAAAGCAAACAAAAATTGTAGAGATGGAGCCAACAGCAATTACCAAAAAAAAAAAAAAAAAATAAAACGTGAAAAATTAAAAATTGTGTATTAATTTATCAGCTGTTATTTGGAGTGCAATAAAAATTTGCAAAGTTGTTAAAAAGGGTGCTCAATATTAGTTGCAATATAATCGCAAATGCAAGTACTCGCAACCAAAAACGCACCAAACGCTGAGAACCGCTATTAAAAAAAAATAGCTAAACAAAAACAATGAAAAGAGCCTTGTAGAAAAGAAAATGGCATTGTAAGATTTTAAAAATTAAAAACAAAAAAATCTGTTCAGAAGCGAAAAACTTGCAAAAGTCAAAAATAGACTTGCAATAGTTTATAGAAAAAAGTTAAAATTTTAAATTTCCAAAAACAAACACAATAAAATAAAAATACAAAATAACTGCTGAAAAACCGCGCAAAATTTGCAAAAGGAAAAACAAACTTAGAAAAATAGTTCATAAACACCATAAACAGTTATAAATCGCATTACTGGCGGCTCACGCGATACGACGGTACAAGTAGCTTGTGAACTAAGCACGTGTGTTTGTGAAGAAGTGTATTAAAAAATATGTATAAAGTAGGGAATGGCATCAGAAAGTAAAAGTCGCTTTTCGATTTTTCGACCAACCATTTTTCATTCCAATTATTTAATCGATTAATCGTAGCTCATAATCGTTTTTTTTTAAGTCGATTAATATATCTTGCATAAAATAAATGCACTACGACTTGAATTTTTACATGGCGCCAAACGTGGCTGGGTGGCATTTTTTTAAATATTCACTTATTTGGTATTATAAATTGCACGTTTTATTCGATCAAATTTTCAAAACCGAACACTTGCTCTGTTTTCTCTTCAATAACTTTAGTGGTGGTAGCTTTCTATAGCAATAACAAAAACTTCTTTTGCTTACAGTATGTAATGAAATAGACGTTTTTGTTGTCAAACTTCTACAACAGGTAATTTGGTTATGCTTTGTGGCATGGTACAACTAATAAGGTAGCCTCATCAGCTAAACCGTTAATCATCTGACTACTTTAGGTTGTCAAGCGAATGCAGAGATGAAAGGCAGCCAAAACAAAACACCCCAAATCAATGTAAGCTCTGTTATCTCTCTTCTAATGCAGAAGCGGCGGCTTTTTGACAGCTTACAGAAGTTGTATAAAAACAAAATGCATGTTATTTTTATTGAAGTTGTAGTTATTGTAGTGGAAAGGCTACCTTATTAGTTGTAGCACGCTTTGTGGCTTACCATTTCGATTAATCGATGCCAAAAATCGATTTCAGCATAAAGTTGGCAATGCATAATCGATCAGAAAATAATCGTTTTTTAGGACTGAAAATTGATTATCGAATACAATCGAAATCGACTTACCATTCCCTAGTATAAAGTGAAGATTTTGCAAAATAAAAACAAACGCATCTATCGCTCAATTGAAATTTGAATTTGTATACATGGGCTTCATATGAATGACGAGATAATGGACAAATCTTTAGTGCCTGACAAACGAGTATGCACCTGTGTATATTTGTACTTTTTTTTTGTTGTAGATACATAGATGAGAGAAAAGAAATGTTCATCTTCGATTTGTTTTTAAAAGTTATTTTCAAAAAAAATACAACAAATGTGCCTGTCTAAATTGTGAATAGTGCAACAAATCAAACGAATAATGAATTTTAAAACTGCAAACATTTGTGCATTCATTGCAGTGTTATGTGTTGTAGATGAACAACGTATGTAGTACTTTTAGTAAATAAGATAATAAATATATTGTCGTGAGTGATTTTTTATCGTACATATGCAGAAAAGTGCATATCTCTTAAGGTTCTGAAGCGATCTGGAATATTTTTCACAAACTGCATTTTTAAGAGAATATTAAATGATACACACGCATTAAACTCAATATGTTTTCATCAACTTTAACTTTATAGTCGAACTATATGATTTACAATTGTTAATAATTTTATTAAATTTTTTTTAAAAAAAAGTTCGAGTTAATAATTTTATATGGCTTGAGTTCGATTTTTTACTTTCTCAAAATTGAGAGAATTTTTGTGATAAAATTGGAGTGATCAATATTTAAAAAAAAAAGAGAAGAAATGTAAAGCTGAAGACTTACCATGGCTGTTTTACGATGCTCGTCAGCACCCAAATTCCCTCGAACCCAAGCCATGACCAATTGCGTACTGTTTTTAAGCAGCAGCGCATAGCCTTCCTACCACCTGAGCTTTTTTAGCTCAATTTTAGAGCTTAATTTGGAGGAAGTAAAGCCGAACTTAAAAGCCCAATAAATAATTATCAGTTAAAGGTACCACTATAAAGACAAATAAGTATGTAATAAATTAAGCCAATTACGAGACTGACTCGCAAAGCAACAGTTCCGTACTACCGTGCAAATTCTACACAAAGCGTAACTCTGGTGTACCCTTTAGTTTTAAAATTTTTATTATCTTTAATAGTTGTTGTTGTAGAGGTCAGACATTTACATGCACTGTGTAAATTTAAAACCTCTATCTTATACTGTTTAAACGTTATAGCTGAGTTTCAAACTAAAGGGTGTCCCCATGTGTGAACACCAATTAATTTTTAAGTTTTTTTTAGCTTTTGGCATTTGTTGTTGTAGAGGCCTGCGAACTACATATACTGTGAACATTTTAAGTCTCTATCTTTTACGGTTCAAAAACGAAAATCAATTTGCAAATTAAAGGCTGCACCCGTATAATACCATGTTCATACATGCGCCTTTATCGCAATAAAGTCCATTATTGAGCTCAATATTCCATACAAAAAGTCAATAAAGTTATTGCTTTATAAACTCAAAACACAACACTGTAAAAGATGTGTTTAATAAGCAAAAGTATACAATGCGAGATGAATGACGAGATAAATGTCAACAAAAGCAAACAAAACAAAATAATAAAAAATAAAAAAAATGGAGAGTCAAGTGAAGGAAGGTAAGATTTTTATAGTAATATTATATCTTTTTGTTCTATTTTGTTTAAATTAATAACATTTAAATCTATTTGACATCTTCCATTTTTCTTATTTGAAAATATTTTCCACTTTTTCTTTCTTACTACCAAAACAAAAACAACAACTTTTTTCCAGCTGTCAAATACTAATTGAGTTAGCGCAATATTTGTATGTATGAACGCAAAAAATATTATGTCAATAAACTGAATATTATCTCAATTAGAAATGCATGTATGAACAAGGTATAAAGGCCGACATTTAATTTTCATCTTTGGCACATGTTGTTGTGTAGGCCTGGTGGCTGCATATACTGTACAAATTTCAAAGTCTTTACCTCTTACGGTTCAAAAGTTATAGCTAATTTCAATTTCTTGTATGGGTGCAAACTTTAGTTTTTATTTTTTGTTTGTTTTTGGTATTTGTTGTTGTAGAATCTTCGTATCCTATGCAAATTTCAAGTCCACTTTCATTCTATGAGTGCAGAACCATACCAGAAGGTCTGTAGGCCTCCTTACGTTACTAATAAAAAGTTTTTATTTTTATTATTTGTTGTTGTAGCGGCCGGGTAACCACATGTACTGTAAAAATTTCAGCTCTCTAGCTCTTACCGTATGGAAGAATGGGGCCTGTGACGGACGTAGAAGTCTCAGTAATAGGGTTCCGTTTTTACTCTATGACTACGGAACCCTAAAAATATAAAAATCATTCGGAAATCAATTGGATGATCAACAGAAAAATACAGTGATAAAACTGAAATTTGATCAATAGGTTAAACATAGACAGACGTTGCTACTGAGTTTGAAGCAATTTGGTTGCTGATGAATGTTGTGGCGGACGTAAAACAGCCATGGTATGTTCCCTAGCTATTAAGTCTTCAACTTTACTTTTTGTATCTTGTTTAATAATGAATTCATTATTAAACACAATTTAGGCCTTATGAGATGGAACAAAGCCATGCAGAAAAAATGCTGTTTTTCATGGTGCCTACACCAATATTTCTTGGCGCTCCTACTCCCCCCATCTCTGGTCTGTACTGGCCGACGACTTAATTCGGATTCTTAAACGCAAGGGATACAAAACTATAGAATATGCATAATAATAAGGGAGAGCACTTCAGGGACGATTGGTGACCTGAGAACAGATGCAGGATGTTTTAAATATAACTTGGGAGTGGTGCCGGTCGGAGGGGCTATCAATTAACCGCATAAAGACCACTATATCCTTTATAGGCTTTTTACACTTACTCACATCTTACATCTTTCATCATTTTGGCAAGATGTTAACATCTTCCTATACAAATTCTATATGAAAAAAACTCAACATCTCTAAAATGTTGGTGGCTATTCTGAAAAACGCGCCGAAGAGGTGCAACTTTCCTTGGCAAACAAAAACAAAATATGAAGAATTGTTTGTGTTTTCCCTACATCGCAAGAATAAAATTAACGAGGTAGTTGGCCACACGCGTATCTCTTTCACCAGTAAACGGTAAATTTTGTACGAAACATAAAAACAATTTGTTTGCACTCTTGACATTTTGTTCTTGTTTTACATGTACAGATTCACTTCACTAGCACGTTTTCCCGAATAAGCACCGTTATTTCTCATTTTGCTGTATTCAACATCTTTCGATTATTTTAATGTCATCACTAAACGGAAGTTAAGAAAAATTATAAAAATGCATACCATCACTAGAAAATATACAAGTGTCAAAATTTTTTACAATGAACGTGAACGAACAATGTAAGTAAATTTTAATTAAATTAAACATAATATAAAATTAGTAATCCAATACCTTTATTTATAGTAAAAAAGAATAAATTACTTCGTGTTGTGTAATGTTTTTTAGTTTGCTCAAACACGTGAAATAATATGTGACAGATGAAATGTAATGTAAACAGCTTTTTTCAATTTTCAACATACATCTCAAAGATGTGAGTAAATGCAAATCCGCTATTACCAGAAAAAGGACAAAACCACATTTCAAATCTGTACTGGAAAAGGCTTCTAGAAGTCTTTGGACTGCGCAGCAGTTATTCGGTAGGTCTTTAAAATTACCTACTGGATATAAACGCAAATTATCAGACCAAAAACACTATATAAATCTCTAGAGTGGTGGGGTAAGACGAAATAGAGGACAGCTACATTGAGGCTGTGTATGTCACAGCAGCCATAACAATTTATGCTTGCAAACCGTCGAAAATTGGGTTCAGCATCTGGACTTACGCAGACGTGCCCATGGTGGCCATGCAAAAGAAATCGAGTTTCATACATAATGGCATTAAACGTGCTTTTACAGGCATAAAGAATTTAATAATATATAATTTGTTTTATTTAAAAAAAAAACTTTTGTAGCGCTCTTATTGAAAACCTCGTTATCTGCATTTTTAGATGTTTGTATCCATATGCTTGGCCAAAACAAGAGAGCAGTGGTCCCGTTATTTGACGGCTAGTATGACCGTACGTTAAGATTACTGGCGGGCCACTCACAGCTCATTACACTTGAATTAACTTGCAGATTCTGCGGTTCAAGGGGGCACTTGATCACTAACTGTGTGGCACGTGGATACAAAATATATATTTAGGCTATTAAAAGAATATATATTGAAAGGCGAACAGTATTCACTAACGCTTCCATTAGGGAAGCTGATGCGGTAGCTTGGTGCATTAAGTGTGTGAGGACTATTTTTCAAATTTTTAAATTACAGCGCAAGCGATTTTCTTTTATCGAAATAGCGGCTTTTTAAAGGGCAGTGTGGCCTTTAAAATGAAATTATAAAATCCTAATACATGTTAGTGTGCGCTAATACTGTAACATAAATATTTAGAATATGTACGAATAAAAATGATTATTGTATTTACACATACCGCGTTTGTTGTATTTTCCATTGAATTGTAAACCTTTTTTTTTTTTTTGGTGATTATTGCACACAAAAATGTTGAAAATATAAAATTTAAAAAAAGGAAAGCAATTCTTTTAAATATATTAAGAAACTTAAATGCAATCTTATAAATATATGTAAGTACTATGCTACATAATTAAGCA
Organism: Sturmia bella; assembly: GCA_963662145.1. Lineage (NCBI taxonomy): Eukaryota > Metazoa > Arthropoda > Insecta > Diptera > Tachinidae > Sturmia > Sturmia bella. The sequence goes on along the minus strand of OY759171.1, from coordinate 47,555,640 downwards.
ATAATAAGATTTAAGAAAAAAAAAAGGATAGAGAAAAAACGTTTGAAACTATATAGAACAAAGAAACATACATACATATGTACACAGAACTTTAACAAGACGAAAAAGGAAAAAATGCAAACAAATCCAAACTAAAGCTTTAGATAACGTTCTAAGTATATAATTTTAAAATTACTCACACTGTGAACCTGGTAATTATTTAATTGCTCTGTTTCTTCGTCGACACCCACGCTGTTGCAATGCAATACATATAAATTTATTTTTATTAATAAACCAAATAGTAATTTAATTTAATACTTTCGACTTACGGTATCTTCAGCCAGTTCAATAGAAAGTTTGAGGCACCGCCTTGTATAACAACAGTAAATATAACAATTAAAGACGTTGCCGTCAACATAGTTTGTCGAGCCTCCGAAAGGGTATTGCGTATGGCTAAAGCAAACGACATCGCACCTCGCAAGCCTAGAAAAAAAACGCATAAATAGATATTGTAAAAGGAACTTGAAAATAAAAAGAAATCAATCGCAATATTACCCGCAAAGAATAACATATGTTGAAAGTTTGAAGAAATTTTGGGTTTACGATTCAAATTTAACAACCATGACAGCGGATATATATTTATAGCTCTTCCTATTGCAGCACAAATCTTAAAAAAAAGAGACAGCAGTAAGACATACATATAACATTTTTACTCTTTGAAGGTTGGCACTTACAAAACCAGTTATAATGAAAACTGCATCAAAATGATGTTTGGGGAAGGTGAACATGGAAACACCGATATATGAAAATATGAAATTCTCCGCTAAGAAATTCAACAGCTCAAATATTTCTTTGGTTCTCGTGCGAGAGTCTTCGGATAAATTGTTGTAAGTGTAATGAGCCTGACAGATACCACAGAATAGCACTGCAACCACTCCAGTTAACTCGGAAGCCTCCGCAATGAGAAACGTGCTGTATGACATCAGCACAAACAGCGCTGATTCCAGTAAAGGAAAATCTCGAACACGAGTAAATTTAGTCAAGTGTGAAACAAGTTAAGGAACCATCATACATGCAGAGTGCAGTTAAAATTAAAGTTAGGCTCTACTAGTAGAGCGTCCTATCAAGAGTCCTCTGAGTCACAGGTTCGATTCCTGTCGAAGGCTCTAATTATCTTTGCAGACAAGCAAAAATTTCCGCAGTTTCGTGTTTGTTAAAAAAAATCTTTGTATTAAGCTTGAGGTTTTTGTTTTCTTAACAAAAAAAAATTTAAATTTAACGGCATTATTCATAACAAAAAACGAACCCAATTATTTATTTATTTTTTTTTTTTTTTTTTTTTAAACAAACACAAAACTGCGAAGCTTCTTGCTTGTCTGCAGACAAGCAAGAAGCCTTAAGAGCCAATTGAAATGTCCAAAAATATATGTACCTTACAAATGCCGACATTTCGTCGAGGCTACTTACTCAACTGATCAATACACTCGAAAAAAGCTTAAAAGAATGTTTGAAACTTAACTACTTATTCCAAAATTGCCCTGAACAAAATGAGAATCAGAAATATTCAAACGAACTTTTTTAATACAGTGACCATTTTTTCGTCTTGCAACACTTTCCCTTTTCTTAACGACTTCTATACAAGACAATAAAGCTTTGTAAGGTCTATTTTTGGACCTGAATTAATACATAACAAGAAACTATAAATTTAAAATTAATGAAACCGTTGTTATCACTGATACAATAGCAACAAACACAAAACTCAATTGGATGTTGGTGAGAGAATATAAAATATATGCCAATCAACAAAAAAATACAGTGATAAAATTGAAAGTTGATCAACAAGATTAAATACAGACAGACAGACAGTAATGAAGAGCTCATGGTTATGCATTGCTGCTTAAAAACGGCGTAAAAATTAGTCATGGCCTGGGTTCGAAGCAGATGAGCGACGTGGCGGTCGTGAAACAGTCATGGTATGTACCCCAGCCAGTAACCCCCTAATTTATAAAAATTATAACAGGCTTATAAGACTGTTATTTGACATATTTGTATGGAAAATCTGTCAAATAAGAGCTTTATAAACCTGTTATAATTGTTATGAATTTGACGGTAAGTCTTCAGCTTTACTTTTCTTGTCTTCTTTAAAAATGTTCATCACTCCAATTTTATCACAAAAAAAATATGCAAAGAATAATTAAAAAAAAAAAACGAAATTTAATTTGATAAAGTTGAAAAAGGATATTAATGCTGTAAAACTTCCCATCAAAGCTCCAATTAACAAAGACAACATAAATATACCAAAGAAATCACTCAGTGCTCGAAAGAAGGCGTACGTCTCAAATTCACCTGTACTTGAGTAGTGTTTTCCATAATTTTGTATTGCTCTGAAAATAGAAAAAAAAAATAACTTTACCATTAACACAGTCAAAGTACACTAGTCTGTCTGTAGACAGACTACAACATCCAATTACTTAAAAACAGCATGCAATTAGTCATTAGTATACAATGAATTATCGAAGCAATTTGGGTGCTGACAAGCGACGTGGTGGACGTGAAACATCCATGCTATGTACCCCAGCCAGTAAGACTGCAATTTTACTTTTCTTTTTTAAAGATTTTGCTTACTACAATTTTATCACAAAAAAAAAAACTTTCGCCATTCTGAGGAAGTAAATATTATGTATTTCATATCATATCATATATTTCAACTATAAATTTAAATTAATGTGTAGCTATATTTTATCATAACATCTATTTTTGTTTTTCAGCACACCCATCTTCTTGAGAAATGCGCCGATATCGAAAAGAGCGTAAGGTCGTTACTATTTTTCATTTTGTTTGTTTTTTTATATAGTTTATAAGGTTAGTTTTTAAGCACACCATTAATTAAATTTTCATAAATGTTGAGCCGGGAGCAAGCACTTGTCAGTACTGTTCAATATAAATCCATTAAAAATAAACAAGTTTGGCACTGTTATTCTATATAATCTTATTAAAAGAAAACTTTATAGTTTTAAGTTTTTTTTATGTAATTGTTATTTAAAATTTATTACCTTTATATACATACATATGCACGGTTGTTTGAAAGTCTCAAATAAACTTTACTTTACTTTTATCATTTGGATTTTTGCATAGAGTTCATAAAAGCACTTTAAATTCTACTTTTTTTATGAAAATTAAAATTTTTGAGAACATTGTTCTTTGAACTGTTGGAGGTATCCCCAAAATACAACTCTGCATATTAATTCTTTATTTTGCTTTCTTGATTATCTTTACATATTATCTGATTTATCTATTTGAAATAAGCGTTAGATGTATTTTTTACGTTATTGTTCATTCCTAATAAAACTTTTGCTTCAACATGAACTTCACAATTGTGTAATTTTTAATTACTTACCCGCTTAAAACGATGGCGACTGCATCGTTTAAAACAGATTCACCAAAAACCAGCGCATAAAGATTGACATCAACATGTAGGTCATGAAAAATGGCTAGTATTGTTAGTGGATCTGTTGGGGAAATCAACGCTCCAAAATACAGTGTGTCCAGAAATGTAAAACTGCTGCTCAAGTAAGATGGCATCAGTTTCACACAACCGTACATCATGGCACCGATTAGGAACGCTGACAAGGTTGTGCCCAATATAGCAAATGTCAAAATGGCGCCCAGATTACGAAAAAAATATTTCTGAAAGAAAGGAAAAATATTATTATTACTTTTTGCAAAACAGAACATTGATTCTATACCTTTTTTAAACTGTAGCCTGCATTGAATATAATTGGTGGCAAAATAATGTTAAAGAATATTTCCGGATCAAATGTGGCTTTCAAATCGATTTCATTTTCCGCAATATCATAAACTTGACTACGAAAGGTATACGCATACGTTTTATTTTCCACAAGTTCACTATTATCCGGGGGCGTCAGTCTTCCAGGAAACTGTAAGAAGGAATTAGTTTAGCAAACGTATGAGCACATGTATGTATGCATGTATAAAAGCAGCTGTGACTTAACATACTTGTAACCAGAGAGTATCTGGAGGTAAAGACTGATTGAACTTTGCATTTGGTTGCGGTTCAACTTCCAAATGTACAAGAGGTTTTGATGAAGCTGAATAACGTATGGCGGCACCCACAATTAAACCTTTCAAAAACAGAATCATAATAATAAACATATATTTTTTAATTTTTAGTCAAACGTTAATTACGCATATTAAAAGTGTAATCACTTTCTAGTTTTATTGCTTATTGATAAAACAGCAAAATGTGTGAAAATAAATTCGAATTTAAGTCTCCGAACACAATCCCAAAACTTTTAGCAAAAAAAAAAAAAAACATTTTGAAGTTAACGACATCAACTTGGATCTGAAATGTTTTAAAGGACTATACATATCACGGAGAGCCATGATCTTATCAAGGTCATAGAATTTTAGAAAAACAGGCTCTTCCCTATGCAAATGGTGGCCTGAAGGGTCCTCTAAGACTCCTGGGGCCGAATTCCGGCATTCGTGATTGAATAAACTCGATAGTGAAAATAATGTAAAGCAAAAACAAAACAAGCAACAAACACACAGCATTCGATCATGAATTCTTTCGCTCACGAATGCCGGAATCCGGCCTCTGGTGGGTGTGATATTTGAAATAATCTTGTGAATCGAATAAAACGGATTTTAAAGCCTCTATTTTTGAAAATATAAAATCTCTAGACAACTGCAACCAATACCAAGGAGACTTAAATATAACACGAATTTTTCAAGAAGTCAGTGTATTATAATAGCTCGCTTAAGGGTTGGAAAATCATTCTTTCTTACAGGACACTACTATGACGTATCTGATCTTCCTATTTGTTCCAACTGTAACTCCACATTTATTAACAGAATGCCCGCTTTCTAAACGAGATGACTCCTTGGATAACGTTTTGGACTGCTCTATTGAGAAGAATTGGGCTAAAATAAGGAGTTCTTTGCTGAAGCACAATATTCGAGATCTCTGACACTCATTTTCCTACTTTACAATAAATTATTCACATTTTTTATCTCATTATTATTATTATTATTATTCTTTTCGTTATATTATCAGAACTATTTAATTAGAATTAATTGATTGATTTATCCTTTTTCTATTACTTGAGCGCAAGTTACCCGCGCCTTTTTATATTTTATGAATTAACTTTGTAAAGTATAAGGTTGATAAATAAATAAAACCTCTAGAGATTACGCAAGTTTTTGGAAAAAGGGAATCTTCAGCGGACTACACATTGTTGTTTGAGCTATGATATTGAGAAGAACATGGTTCTCCGCGATATGTATAGTCCTTTTTAAATAGCTAATAACAAATTTGCTGTCACTGTTAAAACATGCTTACTTGTTGCAGCAGCTGATCGTTTAACTACTTGCACAAACTAGCGCGAAGAAAAAGTACGGGGTGTTTTGTGGCAGAAGAACAAGAATATTTCTCATTAATTCAGGTCCAAAAATGAACCTTTTCAAAATGGACCTGAATTAATACATTTCAATTGGCTCTTAAAGCAAATAAATAATTAAGTTCATATTTCTCAATTCAGGTCCAAAAATGAACCTTTTCAAAAAATGTCTGTTGTATTTTTCAGCTGTCTATATTCATATTTCTCTCTCAAAAACGCTCCCACTTGCCCGAACTTTGAGTACGGGAACAATTTTCGTGCAAATGGTGATGCCACGGGCTCCCAAACTTAATATCCTCAGTTATACTTAATTTATTTACAATTAAACATTTTATCTACAATTAAAAATCTTACATTTTGCGTCTTTTTGTACTCGAAATTAAAATACTTTAACCAGCCGCATTGAAAAAAAAAAAAACGCACTGAAATCTAAAATCACCGAATGAAATCAGTTTACTTGAAATTATTTTGAATTCAATTCCCATTGATTGCTGCTTTTTACAGCTCTGGTATACATATACATTTAATTTTATTTGATGTTTTAAAGATTAAAATAATTTGGAATTTCCCGGTCATGTCTATGGCAAGTGTTTTACATACATACATAAGTGTGTGTGTACATATGGACGGAGTAAATAACAACGCAACAAATCCAGAAGAAAAACGCAATAACGTATATACATACATATGTATTTATGTGGTATAATCATTTATAAGAGAAAAATTAAAAACAACTGCACACAACACAAATACATGTCATTTTAATTTTTATTTCACAACGCGAGTTTGTGTGCACATGCATCAAATTTAGAATTGCATATTTAGCAAATAAACGCATTAGTAGATACAAATGTAAAACGTAAGGGGCGAGGGCGCTAAGTGAGATTACTACAGCCCATTGATGGCATTAACTATTACATTAAAGAACTGTCACGACTTACCATAAATTACGGCAAGGCCTGTCTCATGTAACCAAGAGACACGATGATGCTTAAACAACCATATTGTCAATACAGTCAAGGTTAGGAGGAAGGTGTAAACGAGAAGGTTAAGGCTGTCGATGCGATGTGTTAATGTGGCTTTTGCATCGAGCGCAATATCTGTAGCCGTTGCGTTACAGCAATTGATTCCAAGAATGAAAATGTATACAATTGAAATGGTCGCACTGGGCGGATTAAACATATTGATGAAACACTGCTTGATAACATTATTCGATTTTCTTATCCAGTAGGACACCATCTGTGTCTAATTCTGCTTACAATTTACCGGATTTATCAATTTGTTCGACTCAATGTAAATTTATTTGCAAATTGATTTATGCACACAATATTCGTAATAATCGATAATTTTATTATTTTATTTCAACTTTGTTTTCCTTGCTATGACAATATTTATGTATACACCTGTATGTATATATTTTTTTTTATTCCAAGTTAGCAACCATTTCGGTTTCGTGTGATTCACTTTTTCTAATCAAATGTTCTTTCAACACACCACCTCATAATTACTCTTCAAACCTTTTGTTTTAAAAATGTTACTCTAAAATTAATTTAAAAAAACCTTTCTGATATTTATGTACGATTCACTTGTTTTTCATTTTTCAAATGACTGTGATGTTAATTGAATGATTTAATAGTAGAAATAGTGCTTATTAGAAAAATCACCAACTTGTGTTTACACGATATATTTTATTTTGCAATATACAGTCGAACTTCCCTATAGTAATACCTTGTTCATACATGCATTTCTAATTGAGATAATATTCAGTTTATTGACATAATATCTTTTGCGTTCATACATACAAATATTGCGCTAACTCAATTAGTTTTTTAGACAGCTGGAAAAAAGTTGTTGTTTTTGTTTTGGTAGTGGGAAAAAAAAAGTGAAAAATATTTTCAAATAAGAAAAATGGAAGAAAAACTGCCTTTTATTGAAAAGATTTTAGTGCTGTACAATAAAAATATGGAACTTGTACAAGTAGTGCGTTCATGTTATGACTGCAAAGCGGCAATAATAAAAAGAAAGAGAAATAAAAATTTGGAATTGCTGCAATGTTTTTATTTTTATTGTATTTATTTTTATTTTTTATTATTTTGTTTTGTTTGCTTTTGTTGACATTTATCTCGTCATTCATCTCGCATTGTATACTTTTGCTTATTAAACACGTCTTTTACAGTGTTGTATTTCATCTTTTTCTCAATATTCAAAGCAATTTTGAGTTTATTAAGCAATAATTTTATTGACTTTTTGTATGGAATATTGAGCTCAATAATGGACTTTATTGCGATTATCTCAATAAAGGCGCATGTATGAACATGGTATAAATCTCCTGGGGGACTGAAAATTAATTCACTATATAGAAACTTTATTATAAAGAAATATTTATTTATTTAAAATAAACAGGTATTTTTGTTTAAACTACAGTTTCCCTTTTTCTTTATCAATAAAAGCTTCAATTACATTAAGACATTTAAATACATTTGTTGGAATGTTGCTCTCCATCACCAAGAAAGTTGGTAGTACATCAAGTGAAGAGCATTGCTTCGTCAATGTCTTTGTAAAGACAAGTTCGAAGCCTCTTACGCTTAATGTTTAAATGCGCGTCTTCTACATTCTTTTGAATAACTGACTTATTTTTTAAAATGTTCGATAAAGTACTGCTCTTCAGCTATATCTTTTTTCTTTGATGTCTCTTCTTCAACTCTATTAATTACTAATAACTTGTTATTATGCGAAATACTACTCCGGTGCATCATTTTCGTTCACTGAACTTGGTCAACTGGTGTTAAAAGTCAAATCATAAACTTTTTTGTTTTCATTTTCATTACTTTGGGAGTCCCAAAAATATTGTTATATTTTCTTTATAAACAGTGTTGCTAACAAGTGTAAAATAAAGCTGCTAAAAATAGTTCACTATATGGAGACAACAGCGCACTTAAAATGCAGTTTTCTTTCCAAAAGTTTGTTCATTGTACAGAAAAATTCATTGTATGGAAATTCATTATACGGAGATCAAAATACATTTAAAGTGGAACGAAAAAGCTGTGTACTTGATTTTAGTTTATAATCTCCTTATTATTGTAGAAAAGTTCACAATAAGGAAGTTCGACTATATAATAAGCTTGTTTAGTAACATACTCTTTAACTAAATCCCGCTAAAATGAGAAAAACGAAAAATACTCTCAAAAAGCTTAAAACTTTGCCAATTTTCCTGGAACACACAAAACCAAACTTCAAGTCTGAAAATGTTTAGTATGCTGCTTTTGTATAACTAAAATACTGAAGATTGTTATTTTGAAAAATATATAAAAATATATTAAATATAGCATATGTATTGGAAAATTTTGATGAAAAATGTTTTATATTACTCTGAACTTATAAATGTGAAACAGCTAGTTAAGCCAGCTATGACAGTTATACTATTTTGTCCGAAAAAAAACTACAGGTTAAGTTTACTCTCTCAAAATGATTGTCTCAGTTTGGGCAAGTCTCATTGCCACAAAATTCTTCCATATTTTGCCACAGCTCAGTCACACGATTGTTCTAAGGGCCGGGAGACACTATCCAACTCAATCGTACGATTCATTCACTGAAATGGTGAGTACTAATTTAGATCATAACTCAATCAAGACTCTTTATCAAATCACGAGTTCATTTAACGGCATCTATTGTAAATACTATAGTAAAATATACAATTAATTTTTGTCAAAACTTAAAATTTATTTCCTTTAAGTTACATATATTCTGCCGCTGGAAGCTCCAATTTATGTGCTACCACATGAATTGACTAAGGGCCCCCATATCCATGATCTTGGTGTGAACACGATGTCGAACATTCTTCATGGCTAACGGAGACTGCTCAAATTCATGATTCGGCCAGCATATGCCCGAGAATCGATGTTTGCTATGAAATATCATTTTCTGTTTGGCAGTTTAGCTGTCACGAAAAATACCTCAGAAAAGAGATAAAATGATTGCAAAATAATTTTACAGATTTAAATATACTAAAATTGAGTGGAGATACACATAAAATACTGAAATAAAGTGGAAATATAAACGAAGTAAACACTTCCGCAAATCAAAAATTGTGAATAGTTCGGACACACGTGTTCTCCGTGTACAAAAACATGAGCGAATCAATACCGTTGCTCTGCTGACGTCATGTTCATGTCTTGGTCAAGTTGGTAGCTGGTGAAAACAGAGACTTTTAATAATCTCTAACACGTGTGGACACAGTGTAGAAAAGCTGATTTAAGCGGTTTTAATAATAATTGTAAGCATTTCGAGTTTGGTGCTTTCTGTGATGTAACACTTGGTTGGTAATGCAGTTTTTGTTGTCAAAAATGATTTGTCAGTGCAAGTTTCTTTTGTTTCCTTGAAAATAATAGAAAATTGTTAATTTGATAAAATTTCATACACAATTTTCACCAAAATTGACCACAAAGTGTTTGTGCAGCAAAATTTCAAAACTACCAAATAAATACAATAATTTTGTGGTAATAGCAAGTTAGAAAAGGCTGCTGGAATCATGGCTAACATAACTGTTGGACAAATTATTATGGACGCACAGAGAATGGCAAATCGAGTCAAGGAGTTAGACGCCCTAAGTAGTGAACTGCTTGAAGAAGCCGAGAGCAATAATCGTTTTGTTGATAGTTTGCGACAGTTTCAAGATGACATGGATTCCTTGAATCGGATTGCAAACAACAAGTCCAACGCTGACATGGTAAATCGCATTCAGCAACAAAATGCTAATAGCTCTGAAATTCTCAAAGAAAATCGAGAACTTAAGATATGTATTGAAGATTACGAACGTGCCATGGAGCTGATAATGCAAAAATATCGCGAACACACTAATAGCAAAGTGCTTGAGAGCAAGCTTAGCTTTAAGGAAGTATACAATGAGAAATTGTGGAAAATTATACGGGAACAGAGAGAAAAGATTAATGAAATGGCAGCCGTAATGCAGAGAGCCGCTAACGTTGATGAAGAGTTTGACATTGATCTTATAACTAAATTGCGTTTGGAAAACAAGACGCTACGCGAATTGTTGCAAATTTCCAAGCAATTTGGCACCTACAGCCGACCAATACGTTTCAATGAACACTTACTGGAAGAGAAAGGAGTGCAAACCGATTTAACTGGAGATGATTCCGCCGATGAGCTCTCTTTATCGGGCGCTTCCATTGAAAATGCCAACAATAATTCAGTTATTCAGCTTAACACGAGTATCACAACGACGTCCACTGTGGCTGCGCTTGTAACAGATAATGATAAAGCGGTGGCCTCCCAAAATGAGCTTGTCGGTAACAATAACAATATTGCTACTGCAAATACTCCGTCAGCCTTACCTGCCAATGACAAAACTAATATCTTAGCTGCCTCCTCTTTGGTGGCAACTGCACCATCTGCAGTAGCAGATGATGTTATAACTACAAATGCAAATGATAAAAATTTGAATATTTCTGTGGGCATAGAAGCCGCTTCCTTTAATTCCACCGCCAACCTGGCTTCGCCAAATGTTGCAGGGGCAACAAATAATCTAGATGACGCCCCAATAAATATGAGTATCAATTCAACTGCGAGTGCGACATGATATTGCTTAGCATTAAGATAGGAAGCATCTTCTTTGAGTTTGATAAAAACTTTTTCAGTTTCTTTTCCCATTTTCTTTTACCCCACACATAATCTAGCAATGTAACAAATTATTTTTGATTAAATATCTTTGTCTCACAATTTGTTGCAAGCACATCAAAATACATATAGTTTATTTCATTACGATTAGAAGAAATTCAACTCACCAACATATTTAACCATCTACACATGTATTCATACATTTATTAAATTTTGCAATCATTTATTCTTCACTTACTGACTTTTTGTTTTTTAAGTACATCTCTCATATTCTTCTTCGTCTTTAAATTATTATTTTTATATTAATTTTATTAAAATATTTAGATAGCACTAAACAAGAATTTATATAAAAAAAATATATGAAGAGCAATTACACAAACCCCTCTCCTGATTATTTATCTTTAATATTAACCAAAAATATATATTAAAATGGTTCTAATCATATATACATACAAATTAAACCAAAATTTCAAGTGGCAATGTTGAATACATTCACCAACTGATTCTATGCTTAAGAAGAATTTATGTTTTCCACCTGGGTCACAATTATTTATTGTTAACAACAATGCTTATTATTGCAGACAAAACGCAAATATATACATACATATACTCACATCCGAACCCAAAACACAACACAACATTTAGAATTAATATTTTCCATCGAAATTTAAATAAAACTAAATCAATGTAATCAGTAAAAAAAAATATCTGGTGCTCTTTCATTGTCTTCACTTAAGAATTTACTCGAGAAGTTTATTGGCTTAAAATTAAAAAAAAAAAAAAAAAAAAAAAAAAATTGCCAGAGAAACCCGAAGCATAATCTGAAAAAGCTAATTTCGTTTAAGTGAAACAAGAATGCGCTTGAAAACAAAATTGGAGAAGAAAGTTGTTAATTGGACTCAAATGCAAACATTTAATGAATCAAAAAAAAGGAAATTACTAAACCTAAAGCGAATTTGCGCAAAAAAAAACTAAAATTTTCGAATTTTAGTGGCAAATAACTGCAAACGAAATATTTTATCACATGACGAACAAAATTTACAAGACAAAAACTTTTTTGTAAGACAAAAAAGTTATGAACTTAATTACTTATTTGCCTTAAGAGCCAATGAAAATCTATTACTTTAGGTCTAAAAATATACCTTATTAATGTATTAATTCAGGTCCAAAAATGAACCTTTTTAAAAAATGTTTGCTATCCCCTTCAGCTGTCTATATGCCGACGACATTTCGTTAGTGCTAATGAACTCATCAGTAGACTTGAAAAACTCTTAAAAGTTTTGCTTGAAACTCAACTACTTATTCCATTATTCCCATGAACAAAATGAGAATCAGAAATGTTCAAACAAACCCTTAACACAGCAAACATTTCTTTTCGATTTGCAACTCTTTTAGGTCTATTTTTAGACCTAAAATAATACAAAGAACTTATTTTTCAAAATCAAATTTTTGCTGCTTGAAGAATAAACCAGGTACTGGCCCCCTCGTTTCGGTATTTCTTGCATCGAGAAAGTTATGCGGGCCGCCGGTAGTGAAACCGGCCCACTTGGGTCCTAGAAAGGTCCCGTTGTGATAAAGTTTTAATTTAAAAGTAGCTAATCGAAAAAAAAACAATGTAAATTGAGAACGAAAATGGAATTTCTCATACATTAGTCTTTGTATCTTCGACATGTGAGAAATATGTAAGAAGCTTCAAAGAAGTAAAAATTTTTTCTATGCCGATCGTAACGGTTGCTTTTTAAATTTTTCGCTATATCGTTGGCAATTACAGTGGCATCTCAATGTGTGTTTTTATCTTACGAATTTTATAATGTCTTTATGTAAATGTTAGTGTTGCCAAGTATTCCTTTCTAATGTTCATTCACCAAAAGTCTGTTCTTACCAGTGTTCCCAGGTCAATGTATTTCTTCCCCCCAGAAAAATTTGAAAACCCCCTAAAATTCAATGTTTTTCTACAAAATCCTCCTAAAAAATTTTGGTAAGCATTCTGCTTTAGTTTGCGAATCACCAATATTAATGCATTGACAATGCGGAAAATGCATAAAATTGCTAAAATTTCCCCAATTAAAAAGAAGTAAAAGTTAACTGATATTTTTCAGTGCATACATATGTTATGATTACAGGCGTATGTATATTTATTATAAATTTTCGATTTATTTGTATTCACATATTTTGAGATCTAAGTACATATTTATAGGCAGCTGGAAATTGTTATCTGCGTATCTAGAAAAAATTAAGTTTCTCCAAAAATATTAAGAGTTTCTAAGTCTTCTTCGCTCTTTACGTTCTTTTGACATTTTCATAAAAGGAGTTTCAGTTTTATGAAAGCTTCTTAGATATTTTAATTTTCCCAATTCTTAAGAAACGGAGAAAATTCAAAGAAATGACCCATAAGGAAAACATTCAGCTCAACAAAAAAAAAAAAAAATAATTAAAATTACCAGTTGCAAAATTCTGTACTTGAAGCTATCAGATGATCATAAAATATCTCATTTAATTTTACTTTAAAAATCGTTAAAGTCTTCAAATTTATCAGTTGAAAAATTTCCTAACTCCTGCCATTTTACCGTTCAACCAAACACAGAAATCCTCTAAAAATGCCCCAAAAATAAATTGTTCCTCCTAAATTTCTCTCGATAGAATTTAACACCCCAAATTTACCCCTAAAAGAAAAACAAAACCCTAAATCTAGGGAGAAACCCCCTAAACTGGCAACATTGGTTCTTACCATCCTAATGTTGAAGAATTAAAGATACCAACAAATCATCACACCCCGTCTAGACCTGCAATAAATATCTTAGCAATACGGCAATAACGCCGGCAGAACAACGGTAAAATATTGCTTATTGCTATGTTTATGTCAAGGGGTTGTGCAATCGTATTCATGTTAACTCACAATTGAAAAGAAGCCAAAGGGTACAGTTTTTGCGCAAGATTTATTGATTTAAATATGTCTTCAATGTTCCAATCCATAATAAATACACAGTATTATTAATAAATTTTATTTATAAAACGATTATAAAACTAAAACACAAACTTTCACAAACTTTTTTATCAAATGCGCTTGAAAAATGGTGGTCCTCTTGTGTCTTTATATGTCAAGCTCAAATGACAACCAAATTTGACGTTTTATGTCCGCAATAATTGTTAACGAGAATTCGTTGACAATTATTGCAACCTCTTGCAATAAGCCGTCTACATTAGACATGACATCATTTTGACGTTTGCTGCAATAAATGTTAACATTTTTATTGCAAGTCTAGACGGGCAGTCAAACCTTTATTTGCTAAGTAATTTAGCAGAAATATTAAGGGTTTTCACTATGGTAGCTGCGTAAATATGCTTTGTGCAAATTTGCAGTGCATTTTATGGTTGATCGTGAGGGCACCGTTTTTTTGTGCAAATCTGCTTTAGTTAACAAACTTTTTTCTTCTTTTATTTTTTAGAACATAATTGTTGCCTTTTTGTTTAAATTCTTTTATGTATTTCAAAATTCTAAATAACGCTACCGTAATATGTAAATAATAAGGCACGAGATGTCACAGAGGGCGAGGTCCATCGGCGTCAAGTTGGCACACAGCCGCCACCGACTTTATTGCTGTATGTTACGAGACGCTGCCGATCTTATTTTGTTTTTGAAAAGACACCCATATAAATTAACTGTCCGTTCGTCAATTTGGATTCCTCTATGTCGACAGCTTGCGTTTGCATGGGCTTACGTCATTAAATATTTGCTATTTATTTCACAGACATGCCAGATCGGTAAATTAAAATTTTGGTTGATTTTTTGTTGCAGTATTTAAAAAAATTACTAAATTGTTCTTGTGTAAATACAACCCTTCTTAAAACTGACAAGCCAAAGCATATAAAGGGTCCGCCAAATAACTTTTTTTTTTTTCAAAACGGCTCAAAAAATCGAGTGTAGCTTCACTTAGCGCCGTCCCACAGTGGGGGATTTTGCAAAAAAATTGGAAATAATTCTGCCGTTTCTAAACGGATGGCTCGATTGCAATGAAATTTCAGACAGGCATAAAAGAGGTGTATTCAAGCTTAAGTTTTGAGATTGGACTATATAGCGTTTAAGTGGGCGTGTCCACGCGCCCCCAAAGTGGGCCACCTGGGGTATGTGAAAAATTAAAAACGATCTAATTTTTTCATTTCCAATTCTTTTGCAAATATTTTTTATTTTTAAATTCTTCTAGTCAAGGCCTACAAAAAATGTCGCGACACGTATATATTATCTCTTAAAGTTTTCGAGATATTAAAGTTTTAAAAATTAAATTTTCGTGTTTTTACCAACCCTGGTCCAGTATTTTCACATTTTTGAGCTCAAATCCTAACCGATTTTTCAAAAATAAGTTTTATTAGCTTGCCAGTATTTTTTTCAATACTATAAAAAAAATTTGAGCAAAAAATCTTTTATAAAGAAAAAGTTATATTCAACACAATTTAAAAATTCAAAAAAAGTCAGTTTTTAGCATATTTTTAGGGCAAAAAGTAACTTTATTGTTTTTTATTTCTGGAAGAACTTTCCAAAGTAAAGTATATGTTGTTTATATTTTTTTAAAAGCTTATTGTTAAGAAAATATTTTAAAGAAAAAAAAATTTGAAAATTATGTCCTGTTGCGTAAGGGTAGCATCCTAAAATTAACCCATTTGTTTAGACAAAACCGACTTTAGCCCAAAATTTCTAAAATCGCACGCCTCTAACCTAAATATTTTTACTTGTTTTTTATAGTTATAAGTATTTTTTAGTTTTATGCAAATGGAATTTGTCGCCCCAGGATATTTGCTGGAATGACAGCAAAAAAACTAAAAAATCCCATTTTTGGGAATTTTTGAAAGTTTTTTGGGAATTTCGGGATTGGTATTATTTTTTCCCTACATTTTGCAAATAATTTTTATTTCTTTTATAAATTCCTATATTTTTGCAAAATTTTGTAAAAAAATATAAATAAATGAAAATTTTATAGGCATTTCAAAAAATTTTATTTCTCAAAAACTTTTATTGAAGGACGTTTTTTTCTGTATTTTTGCAAAAATTGTTTCAAAAAGTTTTAAATTTCTAAAAAATTTAATAATATATAAACTAGAGGTAATTACCTAACTAATGATATATAATATGAAACCCCCTTTCATTTTAAGGGTATGAAATTAATGGGCTACAACTAACCTATTTGCAATGAAAATTTCCAAAAATTAGTACTGATTCAGCGTTTGGGAATACGAAAGTCAATCAATCAATCAAATATACAATTACGTTAACTTTACAAAATAATCCGTATCAAATTCTTCTAGATCTAGCAGATACATCAAATCTTTGAATTCATTACTGCAATCAAAAGTCAAATTTCTGTAGCAGATCCATCTCCTTCTCATAAGTGATAAGACGGGATCTGAGGACAAAATAAGGGTCTGAAATATGTCCTGATTTTGAGATTGTCTGGAGCACTTTCTGGAGCTAAATTGATGGATATGTTTAAAATCACGGTTTCTGGACTCTTGAGGTTCTTCTGTGAGCTCTCCGAGTGGTAGTATATGATGTTCCATTATTATTTTTCCATGACACAAAACCTTGTGTACTGTTGGTGAGAAATCTTTCCAGGGGTATAAGTTAAGAAGCAGTCTCGAAACGCCTGCACAGTACTCGCCGAACTTATCTGCATTTATTTTATGTTTACTGTTTATTGCTGTTAAAATTATATTAACTTTTTGCAATAATTCCATATTAATTCCGGTAATCTGTGAGGTTATTTCAAAATTGCTAAAAAATCGTCTAGCCGTGTTTCCATCATTTGTACTCCCATATCCCACTAGTGGCTTATCAATATTTAATCCGGTATGTTGCTTAAACTCCTCCTGAATTCTTTGCTTTTCGTTAGCTCTCATTATCTTTAGCTCGTCGTTTTTAATTACTGATTTATTTACATTTTCAAGGCTACTTCTGTATTTCAAATCATAAGCTATATGTAGAAAATGTTCCAGAAAACGTATGCGAGCATGTAGAGGAGATATTCCATATTTAAGAACGTCTTCATTAACCTTTGTAGTTGATGACATATTTGAGAATTGACTTTTCGTTTTTCCACATAAAGAACAACTCCAAGTAGATGACGTTTTTGTTAAAGCATTGCTAACTTTACCATCAATCATCGTTAATCTCATATCAAACAATACATTGAAAGAGTAGTCCTCTATTTCGATCAAAATGGGCTGCATTAATTTAATTTCCGATTCAATATGATGTACAAGTTCTTGAGTTGCAATCTTTGTCTCCTTAGTATACTCGAAAGTAATTGGTCTACAAAATGATTTAGATCCAGGAGTTGAATTTATCCAAATGTCTTCTTCGAAACTAGTTGATGGAGAGTCCTTGTCAGCATATTTTCGAAGCCGTAATGGAACCATTGATGCCATAAGTACGCCTTTGTAATCAGATAATAAGTGACCTTCAGTGAGCTGCTTGTATTCTGAAAGTAACGACGATCCATCACATCCCCATTTACATATTAGTTTCACTTCGCTGTGGTTAATTTTATTTAGCTGCTCTGCAGTAAGTGTTGAAACTATCCTTGATGCTGTGTTTTCTAGAAGAGATGAGATTCCAACAGTAACTTTTCGGTCAGAAACTGTAATACCAGTGGGTATAATGCTCTTCTTCCTTTCTTGCAGAGCATCATATGATGGCAAAACCTCAACTCCTTTTTCTTTCAATGCTTTTCTCAATATTATATATTTATCACGACTAAGTTGAAGCTGCAACATAAGAGCAATGGCTTCTTCTTCTGTGAAAGCTGAATTAAACGATGGTGTTGGAATGCTCTTAACAATACGATTAAGCCTTTTAGGTGATGCATTCGGAAGAACATTTGCAATTTTCACAGCATCCATGGGTTGATCTTTCTTTTTTAGCATCGCATTAAATGTGTCTGTAACTTCTTCGGTAGACATGGTTGTCGGATTTGTTGTTAAGCGTGCTTGCTTTGACTTCGGGCCTAAGTCTTCATATTCCTTACATTTAGCGCCAGGAGTAGATAAGGAAATTGGGAATTGTATAGATACCTCCAACCAATCAGAAAATTTTGTTCTAAATTTTGCATTAGAGCTGTTGACAGCTTTCCATTTTTTTTCGAATGCCTTAACAAAATTCTCAATTTTGCAAATATCCTTTTTGTCTACTTTAGTTGTATATGTTTCTTCAATATAATCAAGTAGAAATTTGACTTTTTTCTGTTGCTGTAAGTTTGCACTTTTGTATAAAACTGAATATAAATCGATGTGTTTTAGTGTGATGGCCATGATCGTCAACTTTTTAATGATGCCAACTATTAATTGCGAGATATTTTATACCATGCGCCAACTGTCTCGCTAACTATTTTTAAAGATTAATTTATCTCTAAAGGTTGACTTTGTTTTTAGTTTCCCCGCCTACACATACATGTATAATAACCATCGAAATTGTATTCAGGTATACAAAATATTTACATATGATCACTAAATATAAGCATAAGTTCAGGTAGTACTGCGTATTAAAGCGAAACAGGTAGATCAATAAAGGAAACACGCGAAGGTGGTATTAACACTCTAATTACTTAGTGGCTGTTCAGACTATTGTGTCAGTTGTACTTCAATTTTCGAAAATGCAAACATGATATTATTATTACTTAAACGTTTTTGAAAAACAATAACAATTGAATACATCAGCCCTTAATTACCATAAATTCAGGTATGTTTAGCTGAAATGTCTAGCCTTTAATAATAAATAAATAGGGATAAAAAGAAATGTACCCTTCGTATTAGTTGCAGGTAATACTACCTATTAAAGCAAACCAGGTAAAGCAATAAAACAAATATTCAAAGATTATACTAACGTAATAAGGCTACTGCGTAATAGAAAATACTGCGTAAAATAAACAGTGCCTCACCCCTTGTATTTCCAAACGCTGAATCTGTACTAATTTTTGGAAATTTTCATTGCAAATAGGTTAGTTGTAGCCCATTAATTTCATACCCTTAAAATGAAAGGGGGTTTCATATTATATATCATTAGTTAGGTAATTACCTCTAGTTTATATATTATTAAATTTTTTAGAAATTTAAAACTTTTTGAAACAATTTTTGCAAAAATACAGAAAAAAACGTCCTTCAATAAAAGTTTTTGAGAAATAAAATTTTTTGAAAAGCCTATAAAATTTTCATTTATTTATATTTTTTTACAAAATTTTGCAAAAATATAGGAATTTATAAAAGAAATAAAAATTATTTGCAAAATGTAGGGAAAAAATAATACCAATCCCGAAATTCCCAAAAAACTTTCAAAAATTCCCAAAAATGGGATTTTTTAGTTTTTTTGCTGTCATTCCAGCAAATATCCTGGGGCGACAAATTCCATTTGCATAAAACTAAAAAATACTTATAACTATAAAAAACAAGTAAAAATATTTAGGTTAGAGGCGTGCGATTTTAGAAATTTTGGGCTAAAGTCGGTTTTGTCTAAACAAATGGGTTAATTTTAGGATGCTACCCTTACGCAACAGGACATAATTTTCAAATTTTTTTTTCTTTAAAATATTTTCTTAACAATAAGCTTTTAAAAAAATATAAACAACATATACTTTACTTTGGAAAGTTCTTCCAGAAATAAAAAACAATAAAGTTACTTTTTGCCCTAAAAATATGCTAAAAACTGACTTTTTTTGAATTTTTAAATTGTGTTGAATATAACTTTTTCTTTATAAAAGATTTTTTGCTCAAATTTTTTTTATAGTATTGAAAAAAATACTGGCAAGCTAATAAAACTTATTTTTGAAAAATCGGTTAGGATTTGAGCTCAAAAATGTGAAAATACTGGACCAGGGTTGGTAAAAACACGAAAATTTAATTTTTAAAACTTTAATATCTCGAAAACTTTAAGAGATAATATATACGTGTCGCGACATTTTTTGTAGGCCTTGACTAGAAGAATTTAAAAATAAAAAATATTTGCAAAAGAATTGGAAATGAAAAAATTAGATCGTTTTTAATTTTTCACATACCCCAGGTGGCCCACTTTGGGGGCGCGTGGACACGCCCACTTAAACGCTATATAGTCCAATCTCAAAACTTAAGCTTGAATACACCTCTTTTATGCCTGTCTGAAATTTCATTGCAATCGAGCCATCCGTTTAGAAACGGCAGAATTATTTCCAATTTTTTTGCAAAATCCCCCACTGTGCGTCCTGTTGAAACCAAATGTTGCCAATATCCTCCTCTTCAATTTTTGTGAACAAAAATTCGTTCAACAACTCCTTGCTCATTTTCGAAGAAAAATGGCCCACTTATCCCTCTGGACCAAAATTCGCATTAAACAGTGACTCGTTTTGGGTGCGCCGGCTTTTTCAATGTCCCTGTGCCCCAAATGCGACAATTTCGCTTGTTTACATACCCTCCAAGATCTGAAAAGATGCTTTTTTTTTTTTTGCCAAAATCGGCATCTTCTGTAAGTCGATCGCAGGCCCACTTAAGGCCGTGTTACACTATCCTACTCAATCGCACGATTCATTCACTGAAAATTGCTAGCTAAGTCTGATAGAATTCTGTCCTACTTTAAAAAGTCGCATCAAAACGGCCACACTCTTATACTTTTGTAAACAACTTCGAAAAGGCAACTCTGATCGCATAGAAAAAGATAGTTTTTGAAAATTTTCAAAAGATTAACAAATCGGACAGACTTGTCAAAAAGTCTTTCACACACATACACTTTTAGTCCAGACTATCACACTTTTTGGACACACATGTCATTTTTAACAGATCGTACGATTCAGTAGGATAGTGAATCATGGCCTTTAGCGACGCGTATACCATATTCGTTCAGCGGATGGATACAACATGGCCCGATAACGATCACTCCTTGCCCATTTGCGAAGAATTTGCCTCTGGACCAAAATCCGCACCACACAGTGACTCGTTTTAGGCGCGTCGGCTTTTCAATGTATGCGTGCGGGGTTTCTTTCTGTTTACATACCCGCCAAGAAGCGAAGCGTGAACACAACCATATTCGTACAGCGAAAGGATAAAACTAATTATCTGTCAAATCAGACATGAGCTAAGTGTTACCATTCACGAAATAAGCACTAGTTGAAAAAAAAAGTTAGATGGCGGACCCTGTACATACATGCATAAATAATAATAATTTGAAAGTGTGGAAATAGTTTTTGTGGTGTTTTCAAATTTCAAAGTTTTTTTTTTTTATAAGTACTTTGACGCACTGAACACGGGTATTCCTCTGGCAAACTCAGGATTTCCTTCCATCCAGCGAACAAGTGAACTGTTTAGGAAAACCACATACTCTGTAGGACCGTAATTCGGCCCCAGTTCTTTGTCTGCTAACTGAAATAGAATATTCATTCGAGAAATTCACATCAAAAACCTTAATATTCTTAATTTTATTCCGGCTTTGATTTGTTCTGCTTTAACATTGTTTCAATGTTAGTTAGGACGCTTTGCGTTTCAGGTAACGAAATATGTATACGAAATCGCAAACATGAGTGAAAAAATTTTTGCACTGCAATTTCGTACGAAATCAGTTCGAAGTTCATCAGACGTGTCGTGTAACGAACTTCACGGGTACGTCCGACAGAAATTTGGACATTCAAAATTTGGAATTTCTTGTTTTTGCTGTTAATTAAATGCAGTAAATTTAATTACTCATTGAAGAGCATTAAATATTCTTAAAACTTGATTTTTAATTTTCACTTTCAATTGCGTATTCAAACATTTGTTGTAGCTGCACATGTACTTATGTGAATACGTACAGACGTACACACCTGTGCATGTAAAGGGTGTTTTTTTTCGATGTATAGAACTTTAAGTTGGCATTACTGTTCCAGATGGCGACTGATTTAACAGCTGTCAAGTGATTTATTCTCAGTTGGGTTAGGCAATTCATCATGAAGAGACTCCCTCGCCTGAACAACGCTTGCAAATACAGTATTTTTCGGTTAATTGCACATCAAAATTTGCACAATTTTTTGTTCAATTAACCGGGGAACCAATTAGCCGATACCCGTTTAATTGAACAATTCGTTCAATTACAAGAACCCTATTTAATTGAACAGTTTGTTCAATTACAGAAATCACGCATAATTGGAACTATGTACTAATGAATTAAAAGAAATCGCACTTTAAGTTTTTCAAAATAATTTTTTTACCTTAAACGAAAAAAAATGCAAGTGTTTTTCACAAATGATGTCAAATATGTATGTGCAAAAATGCCAGATTATTTTTCAATGCAACTAACCGGGTAAAAGTAAGATGAAATTTATTTTTGATGACATGAATTTTGAACGAATTAAGCGGGAAAATCAATTAACCGGGTTCAATTTTCCGAGGAAATTCACATGGTGGTCGTATGCAATATTTTTTTTGCCCGATCATGTGGTTCAATTAAGCATGGAAACCAATTAACCGTAGGGTCAATTAACCGAAAAATACTGTAGTGCAATTTTAATGCAAAACGAGATTGCCGTTGTTCCCGATTTTCATGAGCGAATTTTGTTTAGCGATGAAGCGCACTTCTGATGGAATGGCTACGTCAACAAACAAAACTGCCGCATTTGCAGTGAAGCTAATCCTCAAGTGTATGTCGAAACACCGTTACATACAGAAAAACTGACTAGTTGGTGCGCTTTATGGGCTGGTGGAATCATTGGTCCGTATAGAGCCACGATTACTAACTTTTTCATTCCTGAATAGAATAACCATGATGTCCAGGAGAAGTGGTTTCAACAAGACAGCGCAACATGTCACACAGCTCGTGCCACAATCGATTTATTGAAAGACACGTTTGGTGACCGACCGCCTAATTTCACGTTTTGGACCTGTGAATTGGCCTCCAAGATCTTGTGATCTGATTTAACACCGCTAGACTACTTTCTGTGCGGCTATGTAAAGTCATTGGTCTATGCGGATAAGCCACAAACGCTTGACCATTTGGAAGACAACATTCGCCGTGTTATTGCCGATATACGGCCACAAATGTGGGAAAAGTCATCGAAAATTGGACGTCCAGATTGGAGTACATCCGAGCCAGCCGTGGCGGTCATATGCCAGAAATCATATTTAAAATGTAATAACACAAGATTATCTTTCGGATAAATAAAATTCATGTCAATCGAATAATCCATCTTATACATCGAAAAAAAAACACCCTTTACATACATATGTATAAAGAGATTGTTTAAGCATCACTTGCGTTTTCTTGATAAATTTTTGCTTCGCCACAAACCCTGATACATAAATATAATTGTTTAATAACTTTTCAATGACGCGTTTTA
This sequence comes from Sturmia bella, assembly GCA_963662145.1. Lineage (NCBI taxonomy): Eukaryota > Metazoa > Arthropoda > Insecta > Diptera > Tachinidae > Sturmia > Sturmia bella. Next base: position 47,532,293 of record OY759171.1, on the reverse strand, counting down.
TTCAGAACATTTTGAAAACATTTCTGAATAAAAGAAGGCAACAACTGATATTGAGTCTGTTATTATTTATTTTCTTTAAAAGTATAAACATGCAAATATTAATAAATTAAATTATTTACTTTATACAAAAACAAAAAAAAAATGCAACTGAAAATGAAGGTATTTATTAGATATTTGTTTCTTTTTTGCGTAACCCAACATACACGTGTATGTAATTACATGTATACATATATGTACTTATGTGTATCGATGGGTGTTTGTAATCGTATTTTAATTTATTTCGATCCCAGTACATCTGCCTGCTGGCCTACTTGATGTTAAGTTTTCTTAATTTGCTGGCGGCACAAAACTTTTACCCTGGCATAAAAATACATCGCATTGGAGTTTTGCAAAATGGTCGAGTGAATGTTGTTTCATTCGTTGAAACCGCAAGTCCGGCTCCTTCTGTGACCCGACGTCCTAGAGTTAAACCTTTCCGGCCAAGAACGTAAACATTTTCAGCAGCAAATATTCAACTCACGGCCTGCTCAATTGTTAATAAGAGTAATTTTGAATGAAAAAAAGGGATCATCTACTAGCGAGCAGTATGTGGGTGACGAGGGTACATACATACATACATATGTATGTACATACAGTGCTGGGCAAAATACAGGCTTTGATGTATTTAAAATACAAATCACAAATTAGTTCCATGAAAGTTGTGTATTTGAAATATAAAATACAAATACTTTTTATTCCATGTATTTAAAATACAAAATACTTCATTCTAAAAGCAAGTATTTGAAATACAAAGTACAAAATACAGTGTAACAAAAATATGTATTTAAAATACAAAATACTTTTAATCACAAATGTTTTTATTTCCTTTCATAAACACCAGCTTTTCAAATGAGGTATCAGACAAACAACCTCTTGATGGCGAATGAATAAAACCAGCTAATGACAAAATCTCAAAGATTTTATTGAAATTTAAGCAAAAAGTGACAATTAAAAAACGTTTGACCATCTAATGGGTTATCCATTTTGCGGTTTCAAAAGTAAATGTAATTAAAACACATAAAATATTTTTTTTTTCATAATATTTCTTTTTAGGGTTCCGTACACATCAGAGTGAAACGGCAACCCATTAACGAGACTTCTACGTCCGTCCGTCCGTCCGTTCGTCAAGCTATAAGAGTTAGAGAGATGAAATTTATACAATATATGTATTCACATATGTCATTCCACACATACATTACACATACGTACGGAACCCTAAGTGTGCGAGACCGCCTCGTACTCGTGACTGAATTTTTTATTATTATGAAGTTTGAACGTTGACATTATGTGTGAAACACTACATCATTTAAATGGCCACCGCGCGAAGTATTGCAAGCATTGATTGTTTTGAGGTAATTTTAGACCACTTTTTGACACATATTGGGCGGTACCTCAGCCCTAACTTGAAGAATGTTGCTTTTTAAGTGCCCAAGAGTTAAAGGTTTATCTGCATAAGCACGGTCTTTTGCGTAGCCCCACAAAAAAAGTCTAATGGTGTCAAATCTTGGCCAGTTGATATCGCCACGACGAGAAATTACGCGGCCAGGAAATGTCTCTTGCAATAAAACCATATTTGCTCGAGTTGAGTGCCATGTGGCACCGTCTTGTTGAAACCACATATTCTCTAAGTTGTATTCTTCAATAGCAGGCAAGAAAAAAGTCGGTTATCATATGACCATAACGCTCCGAATTGACGGTGACAGTCGTTCCATCGTCGCTTTCGAAGAAGTAAGATCCAATCACACCTTCGGACCAAAGAGCGCACCGACCAGTGATTTTTTCTGGATGTAATGGCCTCACTTCAATTACTTGAGGATTCTCAGAACTCGAAATACGATAATTTTGTTTATTAACGTACCCACCGAGTGAGAAATGTGCTTCATCGCTGAAGAAAATTTTGTTCGAAAAATCTGGACGTCGATTTTTCAAGGCTGTTGTTCAAGCAACCATTCCACGTATCGACGACGTTGGGAATGGTTTCAGTTGCTGTGTGAGCTGGACTTTATATGGCTGTAGGTGTTGATCTAAATGCAAAATAGGCCATAATGTGCCCTAAGTCAGTACTAATTCCTGAGAACGACGAGGAATCGACACATTCGGGTCTTCGGCAACACTTTCACTTACAGCAGCGATATTTGCAGTGGAACGAGCGAAACGATCATGAACAGGGCTTACAATATTTGTAACCCCTCCAGTCTGTTCAACTTTCTTCACAATTTTGCCAATTGCTTGCGTAGTTAGACGATTATCTAAACCATAATCTCCTCTTAAAGCACGATATGTGGCTGTGGCAGAATCACAATTTTTGTAGTGTGTTTTGATAATTTTTATGCGTTGTGTGATAGTTAAGCGATCAGTTTTCGTCAATGTCAGACTGTCAACTGAGAAGAAAAAATTTGGTTTAACAACTTACGTTTGACAGATGTCGAATTCCAGTCCTATACTTTTGAAAACACGAAATGGATAACCCGTTATACACATATGTATATAGTCTATATTCTTGTTTTAGATCAAAATGTCAAACGCGGTTTTTTCCTTGTATTTTATTTTTTCATAAAACGAAAACCATTTTCCTCACAAAGGGGTACCGAAATATTGAAAAGAATATAAAGCGGAAAACAGTGAGCTCAAAATCAAGAAATTATCATTAAGAAATAAAACAGTAGTAAAATTTTGCGTTTGAATGAAATATGAATGATGTATGAATGAAATAATTTTTAGCAGTTATTTTCGAACATAAATTAAAAATATATTAATTCAGGTCCAAAAATTAACGTTTTTAAAATTTTTTCTGTCTTTTTCAGCTGTCTATATGCCGACGACATTTCGTTGGTGCTAATCAACTCATCAGTTGATTTACAGAAAACATTTGAAAAAGGTTCATTTTTGGACCTGAATTAATACATTTCAATTGGCTCTTAAAGCAAATAAATAATTAAATTCATATTTGAATAAATTAAAAATGTATTTGGAAAAATGTATTTTGAGAGCACAAGTATTTGAAATACAAATAAATTCAGTCAAGTTCGAGGCTGACTCGCACACTTAGGGTTCCGTACGTATGTGTAATGTACGTATGGAATGGCATATGTGAATACATATATTGTATAAATTTCATCTCTCTGTCTCTTACAGCTTTAAAGTTATGTTTAATTGCTATTTTATGTTGTATGGGGACACCTAGTAGTTTTCGACTTGTTGTTGTTGTTGTTATTGTCATTAGCTGTTGTAAGGCATCTGGGAATACATATTTTGTTCGAATTTCGGCTCTCTACTCTTACGGTTCGAGAGTAACGGCTAATGTTTACTTTACGTTGTATAGGGACACCTGGTAGTTTTCGACATGTTGTTGTTTTTAGTATTTGTTGTTGTAGGCCATATGTGAGTACATATATTGTGAAAATTTCATCCCTCTGTCTCTCACGGTTCGAGAGTAACGGCTAATTGTTACTTTACGTTGTATAGGGACACCTGGTAGTTTTCGACATATTGTTGTTGTTAGTATTTGTTTTTGTAGGGCATCTATAAATCACTGTGCGAGTTTCAGCTTTCTATCTTTTACGGTTCGAGAGTTATAGCTAATTGTTACTTTTCGTTGTATGGGACACCTGGTAGTTTTCGCTTTGTTGTTGTTTTTAGTACTTGTTGTTGTAGCGGCAAGGTACAACCACATCCTGTGAAAATTTCAGCTCTTTAGCTCTTACCGTTTCGGAGAATGGACGCTGTGACGGACGGACGTAGTTGTCTCGGTAATAGGGTTCCATTTCACTCTGATGAGTACGGAACCCTAAAAACAAGCGTCAAATTGTATGACAATAAAAGCTAAAGAAAACACAAAGCCAGCAAGTTCAAAAGAGAATTGCCCAATTAAAATTGCCTTTTGTGATCCAGGACTATTTAGGAATTTATCATTTCGGGTTGCTCGTTGTATAGAGATTGTTAAGAGAAGTAAAATAAGTTACAAAACGATTACATTAGCCGTTTTCACTCTTCGTATTATATTTAAAATACTTTTATATATAATACTATTTTAAACTTCTAAGTGTGAGCGACTTTTTGTTTGGTATTGTAAAAAAGTTGAAACAGCTGACTTTTGTTTAGATATGTATTTTACCGCCAAAAGTACACAGAAGAATTTTTCAATTGGCGTTGCGTAAAATATTAAAAGAAATAAAATCTAAAAAAAAATGTGTAAGGAAAGAAAGAAAATATTATTAACTATTTGGTTCAAAATGCCATTGATCAAATAGAAGTGCAAAGGTACATATGTATGTATATTTATTTATTAACAAAAAGTAAATGTATGCATAACCAATCTCTCAGTAGATAGTTATAGGAACGATATTGTTGAGCATATGTATCTTGGACGAGGTTATCGATGACGTTATTTTAGTCGCATCGTATCGTCGCGGAATGTTTAGTTCAGTTCCGAAGTCAATGAAGTGGTCCTTCGATATGTATTTTAACTGGACAAGATTTTTACAAATACTACGGGTGAGCAGAATTCAATTCCATTCTCTTGTGGTTCTAATTTCTGATTAATATTTTCTCCTTTTTTGGTCTTTTCCATTGCAAATTTAAGAAATGTTTACAATTCACTTTGTCAGCTGTCCTACTGAATAGTACGATCTGTTAAAAATGACATGTGTGTCCGAAAAGTGTGAAAGTCTGGACTAAAAGTTTATGTGTGTGAAAGACTTTTTGACAAGTCTGTCCGATTTGCTAATCTTTTGAAAATTTTCAAAAACTTATCTTATTCTATGCGTTCAGGGTTGCCTTTTTGAAGTTGTTTACAAAAGTATAATAGTGTGGCCATATTGATGCGACTTTTTAAAGTAGGACAGAAGTTTCCGAGTTTTAAATTTATCAAGATTTATTAAATTTACAATATCTCCAAGATCTACAATAGTACTTTAATACGAAGCGTGAAAACCGCAATTGTTTTCTGTACTGACGGTTTGTTTGAACAATTCAAGTTCAATAGTTTTATGAGCACAATCAAGTAAGTAGTAAGGTTTTCAACAGTCTTCCAAGTTTTTTCGAGTCTACTGACGAGTTGAGTAGAATCAACGAATAAGCCTTGTTTCCTAAACCAATTGCAAACATCATTCCAACATGGTCACATTGCTAAAATTGTTCATCGTTCGCCGGCGCACAGTGGGGGATTTTGCAAAAAAATTGGAAATAATTCTGCCGTTTCTAAACGGATGGCTCGATTGCAATGAAATTTCAGACAGGCATAAAAGAGGTGTATTCAAGCTTAAGTTTTGAGATTGGACTATATAGCGTTTAAGTGGGCGTGTCCACGCGCCCCCAAAGTGGGCCACCTGGGGTATGTGAAAAATTAAAAACGATCTAATTTTTTCATTTCCAATTCTTTTGCAAATATTTTTTATTTTTAAATTCTTCTAGTCAAGGCCTACAAAAAATGTCGCGACACGTATATATTATCTCTTAAAGTTTTCGAGATATTAAAGTTTTAAAAATTAAATTTTCGTGTTTTTACCAACCCTGGTCCAGTATTTTCACATTTTTGAGCTCAAATCCTAACCGATTTTTCAAAAATAAGTTTTATTAGCTTGCCAGTATTTTTTTCAATACTATAAAAAAAATTTGAGCAAAAAATCTTTTATAAAGAAAAAGTTATATTCAACACAATTTAAAAATTCAAAAAAAGTCAGTTTTTAGCATATTTTTAGGGCAAAAAGTAACTTTATTGTTTTTTATTTCTGGAAGAACTTTCCAAAGTAAAGTATATGTTGCTTATATTTTTTTAAAAGCTTATTGTTAAGAAAATATTTTAAAGAAAAAAAAATTTGAAAATTATGTCCTGTTGCGTAAGGGTAGCATCCTAAAATTAACCCATTTGTTTAGACAAAACCGACTTTAGCCCAAAATTTCTAAAATCGCACGCCTCTAACCTAAATATTTTTACTTGTTTTTTATAGTTATAAGTATTTTTTAGTTTTATGCAAATGGAATTTGTCGCCCCAGGATATTTGCTGGAATGACAGCAAAAAAACTAAAAAATCCCATTTTTGGGAATTTTTGAAAGTTTTTTGGGAATTTCGGGATTGGTATTATTTTTTCCCTACATTTTGCAAATAATTTTTATTTCTTTTATAAATTCCTATATTTTTGCAAAATTTTGTAAAAAAATATAAATAAATGAAAATTTTATAGGCATTTCAAAAAATTTTATTTCTCAAAAACTTTTATTGAAGGACGTTTTTTTCTGTATTTTTGCAAAAATTGTTTCAAAAAGTTTTAAATTTCTAAAAAATTTAATAATATATAAACTAGAGGTAATTACCTAACTAATGATATATAATATGAAACCCCCTTTCATTTTAAGGGTATGAAATTAATGGGCTACAACTAACCTATTTGCAATGAAAATTTCCAAAAATTAGTACTGATTCAGCGTTTGGGAATACGAAAGTCAATCAATCAATCAAATATACAATTACGTTAACTTTACAAAATAATCCGTATCAAATTCTTCTAGATCTAGCAGATACATCAAATCTTTGAATTCATTACTGCAATCAAAAGTCAAATTTCTGTAGCAGATCCATCTCCTTCTCATAAGTGATAAGACGGGATCTGAGGACAAAATAAGGGTCTGAAATATGTCCTGATTTTGAGATTGTCTGGAGCACTTTCTGGAGCTAAATTGATGGATATGTTTAAAATCACGGTTTCTGGACTCTTGAGGTTCTTCTGTGAGCTCTCCGAGTGGTAGTATATGATGTTCCATTATTATTTTTCCATGACACAAAACCTTGTGTACTGTTGGTGAGAAATCTTTCCAGGGGTATAAGTTAAGAAGCAGTCTCGAAACGCCTGCACAGTACTCGCCGAACTTATCTGCATTTATTTTATGTTTACTGTTTATTGCTGTTAAAATTATATTAACTTTTTGCAATAATTCCATATTAATTCCGGTAATCTGTGAGGTTATTTCAAAATTGCTAAAAAATCGTCTAGCCGTGTTTCCATCATTTGTACTCCCATATCCCACTAGTGGCTTATCAATATTTAATCCGGTATGTTGCTTAAACTCCTCCTGAATTCTTTGCTTTTCGTTAGCTCTCATTATCTTTAGCTCGTCGTTTTTAATTACTGATTTATTTACATTTTCAAGGCTACTTCTGTATTTCAAATCATAAGCTATATGTAGAAAATGTTCCAGAAAACGTATGCGAGCATGTAGAGGAGATATTCCATATTTAAGAACGTCTTCATTAACCTTTGTAGTTGATGACATATTTGAGAATTGACTTTTCGTTTTTCCACATAAAGAACAACTCCAAGTAGATGACGTTTTTGTTAAAGCATTGCTAACTTTACCATCAATCATCGTTAATCTCATATCAAACAATACATTGAAAGAGTAGTCCTCTATTTCGATCAAAATGGGCTGCATTAATTTAATTTCCGATTCAATATGATGTACAAGTTCTTGAGTTGCAATCTTTGTCTCCTTAGTATACTCGAAAGTAATTGGTCTACAAAATGATTTAGATCCAGGAGTTGAATTTATCCAAATGTCTTCTTCGAAACTAGTTGATGGAGAGTCCTTGTCAGCATATTTTCGAAGCCGTAATGGAACCATTGATGCCATAAGTACGCCTTTGTAATCAGATAATAAGTGACCTTCAGTGAGCTGCTTGTATTCTGAAAGTAACGACGATCCATCACATCCCCATTTACATATTAGTTTCACTTCGCTGTGGTTAATTTTATTTAGCTGCTCTGCAGTAAGTGTTGAAACTATCCTTGATGCTGTGTTTTCTAGAAGAGATGAGATTCCAACAGTAACTTTTCGGTCAGAAACTGTAATACCAGTGGGTATAATGCTCTTCTTCCTTTCTTGCAGAGCATCATATGATGGCAAAACCTCAACTCCTTTTTCTTTCAATGCTTTTCTCAATATTATATATTTATCACGACTAAGTTGAAGCTGCAACATAAGAGCAATGGCTTCTTCTTCTGTGAAAGCTGAATTAAACGATGGTGTTGGAATGCTCTTAACAATACGATTAAGCCTTTTAGGTGATGCATTCGGAAGAACATTTGCAATTTTCACAGCATCCATGGGTTGATCTTTCTTTTTTAGCATCGCATTAAATGTGTCTGTAACTTCTTCGGTAGACATGGTTGTCGGATTTGTTGTTAAGCGTGCTTGCTTTGACTTCGGGCCTAAGTCTTCATATTCCTTACATTTAGCGCCAGGAGTAGATAAGGAAATTGGGAATTGTATAGATACCTCCAACCAATCAGAAAATTTTGTTCTAAATTTTGCATTAGAGCTGTTGACAGCTTTCCATTTTTTTTCGAATGCCTTAACAAAATTCTCAATTTTGCAAATATCCTTTTTGTCTACTTTAGTTGTATATGTTTCTTCAATATAATCAAGTAGAAATTTGACTTTTTTCTGTTGCTGTAAGTTTGCACTTTTGTATAAAACTGAATATAAATCGATGTGTTTTAGTGTGATGGCCATGATCGTCAACTTTTTAATGATGCCAACTATTAATTGCGAGATATTTTATACCATGCGCCAACTGTCTCGCTAACTATTTTTAAAGATTAATTTATCTCTAAAGGTTGACTTTGTTTTTAGTTTCCCCGCCTACACATACATGTATAATAACCATCGAAATTGTATTCAGGTATACAAAATATTTACATATGATCACTAAATATAAGCATAAGTTCAGGTAGTACTGCGTATTAAAGCGAAACAGGTAGATCAATAAAGGAAACACGCGAAGGTGGTATTAACACTCTAATTACTTAGTGGCTGTTCAGACTATTGTGTCAGTTGTACTTCAATTTTCGAAAATGCAAACATGATATTATTATTACTTAAACGTTTTTGAAAAACAATAACAATTGAATACATCAGCCCTTAATTACCATAAATTCAGGTATGTTTAGCTGAAATGTCTAGCCTTTAATAATAAATAAATAGGGATAAAAAGAAATGTACCCTTCGTATTAGTTGCAGGTAATACTACCTATTAAAGCAAACCAGGTAAAGCAATAAAACAAATATTCAAAGATTATACTAACGTAATAAGGCTACTGCGTAATAGAAAATACTGCGTAAAATAAACAGTGCCTCACCCCTTGTATTTCCAAACGCTGAATCTGTACTAATTTTTGGAAATTTTCATTGCAAATAGGTTAGTTGTAGCCCATTAATTTCATACCCTTAAAATGAAAGGGGGTTTCATATTATATATCATTAGTTAGGTAATTACCTCTAGTTTATATATTATTAAATTTTTTAGAAATTTAAAACTTTTTAAAACAATTTTTGCAAAAATACAGAAAAAAACGTCCTTCAATAAAAGTTTTTGAGAAATAAAATTTTTTGAAATGCCTATAAAATTTTCATTTATTTATATTTTTTTACAAAATTTTGCAAAAATATAGGAATTTATAAAAGAAATAAAAATTATTTGCAAAATGTAGGGAAAAAATAATACCAATCCCGAAATTCCCAAAAAACTTTCAAAAATTCCCAAAAATGGGATTTTTTAGTTTTTTTGCTGTCATTCCAGCAAATATCCTGGGGCGACAAATTCCATTTGCATAAAACTAAAAAATACTTATAACTATAAAAAACAAGTAAAAATATTTAGGTTAGAGGCGTGCGATTTTAGAAATTTTGGGCTAAAGTCGGTTTTGTCTAAACAAATGGGTTAATTTTAGGATGCTACCCTTACGCAACAGGACATAATTTTCAAATTTTTTTTTCTTTAAAATATTTTCTTAACAATAAGCTTTTAAAAAAATATAAGCAACATATACTTTACTTTGGAAAGTTCTTCCAGAAATAAAAAACAATAAAGTTACTTTTTGCCCTAAAAATATGCTAAAAACTGACTTTTTTTGAATTTTTAAATTGTGTTGAATATAACTTTTTCTTTATAAAAGATTTTTTGCTCAAATTTTTTTTATAGTATTGAAAAAAATACTGGCAAGCTAATAAAACTTATTTTTGAAAAATCGGTTAGGATTTGAGCTCAAAAATGTGAAAATACTGGACCAGGGTTGATAAAAACACGAAAATTTAATTTTTAAAACTTTAATATCTCGAAAACTTTAAGAGATAATATATACCTGTCGCGACATTTTTTGTAGGCCTTGACTAGAAGAATTTAAAAATAAAAAATATTTGCAAAAGAATTTGAAATGAAAAAATTAGATCGTTTTTAATTTTTCACATACCCCAGGTGGCCCACTTTGGGGGCGCGTGGACACGCCCACTTAAACGCTATATAGTCCAATCTCAAAACTTAAGCTTGAATACACCTCTTTTATGCCTGTCTGAAATTTCATTGCAATCGAGCCATCCGTTTAGAAACGGCAGAATTATTTCCAATTTTTTTGCAAAATCCCCCACTGTGCGGCGTATGAAGTACACACGAATTTCGTTCAACGCCAATGCCTTTTATTTCTGACCACGAATTTAGCGTTGTTTGCCCCAGTTGTCTTCCCAGCACAACTCCGCATGAATTTGGTCTTGAGCTTTTATTTAAATAGTGTAATTTTTTTAGACAGCAACAATTTCAACAACTATCGGGATAAACAAATTTGCTAACATGAAAAATGAAAACAATTGTAAAATGCACATTTTCAATACAAAACAGACAAGATGTCTAAAGCAAGAGAGCAAAAGAAAATTATGACGATTTTTCTCATCGTCATTTGGGGCTTCAAGAAAATCGACAGAATTTTCTTTAAATCAGTTCTTCTCTGAACGTGCATAGGTCTGCAACGATATTTGTAGAATCCGTGTCTTTTCTGAGCGCGTACAACACTTGCAATGCGAGTAAAAGGGATAAATATAGTTGCAATAAGATATTTGTTAAGAAATCCCATTGTGAAAAAGTATTTTTATTATACCCAACTAAATTTTTTGAAAAACGAAAATTCACGCGTTCTTACTACGTATTCATAATTCTTTTCGGGTTTTTCAATATTAAAGAATAAAGTAATTGCAGTTGTTGAGAGCCCTTCTTGAAGTGTCAAAAAGAAATACATACATACATATGTACATATGTATGTCTTCCGTTAATCAATTTGAAAAACTTAAAATAAAATGTATTCAGTGTGTTGAAATTTAAAAGAATGTGTTCTATTTTTATAACACAGCTAAAAGTTTTTTCTGTTTTATTTAAGGAAAGAATGTTTAAGTGATAATTCCAAAATAAATTCGTGTATAATGTAATGTGCTATTTCAAAACTATTACCTAGTACTTGTATTTACTGAAAATTGTGATAAAAGAACATTTTTACGTATTAAAAAGTTTTAAATGCCATAGGCCAAGGAAAAAACAAATTTTTTTTTTTTTTTTGAAAATAGATTTAAGTTAAATGAAACAAAGATCGATTGTTATTGCCCAAATTTTTACATTAATAAAATACACTGAGAAAAGTGTTACGCAACTTTGTTTGTGTGTGTGTGTTTATTGTAAAAGAAAAGAAATAAATAGATCAGCAGCTACAAAAACAAAGTTAACGAGCAAAATAGCCGCAACCACTAGAACAAGTTGTAAACGACAAGTAAGAGCGACAACCGTTTACAAATCAGCCATTTTCAAATTTTTGTTTTGTTCTTATTTTTTTTGTATACTTGTTGGGTTGAATTCTTATAGTTTTGTGCTAAGAATTGCACCCGGGGAATTTGTACTCTGCCGTAGCTGTGTGATTGTTGCCGAAACTACGTACACAAAGAACTTCCTGCAGTTAGCCGCATTGACAGCATCATCACTGTGCCATCATTCAACGCTATAAGCGAGCACAATTGCATATTCCACTTTTAAGCAGCAATTTTTCGTAAGTGCAAAAAACAAACGTTAGCAAAAAATGGCATAAAATTAATTCACACATGTGCATACGTTTGTATGTAAATACATAAGGGGGGAGGGGTCGGTCGATTTTTTATTATTTTTCCATTTAAATTAAGAAACCAGCCAATAAGGCCAAACACATACATACATATGTATGCTTCATATTCGGGGAAACTTTAGAATAAGGAGCCAGGCTTTGAAAGAAGTTAGTTTTATAGGTTTGTAGAGGGGGTCGTGGACCTCCCAAAACTGAAGTCAAAGTCTGCCGGAGACATTTAGTTTATTAATAATTCGATGTTGAAGTTGCGGAATTTACTAAGAAAAATATGAAAATGTTGGTAAAACAGTGCTGCCAGAGGAAACGTTTTGCTCAGAACATAAAATCGCGAATTCATAAACGGTTTCAAGCATCCAAAATCGTATTTTTTTACATTTAAATCAATAAATTTTTTCATAGGTCTGCAAAATTTGTTCTTGACAAGGGCCAAGGGATTTTCTCCTCCATGGTATAACCAACACCGGCTTCGGGTACAAAATCTGCATGCATCTGGCAGCACACTTTTTCATTTTACGGCAATTGATACCATTATACTAAAGCCGACCCTCATATTCTAGTCCAACAACGCAAAGTATCCAATTTTTGAATTAAATTTAGCTATCGATACTGCGGCATCTCATTTTTTGATGGCTTTTGGCATGAGGAAAAAACAAGATTCATAACAACATATCAAAAAAAAAAAAACAAAAAAAAATCGTTTGCGAGACGTTCGCATTTCAATTTTTTTTCGTCCTTTTGTATGGAAGCACGAGTAAAATTTAGATTCAGGAGCAGTGTTGCCAGCTTAGCGATTTTTTTCTTTTAGGGGTAAATTTGGGGTGTTAAATTCTTTCGGGAAAAATTTAGGGGGAACAATTTATTTTTGGGGCATTTTTAAGAGATTTCTGTGTTTGGTTGAACGGTAAAATGGCAGGAGTTAGGAAATTTTTCAACTGAAAAATTTGAAGACTTTAACGATTTTTAAAGTAAAATTAAATGTGATATTTTATGTTCATCTGATAGCTTTAAGTACAGAATTTTTCAACTGGTAATTTTAATTATTTTTTTTGTTGAGCTGAATGTTTTCCTTATGGGTAAATTCTTTGAATTTTTTCCGTTTCTTTAGAATTGGGAAAATTAAAATATCTTTGATAAAATAGAAACTCTTTTTATGAAAATGTCAAAAGAACGTAAAGAGCGAAGACGACTTAGAAACTCTTAATATTTTTGGAGAAACTTAATTTTTTCTAGATACGCAGATAACAATTTCCAGCTGCCTATAAATATGTACTTAGATCTCAAAATATGTGAATGCTAATAAATCGAAAATTTATAATAAATATACATACGCCTGTAATCATAACATATGCACTGAAAAATATCTACACATATAATCAGCTAATTTTTACTTCTTTTTAATTGGAGAAATTTTAACAATTTTATGCATTTTCCCCATTATCAATGCATTAATATTGGTGATTTGCAAACTAAAGCAGAACATTTTTTAGGGGGATTTTGTAGAAAAACATTGAATTTTAGGGGGTTTTAAAATTTTTCTGGGAGGAAGAAATACATTGACCTGGGAACACCGTTCAGGAGCCAGGCTTTGAAAGAAATAGGTTTTATAGGTTTGTAGAAGGCGTCGTGGACCTCTCAAAACTGAAGTCAAAGTCAGCCGGAGGCTTGTAGTTTCTTAATAATTCGATGTTCAAGTTGCAGAATTTACTAACTTGGGGGTTACACGATCAAGTTTTGCCTTTCAAGTTTTAATACATTCCCACTTTTTTACTAATACACTCACAATTTTGAAAATTGATGCAAACTTGATGACACTTTTTGCTTTCCATAGACATCAGGTCACAATCAAGAAAACAGCTGACAACAATTTTTTTTCGTTCTGTCTGCAAAGATTTTTTTGTTTTGTTTGAAAGTTGCAATTAAAAGTGATAAAAATAAAACAGATTCAAGCTTAAAAATAGAAATAAAAATGTTTACCTGCAAAACCAACAAATATAATGATGTGCTGCGATTTATAGAGCTATACAGAAGCCACGAAGTTCTGTGGAATATGAAGGTGGCGTCATATCGACTCCTTTCTGTCCTCTGGGTTTTTTCTTCTTTTATTTTCTTTATTTCTGATAGTACTTTTAATGAAGCAGCTATTTTTAATTTTCTTCTTGACGGCATCTTGAAAACGACTTGTTATGAAATTGCGTGCAGCCTACGTCACAGCTATCAATCTTATTGAATTTTGGCAAGCAGTATGTGAAAAAAACTTGATAGCAAAACTTGATCGTGTAACTGCAGTGCAAGGAAAATATAAAAATTGTTGGTAAAACAGTGCTGCCAGAAGAAAGTTTTTGAGCAGAGTGTAAAATCGCGAACTCAAAAATGGGTTAAGCATCCAAAATCGCATTTTTTAAATTTAACTTCATACATTTCTTCATAGGTATGCGAAATTTCTTCTTGACTAAGGCTAAGGCAGCTTTGCGTACCAAATCTGTAAGCATCTGGCAGCACACTTTTTCATTTTGTGGCAATTGGTACCATTATACTAAAGCTGGCCCGGGAGCACTCCTGAGGAGGCGTAATACGGGGTCAGATCTGAAAATTACTGGGGGTTGGCCATACAATTGACTCCTGTGCGGCTCCTTGCGACTGATTTGTCTCAGGGGTCCATATTTAGGCGCCTCTCAAATGAAATATTCCGCTCCCCCTACTCCCCATATCATAGTAACTTGCGTAAGGGTGACCGCAGAGAAGTCAAATTCATGATCAGCCCCCAATAATTTTTTCTTTCCAATAATTTCTATGGACGGGCCTAAGTAGGCGTGATATAGCTACCATACAAAAATAAAAAAACAATTCAGCGAGCTATAGTTGGCTGCACCGAATCTTAAATGCCCTTCACAATCAACACTTCTGATTCTCGGATCTGAGGCACATCACTGATGCTCGCCTCTGAGTAGCTATATTTTATTATGGCATTCACTTTGTTGCACCAAAACTTGTTGAGGTTCGCCTATAAGCCCAACTTCTTGAGAAATCGTTTTATCTCGGCTATATATATAGACCCATAGTGAATATTTTAATTTCTTGGCACCAACACTAGTTGAAGTTCGCTTATCCGCCCAACTTCTTGAGAAATTGGGTTTCGCTGCTGGAAAGCGAAATATATATATACATAAATATGCACTTAGATCTCAAAATATGCACTGAAAAATACTTATAATCAGTTGATTTTTACTTCTTTTTAAAGTTTAACAATTTTATGCATTTTCCGCATTGTCAATTCATTAATATTGGTGGTTTGCAAACATTTTAGGGAGATTTTGTAGAAAAACATTGAATTGTAGGGGGTTTTAAAATTTTTCTGGGGGGAAGAAATACATTGACCTGGGAACACTTATTGTTATGGACGATTCCATTTGTAGTGCAATTGAATACTGCCTCCTGGCTCAGCCACAGTAGACAACTTTGAATAAAAAAAGAAAGAAGCTGGACCTGGACCTACAGTGAAAATCATGAACTAATACAAGCTGTAGAGATGCATCCATGTGTTTGGGAATACTCTTCCCCGGACTACAAGGACCGGTATAAAGGGGAAAGCGCGTGGCGAGGAATACAAAAAACGTGTCCGGGGCACACGATGGAAGACGGTAAAGCAAAATGGGCTAATGTTAAAACTGCATTTCAAAATGTAAAAAAGAGAATGAAAACAAAATCTGGTCTGATTATAATAAAAGCTGAAGCTCCTTTTTATTTTTAAGTCCTTTTTTAATTTTTTAAGAAATCAGCTACAACGGCTGTTTCTCAGAGTTGCGTTATAATATAACAATCGTGTGACTATAATGCGGCAATTATTGGTACTAAATTGCTTTGCGCCAATTTGTGACAATTAAATTTCAATAAAATGTCACAACCATGTGATTGCAGAGAATTTGATTTGGACAATTTTTTTATTGTGCTCCAATTAAGCCCAATAAAAATTGTGTAAAATTGGTGCATTGCGGCAAACGTGTGATTCCACCTTAAGCCTTTGCGTACTTTGCTGAAAATGCTCTTAATTTTGCAAGATGATTTGTATATTCAATTGAAGTACGCCCATATAAGAATATTTGTGTTAAAGTGTACATATACATATGTATATACATATGCCTAAATCATCACGATGTAATTTTTAATTGGGAAACATTATTTCCTAGTTATAGGGGAAGAATAATAATAACGGGTACCCCAACAATTTGTTCTTGCCACATATCTTGGTGAAGGGTATATAAGATTCGACACGACCGAATATAGCATTCTTACTGGTTACTTACATACCTGGATGCAATTATTTTATTGTCCCTATGTACATACATATATATGTATGTATGTATTCCTGAGGCACTTGCTTGAATCTGGCAAATGCGAATATCATAAAATAGGCAAATATTCTGCAAGTCGAATACGAATTTTTGCAACATCGCTACTACGCACATATAGATATGTACAACACATACGAACTTAAACATAATACAGTCGAACTTCCCTATAGTGAATATCCACGGGGACAGAAAATTATTTCACTATATAGAAACTTTGTTTTTAATATTGGAACGAAGTTCCTTAACGCGGCTTGCTGGCAGTGGAAATTAGTAGAAATCGTCACGAAAGCGTATGAGCTGTTTATATGTATTGGTGTACTGTCGAAAAGCAATTGTGTATGATTGGCGGTGTCTCCACTGACAGCAGCGGAGACACCTACCAATAAATATTAATTAGTTGGAAAACGTTCCAAAAATTTTAAGAATCATAAAATTTCAAAATTTCAAAAACAGCACAAAATAAAACATACAGATTTCACCTTGTATTACATTCAAAGATGAAAAAAAAAAACGTAAGGAACTTCGTTCCTAACGGGGGTCCCCCGACCGCATTTCTTTTTTTTATTTATTTAAAATAATCAGGTACTTTTGTTTGAACTACATTTTTCCATTTTTCAATATCAATAATACTCCAGATACGGAAAGATTCTTAGAACGAGCGGCCGTAACCCATTTGAGCATTGCTTCGTCAATGTCTTCGAAAAGACAAGTTCGAAGTCTCTTACGCTTAATGCTTAACTGACTTATTTTTTAAAATGTTTGATAAAGTAACTGGTAAGAATTCCAAACTCTTCAGCTACATATATCTTTTTTCTTTGATGTCTCTTCTTCAACTCTATTAATTACTAATAACTTGTTTTCATGAGAAATACTACTCCGGTGCATCATTTTCGTTCACTGAACTCGGTCAACTGATGCTAAAAGTCAAATCATAAACTTTTTTTTGTTTTCATTTTCATTACTTTGAGAATCCCAAAAATATAACATATTTTCTTTATAAATAGTGTTGCTAACAAGAGTAAAATAAAGCTGTTAAAAATAGTTCACTATATGGAGACAACAGCACACTTAAAATGCAGTTTTGTTTCCAAAAGTTTGTTCATTGTACAGAAAAATTCATTGTATGGAAATTCATTATACGGAGATCAAAATACATTGAAAGTGGAACGAAAAAGCTGTGTACTGTGTACTGTAAGGAGAACTTCATTGTATAGAAATTCATTATAAGGAAGTTCGACTGTATATAGAATAATATGTTCTACATATATAATATGTTCTACCAATTATTATATTCGAGTAAATGGAGGTACATATACATACATATTTAAAATTGCCATTCAAAAATAAACTTTTACATACACACATACGCATGAATTTCCCAAAAAGAGAACAGGAGGGAATAAAACATGAATTCTACATGTACATATATACATTTGTAGCATTACGAGTATATGTATATGTATGCGCCTGTGTTCTCAGTTTATTTGAGCAAATAATACCGAAACTGTTGTATTCTTCTCTCCTTTACTGCACATGCACTCACCAATGCTCACATATGCACATACATGTGGAAAACATTTTCTAAAACGTACTCCATTGTAAACAATCAGAAAGCGCATGACGTGGAAAAACATGCGCAAAAATAATAAAACAGATGCGCGTACTTCTTCTGTGAAACGCAAATGTTTAATTAAAAAGCGAATTGATAAATTATGATCAAAACAAATTTAATTTTTTATGTGATACTTACATACACACATACATACAATTCATGCACTCATTAATATTTACGTTGGGGTTTCTCGCAAAAAAAAATCCTCCGTACACCACCGAATATAAAGCAAGAGAGTTACGGAAAACAATTTTTTTTTACTTTTTTATGCCGAACGTAGGGGTCGCCAAAATACATTTTTCATTAAATCTTCGGCATTTACAGTCGGATCTTAAAGTGTGATATACATATACATAGATGTTTTTCCTTCGAGGAGACCAATGTTTGGCTTAGTCGTTGACCTCAAATGTACCGTTATAGTGTTTACCCTCCAGATATCAGTTGTTAACGCCATAATGCACTACCCTAATAACAGAACATTACAACTCGCAAAAAATCATTAACCTTTTGCTAAACTATTCAAAATTTTGTTTTATCTTTTTTTTTTTTGCTGAGTGTAGGGGTCTACTTTTTATATTTTCTGTCATTCCTACGGTATTTACAGTTGGAACTTAAATTATGGTGTATCGATGTTTCTGTCTCAAGCAGCCCTTTTTTCTGCAACAGACATTGGTCTCACATATTCAATTCTAGTACAAGGTGGCGCAAAAGTAATCCTTCTATCAGAAAATGCTATAAATTTTGCGATTGGCCCCTAATGTCAGTTCTGTTTTGACATTTGGTCAATGGGAATATTGGTAGGTCCAACGCCTACTGGTGAAACACTGCGACGCTTAGCCTCTCGCCTCGAAGAGACTGGCACAACACGAGATGCTGTCAGGCGTGGCAGACCCTGGAGTAGCCGTTCTGCAGAGAATATTGCTGCTGTAGCCGAAGATGTCATGGAAGCGCCGTCGACATCGACCAGACGACGTGCCACGCAAATGGGTATCAGTCGACGGTCTTTACAGCGAATTTTGGTACAAGATTTGAAGTTGTTTCCGTACAAAGTCCAAACGGTGCATCAGCTGTTAGCTGCTGACCGCCAATCGCGTCTATCATACGCTCAAGTCATCCTTGATCACCACCAAGAGGAAGATGATTTTTCATTAAAAATAATCATGAGTGATGAGGCCCATTTCCATCTTAGCGGGTACGTAAATAAGCAAAATTTACTCTTCTGGGGCACTGAAAATCCGCGTGTAACCCACGAACAGCCATTACACCCGCTCAAAGTCACTGTATGGTGTGCTGTTTTCGCTGGAGGAGTCATCGGACCTTTTTTCTTCGAAGACGTCGCGGGCCAAACGGTTACTGTGAATGGTGAGTGCTACAGAGCAATGACCTTTTTTCTTCGAAGACGTCGCGGGCCAAACGGTTACTGTGAATGGTGAGTGCTACAGAGCAATGATCAATGAGTTCTTTTTGCCGCAACTTGCTGAATTGGGATTGGAAAACATGTGGTTCTAAGAGGACGGTGCTACGGCACACACTGCACGTGCCACAACCGATATGCTGGAGGATGCATTTCCCGGGCGCCTAATCTCCCGTTTTGGCGATTCGCACTGGCCAGTAAGATCGCCTAATTTGACCGCTGCAGACTTCTTTTTCTGGGGCTTTTTGAAGTCGCGGGCTTATGTCAACAAACCTCAGACTCTTGCAGCTCTTAAAGACAATATTCGTCAAGAATGTGAGGATCTATTGCCTTAAGTTTTGGCCAATGTGATGGAAAATGCTATAAAAAGGGCTCAAACGACAATCAGCTGTGGCGGCGGCCATTTATATGACATCATATTCTCGACTTGATGTAAAAAAATGAAAAGACCAAATAAAAATAATCAACACGAAGAATCAAAGTTTTTCATTGCTTTTAATTACAGCCAAAAAACATCAGAAGGTTATTTTTGCGCCACCCTGTGTAATACGAATAAAAAAATTAATATAAAATCAAATAATGGAATTTATTAACATTTTTACTGAAAAATTGTTTTTTTTTTGTTCGCTGTTGGTGATACCAAAAAGCGCGTTTCAGAAGTGTTTCGAAGATTGGAAAAAAACGCTGGCATAAGTGTACGATATTTGAGGGGGATTACTTTGAGGAGAAAAGGATAGTAGTTATTGATGAATAAATAAATACTTTTTTGAAAAACTTGAAAATAACGTTTATTTTTTTTTTAATCAGACCTCGTATACCATTTCTCTAAAATAGCTTAGCAGAAAACAAATTTCTTATTAATGCACTGACATTATTTCATTTGCAGAATATTGAAAACATCAAAGTGCCTTCTGTTAAATGCATCATTTATATCCATCGCTGAAAGGTGATCAATTATGTCCATTGGGATTTCATCCACAGACTCGTTACCCAACAAGATGTAAGCGTTGCTTCCGTGACTACAAAGAGCATGGCGGTCGACGTGGAGTAGATGATGTTGCAGCATCATCACCAAATTTATCAGATGGCTATAGCTCGAGGTGAGTACGATGTAATTAAGGACGGTAAAAAAATTAATTTATTTTACATTGATTGAAATAAAAGGCCATCATCACGAACATGGACCTCTACTCAAAATCTTTCAACTGCGAATGGAAGCAGCAATGACATTGGTATGATCGTAAAAACATATATCATTTCAATCACTACCACATATACATGTATTTCTTTCATCAATTGAAATTTTTTTAGTAGATGTATTGCACGAGTTTCTAACTTCTAATTGGACTTAATGAAAATTATTTAGTATTAAAAATTTGTTTAAAAGAATTTTATTTTCTCATTAAAAATAATACATCATTTATCGTTTCTTTACATTTGTTTTCATCGAACTACCACATCTACAATTATCACGCTCACTGTTACTCTCCTTATCATCATAATTGAATATTTTAATAATTTTTCTATAAATGAAATTTAACTCAATACTGCGGATGGTGATGATGATCGGTTTGAAATATCAACGATCTTGGAAATAATGTTCATAACTCCTCATTTGGTTAATGCATCGTCTTCTTTAACTCTCATTATCTGTTGGATGGTGGCGATTCGCCATACAAATAATGTTTAAACGAACAACTGATTCTTATAACAAATAATTTACACATGAATGTTTACTTAACAACACAATAAATTAATGAACAAATGCACTCTGTCTCTCTTCGCGGCGATCTTCAATAACCCATGCACACGTAATATTTTTTTTTAAATGTTAACGATAACGCACAAAATAATGCGCTTGCTGCATGTTAAATATTTTGCTGGCCCAAAATCTTACTCACCAAAAGTTGTACACTTCAATGTAGAGCTGAAGAAGCGGCCACAATCATGGGCTTCCACGCCCGATATAGATGAAGTGGATAACACCAGGCGAGGAACGGCTTTGCGTTCTGGTGGCGCATCATCTGCAGACGACAACAATGTAGACGTCACTCTTAAGCTGCCCGTTCCACCACGGCGGCATACCACCGATTTAAATGTGAAAGAGGTAAGTAGCTTTGTTTTTCGATCGAATTTCAAGTGGTTTTGCTGCCTAACAAAAATGAAATAGCTCTTTAATTTAAATATTCATTAAAATTTTAACAGCTATTTCCACTTGATTTTAATTTTTCATTTTCTTCTATTAGAATGTGAGAAAGTTATTTGAGTTTAATGGAAACAAATTTAAATGCGTTTGAGCGAATATTTGCGATTGTGATAATGAGAATATTTTTGGCTCTATAACATTTTTATATGTTGCTAAATATTCAGTTTTAATTTCCTCAAGAGTGAGATTGAGAGAGAGAGAGAGAGACATCAAACAACATACAAAAATATTTTTTGATTAATCTTTAGTATTGCAACTATTTTTATTATAATTATTTTCGTTGTCAACGTATGTAAATAAAACGTTAAATACAAATAATTATTATTTTTTTTTGCTTGCCAATCTGTTTTGTTTGCATTAGATTTGCAGTGAATTTTTCTAACCAAAAATTAAATGTAAACAAATGCGGAGAGTACCAACAGAGATAGCTATAGAAATATTTTCATATTTTCTGTCCTTCACTGGATGCACCAGCCCCCCAAGCCAGCCGCTTTCATGAAATTTGACAGAAAAATTGACCCTTCTGGTAGTTGTCTGTGATCTTTTGCGGTTCAGAAATTCTAGCTAATTTTCAAACTAAAGGCTGTACCCGTGTATGAACACCAATTAAATTTTAACTTTTTTTATTTTTAGTATTTGTTGCTGTAGAGGCCTGACAATTACATATGCTGTGAAATTTTTAAGGCTCCAAAGCATCTCGAAAATCAAAACCAATTTTCAAATCAAAGGGTGTCCCTGTGTGTAGGGAAACATCAGAATTTTTTACTTTTCATTATTTTTGATATTTGTTGTTGTATCGGTCATATATCCTGCATATCCTGTGCAAGTTTCAAGTCTCTATCTATTATTATACAGAAGTTACAGCTAATTTTAGATATTTTTCACAGTTTCTTGTATGGGGACCCCCTTTAGTTTTTAGGTTTTTGTTGTTTTTGGTATTTGCTGTTAGAGAGCCTGTAAAAACACACATCCGGTGAAAATTTCAAGTCTCTTTCTCTTATAATTTCAAAGTTACCTGTATGGAGGAAGGATACCTGTTTAGTTTTAATTTTTGTTGTTGTTGTAGTGGCCGGGTAACCACATGTTCTGTGGAAATTTCAGCTCTCTAGCTTTTACCGTTTGGGAGAATAGAGCCTGTTGTGGACGGTCAGCGAAACCTTCCAGATTAGTTCTATGAGTATGGAGTCTTAAAAATAAAAAGCTTTCAGAAGAGCTTCTGCTTCACGATATTGGAAAAAGAATCCTTTCTGGGAAAGAATCCAAGGATGGTCCAGCCAAAACGCACGATATTAATTATAAATAAAACAAAAACTTATCATTGGAATATTTCAATATTTTTTATTATGATAGACAGCAACAGTGTGTGAAAGAAAATGTCGGCCAAAGGCTCGCTACGGCTTCGATGACATCCATCTATCAGATGGCTCATATTTTCCATGACTCTGAGACATACCATACTGTGAATATGCTGAGCTAATTTATCCTTAAGTCCTCGAACTATTCTTGGCGTACTCACGTACATTTTCCTTATTAAATATCCCCGAAAAAAGAAGTCCATCGGTGTAAATCTACTTGATCGGGGTGGCCAACTAACATTGCTACAACGTGAGATAAAACGACTGTTGAATTTCGAGCACATAAACCATTGTTTCGTTGGCTATGAGGCAGGTGGTTCCATTCTGTTGGAGCCACAGATGGTCCATATCATCTGTTTCTGAACCCAAAAAGTACGCTATCATTTCGCCATAGCAAATACCATTCAGGTTAAGTGCTTGGCCGACCTCATTTTCAAAGAACTACGACCCAATGACCAGCCACCAGCTCTTAGGCTGCCCCAAACAGTCATTTTTTTGCTGGTGCATCAGAGTTTTGACAATCATCCTATTCACTCCATTCACCTCATCGCTACAGATCCGTTTTTGGAAGGCTCCTAGTGGACATTCGAGGTATTGGCATTACATGAAATGGTCAATAGGATTATAAATTTACATCCTTATTCCTCTTTTGCCACACTTTCGTGAACAACAGCAATATTTTCCGGGGCATGAACTTGGCCATCAGGTTCTTTCACATTTTCTACAGACCAGGGGCCAAATCGTTGCATTCGATGTCAAATGAACTATCGAGTAAAAATAATATAAAACAAAATGAAAAACAACCACAAGGCCCAGGCAACAAAATTCGTTCGAACACGTATGCCACAATTTGGCCCCTGGTTCGCTAGGCGATTATTCCGATAAAAAAAAAAAAAAAAATACAAATTGATTGCAGTGATCAATTTTGCTTCAAAGGCTTCAAAAATCTGAACTTGCTGCTAAATTGCTCTCCTCTGCTTGATTAAATTTGTTGAACACTCCAACAAAGAAATATCCAATAAGTTTGGGGCAAAAAACTTGATGTCAAGGTGTGACTGGAAATGAACATCATGCATCTTTTGAATAACAAATTGAAATGTTTAAACATTAATGCCTCAAATATGTTTGTTTTCAGGTGGAGAACTCATTGTCACAGAATTCTTCAACTTCATCATCTTCCAAAAATATTCCAGAGGACTTGATTATTCTATCTACAGATAGTCTGGCTGAAAGAGTTAGAAAAATGAATTTATTGAAAAAACAGCGCAGTCAAAATTCCAGAGAGTCCAGTCGTGAACGATCCATACCTAGAAAGCAAGAAGCGTACGTACATACATATAGACTTGCATGTTGTTTATTTAATTTACATATGTATATAAAAAATAGAACGTTTCATACATAAGTATGTACATACATAAATGTTTGTGTTTAACTTTGTAGCGATAGCAGTGATGGAGACAGCAAACCACCACCTCCTGACCGACCTGAACGTACAAAACTATCCACAATCACGAATTCAACAAGCAATAATACACTACTAGAGGCCACAAAACATCTATCATTGCCACCGAAAAAAATGTCTACTTCCACTGCATCCAGTTCCTTAACAAGCCATACTCGACCAACTTCCGCACCAGTTACTGAAAATAATTCCACATTACCACCCGCTGCACCCAAAGCAGTGCCCACGAAACTTAAGATCACTTCTTCCACTTCAAGCACCAGCACAACAACAACGTCCTCGTCTTCGACTTTGAAGAAAAAAGAGAACGAACGCCTGAAAGCAGCCCAGGCGGCACAGGATGTGCAATTTATGCTGAATATCAAAGAAAATAGTTTTAATAATAAGAAAAGGAACGACGACAGCATGTCCTTAACGACGGAGGCTCCATTTGTTGGCCATTTGTTGGAGCGTGAACATTTAGAAGAGGTAGCCAACTTGCGTAAGGAGCTTTCGGTTACGAAAGCTCGCGCTGAAAAAGCGGAAAGAGAAAAAAGTGATATTCTTCTACGGCGTTTGGCTTCCATGGAAACGGCACCAAATCGCACTGCAGCTTCTGAGGCTATAATGCTGCAACAAAAAGTTAATGACTTGAAAGAGCAATTGGAAAAAGTTTTCGAAGAGAAACGAAAGCTCAATACTCGCATGAAGGAGCTCGAAAACAATCCTAAGGGCAGCGAACACGAACTGAAGCGTAAACTCCAAGCAGCTGAGCAAATCTGTGAGGAACTAATGGAAGAAAATCAAGAGGCGAAAAAAGAAATTATGAATCTTCAAGCCGAAATGGATGAACTACAGGACACCTTCCGGGATGATGAAGTTAAGGCCAAGACCTGCTTGCAAAAGGACCTAGAAAAGACAACGAAGAATTGTCGCATTTTAAGTTTTAAACTAAAAAAATGCGAACGCAAAATAGAGGCTCTAGAACAGGAACGCCAAAATAGTGGCAATGAGGAGCTGCGTGCCAGAATCAAGCAACTGGAAGATGAGCTGAGGTTTTCACAGGAATTGTCCAAAAAGTTGCAGGTATTTTAATTTATATCTTAATCTGTAAGTTATAAGAGTTGCGGCACACTGCTAACAAATTGATATACTTTATTGAAAAGATCGAAGCTGAAGATCTGCGCAACCCCGGCAAGAAGAAAGCTCCCATGCTAGGAGTGCTGGGCAAGTCTACTTCCGCTGACGGCAAGTTTACCAGGGAGTCCCTTACGCGTGGCGGCTCACAAGAAGATCCACAACAGCTGCTTAGAGATTTGCAGGACTCTGTAGAAAGGGAATCGGATCTGAAAGATCAACTCAAATTCGCCGAAGAGGAGGTGAGTCTTTATGCTACTGTGCACTTTGCACAGTTTTATGCTTTCAAATTTATAGCTCTAAAGTCATGCCTTCTTTTCAAATCCTTTAAAGATAAGTAAACTTAAGAAACATGCAAATAAATCTTTTATCAATAAAGGAATTCAAGCAGAGGAGCATTACGAACTTTTAAAATTTCCCAGATCAACTCAAACAGAGTTCGAAGAATGCTTGTCTAGCGTTACAAGTGCAATTTCTACTCAAACAGATGGTGAAATAGAAGTAAAGATTTGTGTTGTTGAAACAAACGCAGTTTCGGCACAAACAGAGACTCAGGAAAGACGAGAGGAATCTGTGCAAACTGATTACTGCTCTAACTCAAAACAGTATAGAGATGAAAGTATTCAAACCTCTGAACACATTGAGAGTTTAGAAAACACAGAATCAAAGAAAGAAGATGTTGTAAATATGTCCGAAGTTTTCAAGCGCTGCAATAACCGTGAAAATTCACCTTTTGCAGCTATTTTACCATCTGTCTCAGGCAGATCACCATCATCTTCATTCTTGTTTCCAAGTGTCATTGCAAATGCCCTCAAAGCCGGTGCAGGGGCAGGTACAGACTATTTAATCATTGCAGTTGATCGATTTATATTCTGTTTAATTCCACTTAACACCATTCTATTTTTGTGTTTGTTTAACTAATTGTGGTGCCGTCTTTTGTAACCTCCAAATTCTCCAAAGTTTTATTAAAGTTCTCTTTGCGCTAAAGCGTGACAGCGCTAGTACTGAAACGTACAAGTTACATGCATTTTTTAATGACATATTTGATGGGCTTGGGCTCCGGCTTATTTTCTCAATATGTAAAGCGACTTTTTCTGATAAAATTGTGGCCAACAACGTTTTTAAATGAGACAAAAAAAAAAAAAATTAATTTTTTTACTCATTAACTGGGGATCATGCGATGGCTACGTTTGCCACAACGTTCATCAGCAACCTGTTGCTTCGAACTTACGTCAAGAGCACACCGCACACTATTTTGGAGCCATCACTTATAGCTATTCTATTACCTGAGCCCTAGATTACTAACTGTCTATCTTTGACCCAACCCCAATTTGACCAACGTTTATATTTTTTTCTCTTGGCGGGAATATATTTTATGTTCTCTGATCAACATATGATTGCATTTTGTCGTGTTGTGCTAAGAACACAACTGGGACGAACGACGAATTTTTCGCCGCGAATTTTTTTTATTTGTCAAAAGCGTTTGAGCTTATAGATCATGACATTCTGTTACAAAAGTTGGGATATTACGGTATCAATGGGAGGGAGATTTTACTTTTGAAAAGCTATCTAATTAGCAGGAAACAATTTGTCCAGATTAAGGAAAATGTCAGTGAAATGAAAACTGTTGCATACGGTGTTCCTCAGGGAAGTGTCTTAGGCCCTTTGTTGTTTTCCATTTACATATATCAACGATTTACAAAATCTCAACCTAACAGGTAAAATGTTCCTATACGCTGATGATATTACTATATTTTATCACTATAAACATGAAACTGCATTGAAACCTTATATGGAACGAGATGCTTCATTAATTTCAGAATACATTCGAATAAATAGGCTTTTCTTAAATCCAGAGAAAACAAAATTAATAAGATTCAAACCGCACTTTGCTTTCAACAGCCAATTTAGTATAGTTTTTGATGGTAAGATAATAAAGGAAACACCAACTGTAAAATATCTTTCTCAGGGAAATCTGATGTGGGATCAACATATTAAAGATCTTAAGTTGAAAATCTCTTCTGCCGTGGGTTTATTATTCAAGTTTAAAAATAAATTTGACCAGAAAACAAAATTTTTGATTTACCAAGCCTTAGTTCAAAGTCATATTAACTACATGGCATTAATATATGGATTTAAAAAATCAGTTGAGCTTAGATCGCTTCAGAGACTACAAAATAAAGCCTTGAAAACTGTAGCAAATTTGCCAAATAGATTTCCAACGGTTGTTTTGTACAAACATGTTTTTCCTCACGTTTTGCCAATCTACGGACTCTATAAGTTTCAATTGTTATTTTACGTATTTAAATGGCTCAACAGCGTCGGTCGAAATTCGTTGTACGCGGCGAACTTGAAATAGATTTATTTCTATTTCTTACGGCCGGCGAACGACGAACAAATCAGTACCATGTGGCCATTTTGATTTTAGTTTTCAAGTGTTTTAGCAAAAACAGTTAATTTTTACTTTAATCGTTTTTATTTTAAGTGCTAATCTTTGACTTTTTGCATTTAAAATAAAAAGCCTACATATTAGATTATAAAACATGTTTGTAGTGTTTAATTTTGTTTAGTTTTTGGTAATGCAAAATTTTCTTAGCAATCAATTTTTTCAATATGGTCACCCATCAGCTGTTCAACTATAATAAGATAAAATTAAAAAACTGAGAAAATGGATACAAGTGAAATTAGAATTGAAAATGTTAAACTTCATGAATGTTTATATAATCTGGGATCATGTTCATTATTTTAATTATTTTTACAAAATTTGAAATTCTTTGATTCATTTAATTTGTTTTATCTTTGAACAAACAATAAACAACTTTAAACAGATGTTTTTGTTTTTCGTCGTTTTTGTGCTGCATACGACGAATTTACACAGCGAATTTTAGCCGCCGTATTCGTCGTGTTGGGCGAAATTCCTCGTTCGTCACAGCTGTGTTCCTAGCATTAAGGGATTACTAACTGTAAAAGCAAATGCCACAAATAATGCGTGGTTGTTTTACAGGGAGGACCAACCCGTCGGGAAAACATATTTTTTGATGAAAAAATTTTGTAAGAAAAAATTTTGGGTAAAAAGTTTTTTTTCCGGAAAAAATGTTTTTTTTTTTTTTTTTGGCAACTACCATAACTGTAAATAAGAAATTTTGATGAAACATTTTTGAAAAAACTGACTGACGGGCAGACGGTCATAATTGGAGGTCACTAGTGGTGTGTATAAGAAAAGCTATATCATGAAAACTAGAGCTGATAGAGACAAACTGTTTACAGATTTGAATTCAGTGCACCCAAGTTAACTAGAATCAGTTGGCCTTTTTACACTGACGTACATCTTACATCTTTCATCAATTTGCAAAGATATTTACATCTTCCCATAAGAATTATACAGGGCGAAAATTCTACATCAGCAAGAGATGATCCTTTCTCATTTTGTTACATCTTTCGATTTGTTTAGTGCCATCACTAAAAAATTTGCAGAAAATCGATTGCTTTTGTACCATCATTAGCAAAATGACAAATTTAACATAAAAAAAAAAAAAAAAATTAACGGTATACATATGTATTTTGTTATAATTTTTATTCAATTATAAATAAATTCATTTTAACCACACTGCAAAAGAAAGGCCATCGTATGGCCAATCAATAATATGGAGAACATAGAACATGTTGCTTGGCCTATGGAAAGAAAAAAGTCCTCCTTTTTAATTTTTACAAAAATTTTGCGTCTTTTTTTTTTTGACATCTAAATAACTGAAAGATGAAAGATGTTGTCAATGTAAACGACTGTTTGACATTTTCAACATCTTCCATGCGCTTCACGTGGATGTTAGTCAGTGTGAAAAGGCTATAAATTCAAAGAAGCCAATTGAGTGTTGGCCTGTGTAATGTAAGGAAAATTTAAAATGCAAAAGTGTTTAGAATGGGAGAATTTTGAAAAACAATAAAGTGATCTTCGATGATCAATATTTGATTTTGTCCCCTTATGACGATATTTAAAAGGCAATCCTCATACCGATTCCACGTCCCCCCCTCCCCCCCGGCAATAGTAACTCTATTGTGAGAGAGCGCAAATGAATTGGAGGTTGCAAATAAAGCTTGGCCTTGCCAAGCTTAGACTTGCGGACAGCTTTACTTGAACCATCACTCAGATCAACCAGCTGGTAAAACGAAATTTGAATTTGTGATTTGTAGCACTTGATTGTTGATTGTTATTGGCTAAAACCATTGAACTTTTTGTTTAATTTGCAGGCTGAAACTTTAAGGAAAAAAGTTGCCCGTATGGAGGATGAAAATGATTCTTTAATGATGCAGTTGAAAAAAATGGCAACCCGCTCTAGAAGTATGATAAGTTCAGTTGCTTTAAGAAAAAGAAAAACAAAACGCTTGAATGTAGAAAGCTTTCGAACTTAACAAATTTTTGCAAGCCTCACTCTGAAAAACATAAAATCAACTGAAGAGTTTGAAGGTTTTCAGTAAATACGTTTTTAACAATACTGCTTTAATAATTTCACTATGTTCCCTTTTTCACTTCATCCCTGTCCAGCTTTTCCGAATATTAATCTTTACTAAATTGTCATATTGCCATTTTTTACAGCTGCTCATATAAATTGGATTCTCGTTAATGGAATCTCATTATCCTCTAACATATGTATGTTATATCATTATTATGTCTAACAAAACAATGCATGCTTAGTGAGATGTGTGCGTTAATGCAATCATGCCTCCTTATACCTATTTGATCTTCGAATTAAACCATTGTACTTTCATAGCCCGAAAGCTTAGTCCAACACCACATCGTTTAGCGCCGGAAGTACATGCTGAACGCGATGAAGGCATATCCGATGAAGATGATCCAGCTGAACTGCGCATCTTGCTCGAGCTTAATGAACAAGAAGCCTCCATACTGCGCCAAAAAGTTGAAGAACTGGAAAAACAAAATACAGAATCCAAAAAACAAGTGCGAGAACTTCAGGACAAATTTTCATCTTCTGCAGACAAAAAGAATGCATTTTCTTCTTGGGGAAACAATGCGTCCGAAAAGAAGCTGAAAGCCTTAAATGAAGAGCTGGACCAGTTGAGAAAATCTGTCAGCGAAAAAGATAAACTAATCGAAAAACTACAAACAACTAAGCGACAATTGGAACTGGTCGAACAGGAGGCCAGTAATTTGCGCACTAAAGTAACAACTCTGGAGACCGAGACTGAACGTGTTCAAAAGGAAAACAAGCGCATGCAACTGCAAGCACTGCGCAAACAATCTTCAATAGAAAAAACAGAGAGCTCCAAACTGAAAGAGGCCCTTGCGGCCGCCGAAGAAGAACGACACGGCCTGCAAGCTAAACTTAAACGTGTCTTGCTAGAAGCCCAGGAAAAACTCCCACCCAGAACAGTGATTAATATAACAGACTTAACACCAAAAAACCAACTAAAGAAGTGGGTTGAAGAACTGGATGAAGAAATCAGTGAAATGAGGGCGATTGTTGCCAATAGTGGTGTCCACACTGTGAAAAATTTGGAAGCCGAGAAACGGTCATTGGAGGAGGAGTTACAGGAATATAAAGCGAAATTTACACAAGCCGAAGCAAATCTACGTAGGTTTATATTTATTAGCAAATTAAAATTTCTACACTTTCTTATGTATGTATGTCTGTGTTTGTAGAAAAACTTAAATCTTCAACAGCATCTCCCAAAGTATCAGATTTGGAAAAGCAGCTCAAAAAGTCTGAAGAGGAATCTAAACAAATGAACTCCAAGATTAAAGAGCTGGAGGAGAAAATAAAAAAACAAGACAATTTGGTAAACTTAAGCATTCGAACCATTCACAAGCTTCCTTTGTATTGTATATGGCGTATTGAAATAAGCTTGTGGTTAAGCATTTTATTTCATTGGTAGTTTATATTGAATTCATATTTCAAGGGATTTCGAAACGAGTAACCAGTTGAGTGGCATCAACGAAATGTTGCCGACATACACGCGGCTGAAAGTCCAGACAGAAAACAATCGAAGAGATCTTTCTAGACTTAAAACCATAAATTTCAATACCACTGCTATTGAATGAACTGAGCATGAGGTCACTTTTGTTATAAATAAAGGGTTATGCATTTTGAGATCTCAAAAGTAAACCTAAATAAACACATATTAAATATTTTTTTTTTCTTGATATTTCTTTTTAGGGCTCCGTACTCATCAGAGTGAAACCGAACCCTATTACCGAGACTTCTACGTCCGCCCGTCCGTCCGTCAAGCTGTAAGAGACAGAGAGATGAAATTTATACAATATATGTATTCACATATGTATGCCATTCCACGTATACATTACACATACGTATGGAGCCATAAGTGTGCGAGACAGCCTCATACTTGACTGAATTTTTTATTATAAAGTTTGAACTTTGACATTAAGTGTGAAACACTACATCATTTAAATAACCACCATGCGAAGTGTTGCCAGCATTGATGCTTTTGAGGTAATTTTCGACCACTTTTTGACACATATTGGGCGCTATCTCAGCCAATAACTTGAAGAATCTTGCTTTTTAAGTGCTCAAGACTTAAAGGTTTATCTGCATAAGCACGGTTTTTTGCGTAGCCCTACAAAAAGTGTTGATATCGCCACGACGAGAAATTCCGCGGCCAGGAAATGTCTCTTGCAATAAATCCATATTCGCACGAGTTGTGTGGCAGGTGGCACCGTCTTGTTGAAACTACATATTCTCCGAGTCGTATTTTTCAATAGCAGGCAAAAAAGTCGGTTATCATATGACCATAACGCTCCGAATTGACGGTGACAGTCGTTCCATCGTCGTTTTTTTCAATCACACCGTCCGACAAAAGAGCATACCGACTAGTGACTTTTTCTCTATGTAACGGACTCTCTTCAATTACTTGAGGATTCTCAGAGCCCCAAATACGACAATTTTTTTTTATTAACATACCCACCGAGTGAGAAATGTATTGCATCGCTGAAGAAAATTTTGTTCGAAAAATCGCCGTCCGCCGCCTCCTCTTCAAGCACCCATTTCACGTAACTACGACGTTGTGAATGGTCAGCTGGCTTCCGTCGTTGTAAGAGCTGGACTTTATATGGCTGTAGGTGTAGATCTAAATGCAAAATATGCCATAATGTGCCCTAAGGCAGTACTACTTCCTGAGAACGACGAGGAAGCGACACATTTGGGTGTCGATATTTTCAGTGGAACGAGCGAAACGATGATGCACAGGCCTTACAATATTTGTAATCGCTCCAGTTTCTTAAAATTTCTTTACAATTTTGCCAAATTGCTTGCATAGTTGGACGATTATCTAAACCATAATCTTCTCTTAAAGCACGATATGTGGCTGTGGCAGAATCACAATTTTTGTAGTGTGTTTTGATCATTTTTATGTGTTGTGTGATAGTGAAGCGATTCATTTGCATCAATGTCAGACTTTTAACTGAGAAGCAAAAAATTGGTTTAACAACTTACGTTTGAAAGATGCCGAATTCCAGTCCTGTACTTTTGAAACCATGAAATGGATAATCCATTATATTTTTTACTATTAAAACTTTTGATACTCCTTGTTGTATCTTCTTCCGTAAAATGTGCAGAAGATCCACCAAGGAGTACCAAAATATTGAAGATATCAATAATAAAAAATATATTATTTTAGGTCTAAAAATAGACTTTATTAATGTTTTCTGTCTTTTTTAGCCGTCTATATGCCGCCGACATTTCGTTGATGCTAATCAACTCATTAGTAGACTCGAAAAATTCTTGAAGGAATACGTATGTAGTCTAGTTGCAGACATACTTTTAAGTTTTCTCGAGTCAACGACGAACTGTAGTATAATCTTCAATACTACAAAGCTTCGAGTGTATAGGGAGAAAGAAAAAAACGACAAAAGAACTACGACAAGACCCAAAACGAATTTAATTACAGTATTTATCGGATATAAGAACATCTCATATAAGAACAAAACGCTTATAAGAAACATTTGCAAAAACACCATATCTTTTTAGTGTTTTTCTAACAAAAAAAAGTTTCATATAAGAAAAACACTTATAAGAAAAAAACTGATAAAAGAACATTTTTCTTGAACACCAAAACCACAAAATGTATAGAAAACGAATTTATATAAGAAACTTTCAAGGGCAACACTGAATTTATGTAGTTTGCATGGACAACTCTGTTTTCTGACAGTTTTACAACAACAACAACGTTTTTTTTTTACTTTTAGTGCTCATGAGAAGTTTTTGTTTCTTGCCTCGTAAATAAATAGTACAAAATGAATTATGTATGTACATGTATTTACTACATATAATTTTTTTTTTCAAATTGAAGTTGACTAGTTTTTTATATCTATTTACTAAAGGGGTTAATAAAATAAAATTTGATTTGTTTTATTTTTCTATTTACATACTTACAGCTCGTATATTCATATAAGAAACAAATGCCTTATGGCCATAGCTACTTACATATATACGAAATAAGTTTCTTATATAAAATAATTGTATATAAGAAATAAACGCTTATAAGAAACTTTTTTCGTGGATTTTTCAAGTTTCTTATATCCGATAAATACTGTACTATGACCTTAATGCTCTTATTTAAAAAAAATATTCCGTACTTATTAAGTTGTTGTATGACAAATATCTGTACAAGATTAGCTACTAGCATATATTCACCTATTACGATTCCGCACCTTATACAAGGAATCAACAAAAAAAAATATGTACATATGTATGTGCTCACGTTCACAAACAATTTATCCAAAGTACTGCAACAATGTACCTGATATAACGATACAACGAGCTTGTGAATAGAGCAATTAGTACCTTTTGTTTTTTTTATTAAATAATTATATGAAAATTATTGTTTTATTTCGAAGATCAAAAAGGCCGAAACCAGCAAATCATCATTGGAACAACAAGCCAAGTCTGATAAGGAAAAGCTTGCAAAATTAGAAAAAGATTTTGAAAAAGAACACAAAAACCGTGAAAAACTAGAAGGGAAGTTATCAGAAAAAGAAGCGGAATTAGCACAAGCACGCAAAGCCACAGACAAAATAAAGTCCAGTTTCGAAATGGAAATTAAAGAGCTTAAAGCTAAATCGTCGAAATCAGATTCAAAGCAGGTGCAGGATCTCAAAAAACAGTTGGATGAATTAAACAAAACCTTGGACGATGAAACGAAACGTTATGGCGATTTGCATGCACAGTGGGAGAAGTTGTCAGAGGAAACTATTCTAATGAGAGCGCAACTTACAACCGAAAAGAGTAATCTACAAGTTGAATTGGGCAATGCCAAACAAAAAATATCAGAATTAGAATCGATACGTGTCAATCGCTCAGAGTTAGCTAAAAAACTCAACGATGCTCAGAAAAAGATACAAGAACTGGAAACAAAAACACTCAAGAGTGGCCACTCCGAATATGAAAAGACAATACTGCAAAATAAATTGGATGAGAAATCGCAAGAGTACGATCGGCTGAGAAGGGAAAATGAAATGAATATTGACTTGGTATTTCAGCTAAGAAAAGATAACGACGAACTCAATAGTAAGTTAAATGATTTCAATCGCATTGAACAGGCCAAATCGTCCATTAATGGCCACAGCGCCAGTTTGGAAAACGAAATAAAGTCGTTAAAAATAAAGTAAATAGTACACATCTTTCAACATCTTGTGTATTTACAAACAATTTTTCTTTTAGGTTAGAAAATGCTGAAATGCAATTGAAATCTGAAGTTGCTTCTACACGTTTACGATACGAGCAGCAGGTGAAGACATTGAGCGGTGAATTAACCTCCATGCAGGTACGTACATATGTTGTTCTAATAACGCTACCAGAAATTTTGTTAGACTATTCAAAAGTTATTCTAAAATCGTACATCAATTACATTGATCTGGGATTTGATGCGCAAAAGGAAACAATGGCTGCCTTAGCTGTGTAGCAAGGGGCAACGTCTTGTTGAAACCACATATTATCCACATCCACTTCTTCCAATTCGGGCCATAAAAAGTTCGTTATTGTCTCACCATAGCGAACACCATTCACAGTAACTGCCTGACAGGCATACAGAGATGGGAATTTTTCAGTACCAGTACTTTTTCAGTATTTTCTTTTTTTTTTACTGATTACTGGAAAAAAATCAGTATTCAGTAAATTTTACTGGTTACTGGAAAGAGAACTCAGTATTCAGTAAATTTTACTGGTTACTGTCAGTGACAGGCCTCATTTTGGAAAAAATACGGCCCGATGATACCGCCAGTCACTCTTAGGGGGTGCATTGATTTTTCGACAATCATTTTTGGATTTGGATCATGCGGCTTACTGATAAATTCACTGAGGTGAAAATGCGCCTCATCACTGAAGATGAGTTTCTTCGGAAATTGATCATCTACTGTTGCCATTTCTTGCCACCATTCGGACTAATAATAGTCAAGAGGCTTTAGTTGTTGAGTCAATGCATCTGGCAAAGTCGAGTGGATTTTGGGTTGCAAAACATAAACTATTTTCAAGGACCAAAATTTGCAACACGGTTGGGTGGGCAAATCGGAGACAAAAACATCTGTCTCCCGTAAAATGAAGACTGGTGGCGGCAAGGCAAGAAGAATGGAGAAATATTAGTGTTTAGTGTTCCGACTAGTGTTCAGTTTTTTTTTTGTGTTTGTGTATGAAGTGTATTGAGTGTTATGTTTCTTTATGTGTAGCACACCCAGGGTGAAGGAAGGAACCATCTTGGGTGAGTTATATGCGAATAGAGCAAGTCGGCAAACTCCCTGGTCTCTGCGGCTACAACATAAATGGTTCGTCTTTGCGCATAATGTTCATCAACGACGAGCATAAGAGGTGCAATTGTTGGGCACGTCGACGAGTTGAGTACAGTCATACTATCGCAAACAGCTGCAATACGAGCATGAACTGGTGCTCTCACATCTTCTACAGACCCGTTGTGCTCAAGTTTTTGCACCATTTTTCCGATTGTACGTACATTTGTACTATTACATTGACCAAACAAATCGCGGAGTGTACGATATTTACTTTGATTTGAGTCCCCATTTTCATAATAAGCCTGTATAACTTTAACGTGTTGCTCGATTATATATGTATCTTGCCATGGTTCAAATTGAATTAATTTGAAATTGAGAAACGTCAAATGAAATGCAGAAAAAAGCCAAAAGTTTAGGTGTAACTCACATTCAACATCGGGCCTTAAAATTTCAACCACAGAAACTAAAGAAATGAAAGCGTATAATAAACTAATATTTTATTTAATCTAATAGAATTTAATTCTAAGACCAAATTCAAGTTGGAAGCACTAGCTACATTGGCAATTTAATAGCTTTTTATTTATGGTCTTTTAAAAAATAGCATTATTGGTTTTTTTTAATGGAGTTTTAATGGAAAAATATCCTGGTTTTACTCTTGTTTGCCATAAAAATGGCGAGCGCACAGCTGTGGGTGGCCAGCGAAAAAAAGAACAAGTGCTGCCAGATTTTACACCCAGTTGCCTAGAACAAAATGCGGGATTTTCATCAAATGCGATTCACGACTTTGAACTCATAAGTGATGTTAAAAACTAGTGTTTCTCATCACATAGTTATAGCCCATGCTTCACAGACTACCAGCTCACCCGGGGCCTTACTGGTCCCGTTGCTTTCAAAAGTAACAAAGCAAACAGTAATCGACTTACTGTCTATTCCTCAATGTTGAAGTCGTGCGATTGTTAGCATTCTAAACGAAAGAATACTATTTTTGGTTCCTCTATGATGTTCTTTTATTCGAACGACAAGTCGAAAAGACGTATTTTCATACAAAATCCAATTGCTCTATTGCGATCATACAAACGTCAAAATCAATCATTTGCTGTTTTGCTATTGAGAGGGTTTATATTTATTTGTTAAACAAAACTGGGAAATAAAACTAGAAAATCCACATATTTTTTTTTTTTTTTTTTTTACAACTTTAGATAATACATTAATGTATGTTCTAAAAGGAAATGTAGCTACAGCAAAGAAGCCTTAAGCTAAATCCACATATTTTTAATTTTTATTTTATTTAGTAAATCTGTTAAATAATTATTCTATGTATGCATGTAGTTTTCCTAAACAGTTCATTTGTTCGCTGGATGGAAGAAACTCCTTAGTTTGCCAGAGGAATACCCGCGCTCAGTGCGTCAAAGTAGTTATTAAATGTCTATAAGAAAAAAAAAACTTTGAAATTTTAAAACACCCCAAAAACTACCCTGCCAGCAAATTGGTAGTCGACTACAAATAAAATCGACTTATAGATCATCCCTGTCGGACATTGAGTAGTCGACTACTAAAATAATTAACTTTTATGGACTAGCTTTAAATTAGCTACAATACAATCGATTTGTAATTCACTTTTTGTGCACTGGCTATAAGCTAGCTGAAACGTAGTGCAGAGTTAACCCAAAATTCAAATAATAACATACACACATACACGGTAAATAACTCTTTAATTAAACTGCCTATTGTCGCATTCGTTTTAAATGTTGCGATAGCTGAATGGGTATGTTGGCTGCTCTCCAGTCTTGAGGCTTAGTGGTTCGATTCCCAGCAGAGGCTAACAAAAAAAAAAAAAAAAAAAGTAGAATGAAATTTAATTTAATAAAATAAAATATTACCACCGAAAAATGTAAAATCAGCCTTGTTATGTTTCGAGGGCCGCCGGTCCTGAGACCGACTCACTTGGGTCCTAGAAAAGGTCCCGTTGTGTTACCCGAGAAAAGGCTGTAGGGAGATCTCCCTACACAAGCTCCACCGGTTCCACCCTGAACCAGCCCGATAAACGGATGAAGGATTCCACCCTGTCCAAACCGCATTCCGACACTTCCGGTAATCCCTCAAGTGTCGGTTTTCCCAAGCAATTCACTCTCTTGTTAGAGAGGGCAGGACATCTGCAGATAAAGTGTTCAACACTCTCCTCCTCTTCCTCATCTCTGCAACTTCTGCAGAAATCATTGTATGGAAGATTCAGTCTTCTCGCATGTGCTCCCATGTGGCAGTGTCCAGTTAGAACAGCCACAAGGGTATGGAGCCTATGCCTCGGAAAGTCCAGCAAGGCCATAGTCTTCCTATGCTCGTACCTGGGCCATGTAAGGCCCGATATTCGACAGGTAATCTCGCTCGACCACCTATCCTGCGCGATTCTTAGCAGCTGTCGCTGAACTTGCTGCTTACAGCTATTGAGAGGAATACCTACGAATTCGTCAATATCCTCCTGATGAAGGCGGGAACCGGGTCTTGCCAGTTCATCCGCTATCTCGTTTCCGGACACACCATTGTGTCCAGGAAAATCAGCCTTGATTTGTACATTTTTTTCTGTGGGTACTGACTTTTAAGTAGCTAACTTTAAGTTAGTTGAAAAGTAATGCACAGTCGGACAATTGACTACCTCCTGGGACATCGTAATGTTAAAATATTCAGTCATCTCCATTAAAAATAATCTAAGTGTCAACCACCACCAGTTGTAAAAAAGTTAGCTTATAATTCATTACTAGTTAACTGAGTTGCCGGCAGAATATTTTCACACTTTCAAAATATTTGCTTTTTTAATTTGTATTTGGTTTGGCTTGTCAGATACAGTTGACCAGTTTTAAGAAGGGTTGTGTTTACACGAGAACAATTTTGTCAATACTTCAATAAAAAATCAAACAAATTCTTAATTTAACGACCTGGCATCTCTGTAAAGTGAATTCCACGACATTTCGCAATCTGTCGAAATAGAGGAATCCAAATTGATTCGAGCGACTAAATTTTCTTGCGACATTGGGGAATAGAATCCATTCAGTAGATGGGTGTATGGTTCAGTAAAGACTAATTTCAATATTGAAAGAAACAGTAATTTTAACATTTAAACACATACTTACATACATAAGTATTCAAGCGTACATTATTTGTTTTATTATCCTTCAAATGTAGCGACAATGTGAACGTTTCAAAAAAGATCGTGATGCGTTTAAGCAAATGCTCGAGTTGGCTCAAAAGAAAATCGGCGATCTTAAGGCCAACAATGCTGGCAGACAGAGTAGAGGTTCGATGCATAGCAGTGATGAAGATGATAAGAGTAAGATTGCCTATTTGGAGCAACAGGTGAGTTATTTCATAAAAAAATGTCGTTTCAAAAATAAACTGAATTTCTGTGCCATAAGAGTATTGAAATTTATTTTTGTAGGTCTAAAAATAGACCTTAATATTTTCTGTCTTTTTCAGCCGACTTTTCGTTGATGCTAATCAACTCATCAGTGGACTCGGAAAACATTAGAAGACTGTTTGAAACCCAATTATTTATTCCAAAATTCTCATGAACAAATTGAGAATCAAAAACAAATATTTTCTGGACTAAAAGGTTGTTTGAGCATTTCTGATTCTCCTCTTGTTCATGAGAATTTTGAAATAAGTGGTTGGGTTTCAAACATTCTTTTGAGATTTTTTCGAATCTACTGATGAGTTGATTAGCATCAACGAAATGTCAGCGGCGTATAGATGGCTGAAAAAACAGAAAACATTAGGGAAATATATTGTTTTTATTATTTTAATTAAACTGTAAAAATTTGTCTCTTTAAATTTTAGGTTGGTTGCTTGGAAGATCAGCTGGTTGAAGCTCGTTTAGAGGCTAGCAAAGTTAAGACTGAATTGGTATCGGAACGTAGTGCTAACGAGATAAAAATATCTGAAATGCAATCGAAACTGAATGAATTTGAAGAGGAAAAGGTCATCGGTTCGGGGCGCACTAAAATTCCGGGCATGAAAACGAAACTGGAGTTATCGTGGCAGAAGGAACGAGAAGAACAACAAAGACTTCTGCAAGAGACTTCCACGTTGGCTCGAGATCTGCGTCAAACACTTTTTGAAGTGGAACGTGAACGGGATAAGGAACGTTTGGAATCAAAACGCCGTCAAGATCAGCTGAAACGTACCAATGAGGAGGAAATGGAAGAAGGGCGCAGAAAAATTGCTGAATTGCAATGTGATTTGTTGGAGTTGCGCGATGTTCATGCTAAGCTGAGAACATCTAATGAGAAGTTACGCAGAGAACGAGAGCGTTATGAAAAAGAGCTAATCAAAAGACGCATGGAACAGGAAGGTGGCGATCGCAAGCTTGGTGCTCTTTTACATACTGTTGACGAGTTGGTGAAAATAGCTCCAGATTTAATGGGTGCAAGACTACCTACTGCCAATGACTTAAGGCCAGAAATAATGTCTGCCAAAAGATCTCAGAGTCCAGCACCTTCTGTAAATACGACACATGTGGGCAGCGTCTTAACACGTTTAGCGGAGGCTTCTGAGGACTGGCGCAAATTTCAGCGTATAAATGAGGAAGAACATGAACGCAGTCGTATCAAACGCAGCAATTTGCGTAGAGCAGCTTCACAGGAAAACGATCCTCATGGCAGTCAAAGCTCTGTGGCTAGTGCAGCAGGTTCTAGTCGCAATGGCTCTAAAGCAACACGTTCTAGTCACAATGGTAGTCTGGTTAGAAAGAGTTTGTCTCTGGATCACTCGATACAACAGGATCAGGTAACTTTAATGTGACATTGTCAATTCCTTTTCAACTTTCATTTAAAATATTGTAAAACTTGCAGGGTATTTGGCGCCAAGAAGATGGCAGTGTTTCGTCCATGCAGTCCATTGACTCTGAGCTGGGAGGAATGGTACGTGACTCCAGCTATGACTCCCGCTTGGACTCTCGCTTATCAGGAGGCTCTACACAAAGTGACATACCACGAGGACCACGTAAAAAGAAAAAGGGCCTGATGGGAAAATTGCGAAGTCTTACAAAGAGTGGACGCAATTCCGAGAGTGAAATATCTGTAAACTCATCTCAGTTAGTTTCAAAATAACTGATTTTAAACTAATTCTTTATTTAAGATTCAAGGATCTGACTCTGACATAAGTGTGGCTAGCGACATGAGGGCAAGTAAGAAAGATTTACGTGGCCGTTTATCTGGCATGTTTAAACGTTCAGGTTCAACATCAAGAAGCGGTAGCACGGAGCGGGCGACCAGTGAGCAGAGACCAGTAGCTGTTACCGTTGTTGGCGTTGCCGATGGACCTCAACCTAGAGATCCACCACCTGCAAATGCCATGACACCGAAACCCATAAGATCAGTATGTATTTGAAGAAATTACTTATTTAATTTGTTTGAAAAATAGTTTTTTCGAATGCAGTCAAAACTTCAAAATCCTTAACCATGCAACGATTTGCAATTCATTGAATTTGAGGACAAAGAAAAATGTAGTTCGAATTGTTTTTTTTTTGTGGAGGGATATTTTGCCAACTGGGAATATTTATAATAAACTCAGTGTAAGCAGCACTCCACCTTCATTTCGCACTCTCTGTGTCAATGTTCCAGGTTTTTACTTCGTTCTTCGAATATGCTTGATAGTAAGAGAAATGTAATACCATGTTCATACATGCGCCTTTATTGAGGTAATCGCAATAAAGTCCATTATTGAGCTCAATATTCCATAAAAAAAGTCAATAAAGTTATTGCTCAATAAACTCTATATTGCTTTGAATATTGAGAAAAAGATGGAACACAACACTGTAAAAGATGTGTTTAATAAGCAAAAGTATACAATGCGAAATGAATGACGTGATAAATGTAAACAAAAGCAAACAAAACAAAATAATAAAAAATAAAAATAAATACAATAAAAATAAAAACATTGCAGCATTTCCAAATTTTCATTTCTCTTTCTTTTTATTATTGCCGCATTGGAGTCATAACATGAACGCACTACTTGTACAAGTTCCATATTTTTATTGTACAACACTAAAATCTTTTTAATAAAAGGCAGTTTTTCCTCCATTTTTCACTTTTATTTTCTCACTACCAAAACAAAAACAACAACTTTTTTCAGCTGTCAAATACTATTTGAGTTAGCTCAATATTTGTACATATGTATGAACGCAAAAAATATTATGTCAATAAACTAAATATTATCTCAATTAGAAATACATGTATGAACAAGGTATAAAGGTGGGATCACACGATTGCCGCAATGCACCAATTTTACGCAATTTTTATTGGGCTGAATTGGAGCATAAAAAAAAATTGTCCCAATCAAATTCTCTGTAATCACATGATTGTGACATTTTACTGAAATTTTATTGTCGCAAATTGCCGCAAAACAATTTAGTACCAATAATTGCCGCATTATAGTCACACGATTGTTATATTATACGCCAACTCTGAGAAACAGCTGTTGTAATTGATGACAAACTTTGTTTAAAAAAAAAAAAAATTAATTAAACGTTAAAAATATGGTTTGTTCATTAAAATGTTGTGCGGGCTGAAAAAGCAAAAAATGAATAGTAACAGCAATTGAATTTTACTGATTGAAAAGCAGAAATCATGTTTGGAAGACGCTTTTAAACAATTTTGAAACTAAATACATGTATACATACATATGTATGTATGTAGATTATTGGCGGGCATTGTCTTCTTTGGTTGCCGCATGAGAACACAATAAATATTGGTGCATTTTTAGAATTTTTATTGGTGATTAGTTGTATGTCAAGTGTTCACACGGTTGTCGCATCAGGGTTGTATTTGATTGGGACAAATAGGAACAACATTCGTTTTAGTTGCCGCATGAGCCAATA
The DNA here is from genome assembly GCA_963662145.1 of Sturmia bella. Lineage (NCBI taxonomy): Eukaryota > Metazoa > Arthropoda > Insecta > Diptera > Tachinidae > Sturmia > Sturmia bella. The sequence goes on along the minus strand of OY759171.1, from coordinate 47,489,194 downwards.
AATTGTGCTATCACACGATTGGCATACAAAATGTAACAAAAATTGGTGCATTGCGGCAATCGTGTGATCCCACCTTAAGGCAAAAACAATATAAACAACAAACACAAAGCATTCGATCTTGAGTTCGTTCGAATTTGGCCACTGATGTTTTGTTTGAAGGTGAACCGTGTTGGAAAATTCAGTACTTTAGTACTTTTTTCAGAACAATTTTTAAAATATTTTTCATGCTAATTTTTCGACCTTTGTTGTTTAGTATTTTAATGTTCGATCCTTAAGGTCATTTGTTTTTCTTTTATAAGTGTTTATTAAATTCGAAAAAAACATCAAAACATTCCTGAAGAAGATATCCATTGTGATATGGAAATATCGAATTTAATAAACACTTATAAAAAAAAGAACACTTATAAAAAAAAAGAACTTAAGGCTCGAACAATTAAAATACTAAACAATTAAAATACTAAACAATTTGTTTGAACATTTCTGATTCTCATTGTGTTCAAGGCAATAAGTGGTTGAGTTTCAAACAATCTTTTAAGAATTCTTCGAGTCTACTGTTGACTAGCACCAACAAAATGTCGTTGGTCTATTTTTGGAAATGAATTAATACATTTCAGAAGGCTCTGAAGCAAATAAATAATTAAGTTCATATGTAAAAAAGTACCACAGAATCCCCACATATATTTAGTTTTTTTTCATCACTTTCTTAAAGGTATTGTGGATTTTTAAACTTATTGTATTTGTTTGTTTTTTGCAACATCTATTTCCACAAAGCCAGCAGTAAACTAGGTAGGCATAAGCATTTTTGGCATGCGATGTGAAAATCCTAACGAATTTGGAACTTTTTAATATGCACCTTGTTTTGATGAAAATAATTTTTAGCTCGACATTAAAAACCGATTTCAAGAATAATTTTGCGAGGTTTCTACTCACTTTGCAATCTATTGAATGCAGTAAATCTATTTTTTGCCTTTGTCAAGTCCATGTTATAGATGAATTCAAAATGAAGTTATTCTGTTTTATGGTCAAGATTATTGGCATCTGTATTTCTTGAAAAAAATTAACTTACTTTAAGGTTTAAAATAGTTGAAAAATGTACTATGACTTGTAATCAAAGTTTGAGAGTGATGTATCATGTACACTGTCTCTTAAATGGCAAATTAAATAAATTCAGTCAAGTACGAGACTGGCTCGCACACTTAGGGTTCCGTACATATGTATAATGTACGTATGGGATTTCATATGTGAATACATATATTGTATAAATTTCGTTTAATTGCTACCTTATGTTGTATGGGGACACCTAGTAGTTTTCGACTTGTTGTTGTTGTTGTTGTCATTTGCTGTTGTAAGGCATCTGCTCATACATACACTGTGCGAATTTTGGCTCTTTATCTCTTACGATTCGAGAGTTATGGCTGTTAATTTATGTTGTAAAGGGACACCTGGTAGTTTTACAGCTGTTGTTGTTTTTAGCATTTGCTGTTCTAGAGCATATATGAATACATATACATATTATGCAAATTTCATCCATCTGTCTGTCACGGCTCGAGACTAACGGCTAATTGTTACTTTACGTTGTATAGGGACACCTGGTAGTTTTCAACATGTTGTTGTTTTTAGCATTTGCTATTGTAGGCCATATGTGAGTACATATATTGTGCACATTTCATCTCTCTGTCTCTTACAGTTTGGGAGTTACGGCTAATTTTTACTTTACGTTGCATAAGGACACCTGGTACTTTTCGACATGTTGTTGTCTTTAGCATTTGTTATTGCAGGGTATTTATTAATACATACCCTGTGTGAATTTCAGCTTTCTATCTTTTACGGTTCGAGAGTTATAGCTAATTGTAAATTTTCGTTGTATGGGGACACCTGGTAGTTTTTGATTTGTTGCTAGTTTTAGTATTTTTATTGTAGCGGCAATATTTACCAACATGATTTGACAATTTCAGTCATGAAGAGGTACGAAATTGAATAGTGCGTTAAGATTGTTAAAACCTTCTGCGAAAAAAGGCGTTCCAATCAAAATGCATTTTGTGCACTTCATGTCTAGCAACAAGGCACACGTTTACGTCATTGGATTCGTTAACAAGCAGAGTTGCCGCATTTGGGCAAGTCAGACTTCATGAATGATTCATAAACAGCGACTGATGGGTGCATTTTATGGGATCGCGTGGTATCACAAATAGTTGTAACAGATATTGATAATTCCCTCAAAAGTTTTAGTTTTGGTTAGAATATCGTTCATTTTGAAATTTGTTATTGTTTGTCGTTCAAGTGCGGGAGTTGCATTGCAAATTGTCAATCTGAGACCTGAACTTCTTGGTATACGTTTTACATGAGCTGCCAAGCAGAAAATTTTTAAATGTTCAAGTACTGGTGTACAAAGTGATCTGCAAGTACTTTGAAAGTGTCTAGGGCCTTTTACTTTCTTTTTTTTTGAATTCGGCAAAACATTTTTTGACAACATTCCCAAGAGCGGCTCAAAAACAATTTTAGATAGTTAAGGATTGTTCTCATAAAAATCATAACTTTTGATTCTGTTTTTTTCTTTTCATACAGATATCGAAACCTCCAACGCCTTCACCAACGACACCCTTAACAAGAAGAAGAGTTGCCAAACAATGATATTCAGTGCGAATATGCGTATTTTTATTTCCTTTATTTATAATATAAATATATCTTATAGCGTATTTGATAATGTTTTGCTTTAAATTGGATAATTATTATTTGTTTTTACATACCAAAAATATTCTGCATATTTGAATCTTTTTATGATTTAAATTTATATATAAAAAGAAATATTGTTAAACCCGTTAAAAAGTCGCTTTCAATTGCACTTTCTTACATCAGGTAAGTAAATACTATAGCTATGATCTCGTATTCAACATTGCACGATCCTTGAGCAAGTGAGAGATATGTATTTGCAGAGAGAAATATTCTTGTATGAAACAGCCCGCTCTTTTTCTACGGGCTATTTTGAAGCAGTAGGAAAATAGTCAAATTTTGTAAAAACTATTCAATAACAAATAAAAAGGTTTATCTGAATCAAACAACATAACAAAAATTTCGATTTTTTCTTTTAGTATTTCATATACTTCAAGTACCTAAAAAGGTTTCTAAAGTCTAAATGCGCCCAGAAAAACATTTCATTGTCCAAAAGTTGTGCTTTTTAAATTTTCACTACAACATCAAACCATACCTTATGCTAGAAACACAACTGGGACGAACGACGAATTTCGCCCAACACGACGAATACGCCGGTTAAAACTCGCTGTGTAAATTCGTCGTATGAAGCACAAGAACGACGAAAAATAAAAACATCTGTTATAATTGATGAAATTGTTTATTGTTTGTTTTGAACAAAAGGAAAGAAAATTAAATGAATTACAAATTTTGTAAAAATAATTAAAATAATGAACATTATGTTCATTATGGTAAACGCCTTGAAGTTTAGCATTTTCAATTATAATTTCACTTGTATCCATTTTCTCAGATTTTAGGGGTGACCATATTAAAAAAATTGGTTGATAAAAAATTTAGCATTACCAAAAACATGTTTTATAATCTAATATGTTGGCTTTTTATTTTAAATTCAAAAAGTCAAAGCTTAGCACTTAAAATAAAAACTATTAAAGTAAGTATTAACTGTTTTTGCTAAAACACTTCAAAACTAAAACTAAAATGGCCACATGGCACTGATTTGTTCGTCGTTCGCAGCGTGCAACGAATTTCGACCAACGCTGTGGCTGTGAAAAATTCGTGTTCGCGGCGAAAAATTCGTCGTTCGTCCCAGTTGCGTTCCTACCAATATGTTATTTTTTTGAGATAGAAATGTGGGTTTTCGAGTTCCCCTGCTTTTGCTTAGAGAACAAAAACATCGAAAATCACTTTTTTATTTTCACATGCGCTTGAATCGATTATTGAAGCACTTTTGTCACTCTAATTGAGGTATCTCCAAAACATGCATTCTGAATGCAGCAACCGCTTCTTCAGGTACCGACAGACATTGACCTCTCAGTTTGTTTTTTTTAAGTACGGGAATAAAAAGATGTCATTTGATGCCAATTCAATTTTTTTCGATTAAAAAATTAAATTTTTTGCAAAAGTTTGACATTTTTTTCTTTAAAACAGCATAAAAAATCTAAAAGCTATTTTTTGCTTACGGCAATTGAAATAGAGTTATTTTGATAAGCTTGTTCCATACTATTTTCATTTAATAAAAAAATTTTTTGTTTTAATTTTAGAGGCTTCGTCTGGTGACCATTTGAAACTGCTATTTTTGATTTTTTTGTGAATAACTTCCAAAGTTGTACACCGATTTGTGTCAGTAAAGGCTTTTTTTGTTTGAAACTTTATTTGTTATGAATGAGGGAAAATTCATCTGCATAACTTTATTTTTAGATTTTTTATGCTGTTTTAAAAAACAAAAAATTTCCAACTATTGCAAAAGGTTTAATTTTTTTCATCGAAAAAAATTTGTATTTTCTAAACCACTGAGCCGATTAAAAAGACTTTTACAGTTATTGAAAGGCGATTTTGTTGTAGATTTTCGATTTTTCTATTTTTTTTTTTGTTATGAGTTAAGGGAATATATGTTGCCCTACCTCCTCCATTTTTAAAATAACGGTATATCTCAAAAACAAGAGCTAACCTAAAAAAACGGTTAGCGCCACTGAATTCAGCGCACCCAAGTTAGGTTTAGTCACTGGGTGCTCTTTTTGTCGGTTTTTTCAATTAGCACAGTGTAATTAAATTAATTTTTGTGTAATTGATTACAATGATAATTATGGTATTGTGCTTTGTCTAGACGGTTGTAAGATCTTACAATATTGCCAGAAAATTTATAGAATATTTTAACCAATCGTGAGAACTTACAATTTCTTCCTGACAATATCGTAAGCAAAAGCATTGGCAGGCCATCTACCAAACAATTAATTGCCAATCGTCTGAACACTTTGGCGTCATCATTGCTAGTACATTGTCAGGCATTGGCATATTGTCAGATGCATAAATTCTCAACACCTTACAATGGCGTCATTGTCAGAGTAATAACAAGGAATACTGAAGAAAAATGTCTGCTTACGAGAGGGAGAAAAAACAAGAGAATAGTAAAAATGTGAGTACGAGGGTTAAAAAGTTGCAGAAAAGAGAATACAAAATTAAAAACATGTGAATGAATAATTGCATGTCTGTGTGTGTGTGTGTGTATTTTGGTAATGACAATCGGCTGACGATTTTTGATACGTAGAAAATCTTACATCCGTGTAAGCTGACAATTTTCGTTGGTAGCTAAATTTATTGTCAGGCAATTGTCTGGCAATGAAATTGTAAGATTTTCTTCCAATTGTCTGAACTGACCATTTTCTTAATGCTGTCAATTTTGTATTTCTAGTAGATTGCCAGCACGTTGTTAGGTCTTACAATATTGTAAGATCTGACAACCGTCTAGACAAAGCTTTAGCTGTTGTTGAAATAATTTTGTAATTAAAAGTAATTTTGTGAATAACTTTATTTGCCTTTTAGTTCGATTTGACTTCCTGAGAATAGAGAAAAATGTTCCTGTGACAAAATTGTAATGAGTAAAATTTAAAAAAAGCAAAAAAATCAAAGTTGAAGGACTTATTGCCATCATAGCATGACGGTTTCATGTCCACCACGTTGATCATCAGCACCCCAAGTGCTTCGAGCCCAGGTCATAAGTAATAGTGTACTGTTTTTAAGCAGATACGCTGAACCATCCTGCTAACTGAACACCTCTGACGGTACTGACTGTCTACAGTCAAGGCAGCTTGACTGACCAGGCAATCGCATAACTACAACAAACACTGCATGTATTTTGTTGGTAGAAAAACTGTATTACTGTCATTTGTTTGTTCGCGTATGTGTGTTTGTGTTGTGTATTTTGACAGTTATACAAGCTAAAAGCAGTAGTCAGCAGGGCTTGTAAGGCTACCTGGTATCGAGCTGCCTTGTTTACAATTAATGTCAAATTTATTACTTAGCTTTTCTGTTCATGGGAATATGTTTTCCCATTGGATTTTGGTGTCTGTTGTTATTGTGTCAGTGGCGACGATTCTTTCAAACTTTGCTTCGGTTTCAAGCGATTTTAAGCATTAATTTAATAGTCGCTAAGCAGACATGGTATGTCCCCCAGCCAATAAGCCTTCAACTTAACTTTTCTGGTCTTCCTTAAAAATGTTGATGAATAAAATTTTGCCATGAAAATATTTTTCTCAATTCAGAAAAAGTAAAATCGAACTAAAACTCTAATCAAGTAATTAACAGCTGTGAAATTAGCGTTTAAAAATAGTTTTAGTATGTAAACGTTGTCAATATAAGCGATGGGTACGAAAACTTTACTTATTTAAAAATTGAATAACAGAGCTTTAGCTAAAAAAAACAAAATATGAAGTTTGCTAAACGAAAAATTATAATTAATATAAAATAAGCCTTGGATGAAAAATAATAATGATATCAGTTCTTTTCTTTAATTGAAATCTTCTAACGTCAGCTGTGGGGTAGCTATAATTATTAACAATTTTCAGGTTCTCTGGTGGACAAAAGACGAAGCAAAAATGGACAACGTTTCAGGATGCAAGATGGTTGAGGCTTTGGAATTAGCTGGCATTGATGTACCATCGCCTGCTACCGTGTCGCAGTTAAGACGGCTTTGTGCTGAATTGGTTGGCGTGAATACCAGTAATAAAAATGATCAGATACTCATCTGACGGCTGGACGAGATATGAGTGACATTAATGCTGCCAGGGAGCTTTCTGAAAAATTGGTTAGTGATATGGCTGCTATGCCATTTAATGATAATTCTGCTGCCAAGAGAGATTTTGCAATTGTCATTGATAATGTAATGTTCGTTGAAAGACATTACATATGGGAAAAATATCGTAAATTTTATAGAGAACTGTGCTGCTGAAATTTATAACTTTGAAGAAATGTATGTGAATGGAAATGTGGAGAGTATTGTCTCTGAGTTGAAGATGTAACGAAAGCGGAAACAAATATTCGAGTTACAAAAGGCAATTAGTCAATTACAATGAAAAAATGTTGATCAGCAAGTACTCTTCGGTTGATTGGAATATATTTTTCAATTGATTTACTTCCAATTGATTTTGGTGTTTTGCGGTTATTGTGCTAGTGGTGAATATGCTTGCAAACTTTACGCTGGGTCCAGCAGTTTATCTTTATTTATCTTTATAGTCCTGAAACATACTTGGTATGTTCCCCAGCCGATGAGCCTTCAGCTTTACTTTTCTTGTCTTCTTTAAAAATGTTGAAGAATACAATTTTGCCATAAAACTGGTTTTCTCAATTCTTAGGAAATAATATCGAACTAAAAACCTAATAAAGTAATTAAAATTTTTAATTTAGATTGTGTTAAAATTATGTATGTATAATGTAAATAAAAGCCTTATTTTCTTTGTAGGTACATATAATCAATTTTTTAATTAAAAATAGTTTTAATTTTTTTTTGTGTGTAATTGAACTTGAAGAAAAAGTTTGACGGACGTTTAGCATGTTTTTAGCAGTAAAAACTTCAAATTTGTGGAGTTGGTTTTTTTGCCGTCTTTCATTAATGCTGAAGTTAATTTACCAGAAGTCCTCAAAATTACTTTCAATGACAAAAACTCCTTTTATGTTGGTTGGCTGGTATATACATACATACATACATACATACATACATACGTGTATGTTGTGCGGAGTGCTGCGAGCTTTATTAATGCATCATTTTGTACTGGCTTCCTTTTGTGGATGCTCTTTGAGATGATATTGCACCACAAAAGCTCCATGTTATTTGTCGTTTGTCATTTTTGATTGTCTTTCCTCCTTAGCCCGGGCATGAATACAATAAATTTCTTATTACGAGCACATACATACGTACATGCCTGCTATGATGCACAGTAACAACTGTGCCCGAAGGCTGGATATGACATTCGATTTCGGTATGACCAGCTGTAATCAAAATGGAAATTACTGTTGCATCGTTCAATATTTACTGTTAAATATTCACTCTTGTTTTAGTCTCTATTGATACTAGAGTCTTCTCTCTGCATATTATGTTAGATGTACCTACATACATACTTATATATGCACACATATGTACATACCGTTACCTTAATAAGAACGGTTATATACAGCTTTTTTTCAAGTCGAGTTTTTGTAAAAAATTGTGATTTATTATACAATTTTTTCTTACTTTTTAAAAAAATTAAATTGTGTTAAAATATAGAGTTACGGCTTTTCTATATTAGGCTAACGATATAAATATGTACATAACGCTATATGTACAATGTGCATTTGTGTTAAAAATTTGTAGCAGCTGTATTTCCCTGCACAAAGAAATGTTCTGCACTTCATTTCTTTTGAAGTTTTTTTTTTTTTTTGTTGTGAGAAAGCATCTTTTCATTCAGGATAAACTTTTCTAAAATAGAGAGAATTTAATTTTGCTGAGTATTATTCTCTTTTGCCACTGCTGATACTTTGCTTTGATTTTCAACTCAAAAACTGTTTTCAGCTTTCATTCCTGGAATTTTTTCTTCGTAATTCTTTTTCTAACCCTGCAGTTACACGACCAAGTTTTGCTACAAGTAAATAATAAATTAAGTCAAGTACGAGGCTGGCTTGCACTCTTAGGGTTCCGTACGTATACATTACACATAATGTATGTATGGAATGGCGTATGTGAATACATATGTATATTTTATAAATTTCATCTCTCTGTTTTTAAAGCTACTTTATGTTGTATGGGGACACCTAGTAATTTTCCACTTGTTGTTGTTTTTGTAATTTATTGTTGTAAGGCATCTGGGAATACATACACTGTGCGAATTTCGGCTTTCTATCTCTTACGGTTCGAGAGTTATTTCTATTAATCTACGTTGTAAAGGGACACCTGGTAGTTTTACAGTTGTTGTTGTTTTTAGCAAGTGTTGTTGTGGAGCATATGTGAATACACATATTGTGCAAATTTCATCCCTCTGTCGCTCACAGTTCGAGAGTAACGGCTAATTGATACTTCACGTTGTATGGGGACACCTGGTAGTTTTCGACTTGTTGTTGTTTTTAGAATTTGTTATTGTAAGCCATATGCGAGTAAATATATTGTGCACATTTCATCTCTTTATCTCTTACAGTTTGAAAGTTACGGCTAATGTTTTTTACGTTGCATAGGGACACCTGGTAGTTTTCGACATGTTGTTGTTTTTAGCATTTGTTGTTGACAAGCATCTATAAATACATACACTATGCAAATTTCAGCTTTCTGTCTTTTACGGTTCAAGAGTTATAGCTAATTGTAACTTTTGGTTGTATGGGGACACCTGGTAGTTTTCGGATTGTTGTTGCTTTTAGTATATGTTGTTGTGGAACATCTATAAATACATACACTATGCAAATTTCAGCTCTCTATCTTTTACAGTTCGAGAGTTATACCTAATTGTAACTTTTCGTTGTATGGAGACACCTGGTAGTTTTCGACTTGTTGTTGGTTTTAGTGTTTGTTGTTTTAGAACATCTATAAATACATACACTATGCAAATTTCAGCTCTCTATCTTTTACGGTTCGAGAGTTATGGCTAATTGTAACTTTTCGTTGTATGGGGACACCTGGTAGTTTTTGACTTGTTGTTGGTTTTAGTATTTGTTGTTGTAGCGGCAAGGTACAACAACGTTCTGTGAAAATTCCAGCTCTCTAGCTCTTACCGTTTCGGAGAATGGACACTGTGACGGACGGACGAACGGACGTACTTGTCTCCGTAATAGGGTTCCGTTTCACTCTGATGAGTACGGAACCCTAAAAAGTAGCAATTTAACGTAACTCTCACACTGTAAGAGACAGAGAGATGAAATTTATACAATATATGTATGTATGTACTCATGTACACATACGTACGGAACCCTAAGTGTGCGAGCCAGCCTCGTACTTGACTGAATTTATTAGTACACCTGTCCGAATGTAAGACTAAGTGATTGAATTTACATAGTTCGGTGCTAATTATCTTAAATCAGTAAATAAGATAATTTATGTCGAATAGTACATATATAAAACTTAGTTTTACGCATCATTGTGACCCCCTTAGAAGCGGTAAACCAGCTCTGAAAGTGCATACCGTTTGAGATTTCTGGGTACCAGGGTTTTGTTTTGCCGGCAACTGGCGGAGTTCCGCTTTGGAATGTTGTGTTAGACGAGTTGTATGTTTGCGGCTGTAATCACGGATGACTTCTTTTACTGTTTTGACTTCTTTCACTAACTCGCTGTATGTCTTCATCTCTAATATACCATTCCACGTTGACAATAATTCGAAATATTTTGAACTGGATTCGTTGCATAATTTTTAAATTAGTAGTGCTTGCAGTGCCCCAGATTTCTACGTCATACTTCCACAATGGCGCTGTGATGGTGTTGTATATGAGAAGTTTGTTTTGAGTTGATAGTTTGGATTCTCTCCCAAGCAGCCGAGCAGTTGTTGTAACTTTTGCACACACAACCGATGTGACGTTTTCGTGAGACGACATTAGAACAGTGTCATCAGCAAATGTAACTATCATATTATTATTTAATGATGTGGGGTTGGAATGTGTGATGTAAACAGGAGATATAGCATTGGACCGAGTACATTGGCTTGGGGTACCCCCGGATCTCATAGGAAACATTTCTGAACACTCATCTTATATTTCACATAGCAAAATCTATTTTGTAAACAGCTTTATAAAATTAGATAGAAATCTTTTGGCAGTTGAGAAGACCTTTGAGACATACACTATCAAACGCCTTTGCAACATCGAAGTATGTTGCAACACAGAACTTTTTATTGTCAATATCAGTGGCTATTTTGCCTGTTACTCTATGCTTTCGTCGAAATCACAGATATAAACAGATATTCCAAAAGTGACTTTTGTAAAGTGGCCATATTATTTGTGAGGGGCCAGTTAGACGTGAGCGGTACAGGAAATCATGGCAACATGAGTGTATGAGACCAACTAGTGTACACAAAAACAAACGTAAGCAATGCGAAAAAGTGTTTGGAAAAATATTGGTTTTAATTTTTACCAAAAAACTAGAAAACATGAATGAAAAGCTTTGGAAACATACTCCATGCACTGCTAGTGATGTGCTCAATGCAAATTATATATTGAATACAAATAATAGCGAAACTCACCCTTCATTGCAAATTACCCTTGCAGACCTTGCAGATATTGCAACCGTAGCACATGTGCCATGGTCTGCAACACTACAAAAACAAAATGTATGAAGCCGAGATTTGCATCACTTAAGCAAATATGCATAAATAAAAACCATTGCAGATCCGTATTTGCCAATGTTGCTAAATGCTAAAACAGCTGCTTGTTTTTCTACATTTCAACACGTATGTAAACTCCTGCGCTCAAAAAACTGTATGACGGCAAGTCCGCCACAAAACATGCCTGTGCTGGAATTAAATTAATCCTAACGTTGCTCAAAGAAGCATTTAAAAAATAGTAAAAAGTGAATATTATACCTATTATTATGCATCATTTTTATTAAATTTTATAAAATAAGCAAAAAATCGGGCGGTTGCTTCTCGTGCAAATTTTATCGACGGCGTTGCTTTTCAAATATTGGCTGCGGCTCAGCTTATCTCATGCGGCAAACTCGCTTTATTAAATTTTGTAAACAAATAAATAAAACAGGGAAGAAAATGAATACGGAAGAAAGTAAAAATAAAATTAAGGCAATTAAACAAAAAGTCAACAATAAAAGACGGCCAACGAAAAGATGAATAAAGAAATTTTTGCAATTTGTTTACTAAACTTCCTTCTCAATTTGCAAAACAAAAATATTTATATTTTCCGTTACTCTAAAATCAGCTGATATAATTATTTTGCTAAACACTTGAAAAAGACACTCAAGCTTTGTAGCAAAAAATCATGCTATATCTGCTAAAATTGCAGATGAGCAAACAAGGGTGATTTCCGCTAATTATTGTTTATTTGCTGGCAAATCTGTTTTGTTTTCAGTGGATTTTTCAAACCAAAAATCAAATTTAAGCAAATGCGGAGTCTATCAAATAAATATTTTCATGTTTAATGTCCTTTACTGGCCACACCTCTGTGGCACCTCAAGACTGCCAGTTTCATGAAATTTTACAGAAACATTGGTGGTTTTTGTAGTCCGACATAGCTCTGGTGGTCCTTCTGGTAGCTTTCTCTGGTCTAAATCCAAGCTGGAGGTCAGAAATGAGCTGCCTCTCTAAAAGAATAGGCTCAATACGGCCAAAAATTAGTTTTTCAAAGAGTTTAGAGAGCAAAGGAAGTAGGCTGATTGGCCGGTAAGACGTTGGTTTCTTTGAGTCTTTGTTTGGTTTAGAGACAGCTATTATTTCAGCTATTATTAAAATAAGTCGAATAGTGATAATCCCTATCACTATTCGGAGAATCAATCATGTTAAGTCTCAAAATGAATATGAAATTCTTGGGTGTGCTTGTATACGTTAGGTTAGTTTAGGTTAGGTTGATTGGAGGGGTTTGTTTGCCCATATTGATATACACCTAGGCCTGTATAGGCCTATTGTGCGCTCCGTGGATTTAGCGATGAACAGTTTGACCCATAAGTTTACAGGAACTGCGTGTCATACACAAAGTTCCTTAATTTCATCCAGCATATGCTCCGTAATTGGATTATGTCTGGTAAAGAGTCTCTGCCAAGATGTCGGGATCGTGTTTGGGAGAAGGCAGGGCACTGGCATAAATAGTGCTCTAGTGTCTCGCTTTCCTCCCCACATGCTCTACATTCATCTCCTTCTGCTATTCCTATGCGGTTAAGATGTGCCAGTAGTTGAGAGTGGCCTGTCACAACTACTTAATGCGGGCTTGTCAAGTCTTAACAGTCCCCCGTTTTTTCCTCATTTGGATCCCCGCCATAGAATTCTTGCCTTGATTCCCACAGTTTCGTTATTCCAGAGAGCTAAATAGGTTCTATGTATTTAGCTCAAATTTAACTGCATTGAAAAGTTTCATGCATACCAAGCTTGTGTTACTTAACTCTCTTGCTCTTGAATCAAGTGAGTTTGCTCTTTCATTTCCAGTTTTTCCCGCATGCCCTGGCACCCATATGATGCGCAGTTCACCATGAGACGAGTTAATAGCGTTCTTGCAATCCCAAACTGTTCGTGATTCAGTCCTCTCAGCTGAGATGGCTCTAATGGCCATTTGACTATCCGTAAATATACTTACAGATCCTGGCGCTCCCATTTCATTGAGTTCCGTAATACACTCCGTAATTGCACGAATTTCCGCCTGAAAAACTGTGCAAAAGTCCTGCAGACGAAATAACAATTCCGTGTTACTTTCTATATAAAAAACCAAGTTCTGTTGTTCCCCTCGCCCTAGATCCATCCGTGTAACAATGAGTCCCCATGGGGATCTGGTTCAAAGGGTCGGTCAACCAGGAATGTAAGTCAGGAATCAATGCTTCGCAATTGGCCACTAGTCTGGTCTCCGATATGCGATCTGACGTCACATTTGCCGGTATAGACTCGCCTATGGCCGCTAAGATTTGTTAATGATGCGTTTCGTCTCCCTGATCGATCCACTCACCCATCGTCTTTAATCGTTTCGCGGTGAGAGCTGCTTCATATTTTATATATATATGTATATATATATATACATATATATATATATATATATATATATTGTTATGACATCATCCACTGCTAGATTGCCATTTGCATAGCAACTTTGTTTTGAAGCATTAAATTAACCAAAACTACTTACGCCGCGTTTTTAAGTTTATAAGAGTATTGGCATTAAGTATAGCTATATCTAAAGCAACCAAAATGAATATGTGAATTGACAAAATACTTACACTGCATTTTTGGCTTCACACAAATAGCAGCTTAAGTACAAACAAAGAAATGTATAATGTTACAATATTTTTTATTTACTTAAGAATCTTTTGTTCTAAGCCAAGCTTGTGTACAATAATTTAAAATAAGGTTTTTCAGTTTTTAAACTCAACTCAAATAATAAAGTTATAAATAACAAAATTGGCGCAGTCGGTAGGATTGTCGCAGTTATTAATAAAAAGTGAACATCCGTGCAAAGTGAAGTTTACTTAAAAATTAAAAAAAGTGATAATCCGTAAATAAAAATCTACACCCTGTGCAAAAGGTGTAATCGACAAAAACATAAGGGCACATATTATTGTAAAAAAGATACCACGTAAAGGTTTTCTAAGACAATTTAAAAATGGCCCTTAACCCACCAAACGCTGGACTAGCAGCAGCAGCTAATGCTCAAGGTCGAGCACTAGACATCAACCCACTTACTTATTTAGAGAAAATTCAGGGGTTCGACGGACGTAAAGAGGATTTATCTACATTTTGTGTGAATGTAGACGACATCATACCCACTCTCTTGTCATATAATGAGCAAGCACAACGCATGTGTATCAATATGGTCAAAGGTAAATTGACCGGAAAGGCAAGACGAGCGATGGAAATTCACCCACATCTCAATAACTGGTCAGATATCAAGGCCATGTTGGAAACTAATTTCGGAGGTTTCCAAACAGCAGATCAATTGTATGAGGACCTGAGAGGAATTCAGTACAGGGGTAATACGCTTGAATTTTATAACTGCATCCTACATAAACTGGCATTACTTAATCAAAAATGCAGACATGAAAATAGAGTTGAAGATGTGGAAAGAAACATACAAACTGCTTTAAAAATTTTCACAACAAGACTACCCGTTTATATGAGAACAGTACTATGCGCCCTTAAACCTACAACGATGGAAGAAGCTCTTCATGAGTTAAGCCAATCTGGATTCCTAAACGAGGAAAGAAACCCAAAAAATGACAGCAGGGTTCTGAAAACTCGTCATCAGCAAACAAAAAATTACAACAACCAACAACTACAACAGAACTGGAGACCAAAAATGTACTATCCACAAAACAATCAACCATTTCAACCAGGGGACCAACAACAGCAACAATTAGCACCTAATCGAAATAACTGGCAACAAAATCATCAATCAAGATCGGAGCCCATGGATATTGATACATCCCAACAAACTAGAAGACAGAACCATTATCAGCAGAGAGATCAACGAAAATCACGGAATTATAGTAAGAATAATAATACTAACACTAATTTAAGTCATGATTATAATTTGGGTGAAATATATAATGAAAATAAAAGACAAAATTTTCGGTCAATGGCCTCACCTCAAACTTCGGGTTACCCTATCTCCTACTTAGAAACCCAACCAGAAATTTAAGACTTTTGATCGACACGGGATCAACAGAAAACTTACTTAAACAGAACCATTGCCCACCACAATTTATTAAAAGACTGAAAATTCCTACAAAGATTAAAACAGCAGCGGGGTCTATCGTCGTTACACATGACGGAGTTATACCAACAGAACACTTAAGCATACCATTAAAATCACAAGCAATTTTTAAACTTTTCCAATTTCACAAATTTTTTGACGGAATTTTAGGTCACCATACATTAAAAGAAAATAATGCAATTATAAATTATGACAATAATACACTACTTCTAAATGGAAAAAAATTTAAAATTTATTATGAGGGTGAACAAGAAATAGATAACAGATGGACAAACGAACTGGAAAATTTATCGGAGTTTTATAATATAGATACTTTAGGAACAGAGTGTCAGTTAAGGACAGAACATTTAAATTCAGAAGAGAAAAAATCACTACAAATTTTAATTCAACGTAATAGTGACATTTTTTATAAAAAAGGGGACGATTTAACCTTTACTAATGAAATTAAGCACAAAATAGACACCGGACTATTAGGACCAATTTACACAAAAACATACAGGTATCCACATGTACACACTGCAGAAGTGGAAAGACAAATAAAAGAAATGTTAGCCCAAGGCATAATCAAGCATAGTAGTTCGCCATATAACGCACCTATTTGGGTTGTACCCAAGAAAGAAGACAAATTAGGAAATAAGGAATGGAGAATAGTTATTGACTATAGGAAACTTAACTTGGCTACCAAGGAGGACAAATATCCTATCCCACGTATTGATGACATACTAGACAAACTAGGTCGCGCAAATTACTTTTCCACTTTAGATCTTACGAAAGGCTCCTATCAAATTGAAGTAGAGCCTGCAGATCGCGAAAAAACCGCATTCACTACACATAATGGGCATTACGAATTTATTCGTATGCCCTTCGGTTTAAAAAACGCACCCTCTACGTTTCAGAGGATGATGAATAATGTTCTTAGAGAACATGTTAATAAAATTTGCGTATTGTACATGGATGACATTTTAGTTTTTTCTTCATCCCTACAAGAGCATCTCGGAAATTTGGAGAAAATATTCCAAACCTTAAGAGAAGCAAATTTGAAGGTGTCATTAAACAAAAGCGATTTCTTGAAAAAAGAAACCGAATTTTTGGGACATGTTGTCACTAGAGATGGCATAAAACCTAATCCGGATAAAGTGGACGTGATTAAAAGATATAAAATTCCCAAGACTGTTAGGGAGATTCAAAGCTTTTTGGGGTTAAGCGGGTATTATAGAAAATTTATTCCCGACTATGCGAAAATAGCGAAACCCATGACACTTCGATTGAAGAAGGATTCGATGATCAATGTAAATGATAAGGACTATAAACAATCCTTTGAAAAACTTAAATCAATCCTGATGTCGGATATGGTTCTAAGATATCCAGACATGGAGGAACAGTTTCAATTAACAACAGACGCAAGCAATTACGCATTGGGAGCAGTTTTGTCTCAATCTAAAGGTCCCATTGCGTTTGCATCAAGGACCCTTAATCAGCATGAAATTAACTATTCTACAGTGGAAAAAGAGTTGCTGGCCATTGTATGGGCAGTCAAACAATTTCGACACTACTTATACGGAAGAAAATTCCAATTACGCACAGACCATAAACCTTTAATTTGGTTGGCGAACCTAAAGGAACCCAATTCTAAGCTTATACGTTGGAAAATCAAACTCAACGAATATGAGTTTGACATGGAACACGTACAAGGTAAAGAAAATAAAGTAGCAGACGCATTGTCAAGACTCAGGGAAATAAACATGTTTGAGGGAAAACCCTCTAGATTCGAATGTAATATTTGTGGAAAAATATACACTCATAAACAAAGTTTAACTTTGCATACGAAAATGCACACTGACGAAAACCTACAATGCAAAATTTGCCATAAGAGGCTATCAAGACCTCGATGTCTACAAGACCACCTTAGAAAGATACATAACTTTGTTGAGAAGAGGGAAACTTTTGAAAATGTTAGAAGACAAAGCGAATCACCTGCACCCACCGTACATTCAGCTGACGAAGACAGCAGTGACCGTTTTCTAATGTCTCAAAGACCTCTGCACTCATTTAATTACCAAATAGTCATAAAACACAGTGACGAGAATAAAACCGAAAAAAACTTAATATTTGGAAAGACTAGAATGATTTATTCCTATGCAGATTATACGGAGCAGATAATAGCGCAAATATTATCTGAATCTTTCAATCAGCGAGACATTGGAATGTATTGTGAAGACACGGACGATTTAATTAAAATTCAAAATGAATATACAAAATTAAGGGAAAATCCCAATAATTTGTTTAAAACGAAAATTATGTTAACTAATCAGTTAAGAGAAAATATAGGGTATGAAAACTTGCTGGAAATTATTGCAAAACACCATAAATTTGAAAATAATCACCCTGGGATAGAAAAGACTTACATAGAATTGAAAAGAAAAATCTATTATCCCAATTTGAGAAAAGAAATTACTAAATTTATAAATAATTGCTTGATATGCAACTTTAAAATTGAGAGAAATCCGATAAAATTACCTTTCGAAAAAACTGAAACACCTAAAGGTCCACACGAACACTATCATACGGATATATGGTATCTGGACAAATCCACCACATATGTTACCATGATAGACAAGTTCTCAAAATATGCAATGATTGAAGAAGTCCCAGACAAAACACCGTTGCAACTTATCAAAACTTATATAAAACTCTTTATGTACATGAAAACTCCCAAAAACCTCACCTTAGATAATGAAACTTCCTTCAAATCAGCTCTTTTTACTGACTTTTTAGACAAAAAGGGAATAAACTATCATTTTTCTACACCAAATAGACATACGGGTAACTCCGATATCGAACGTCTTCACGCAACTCTAAATGAGAACATACGCATATTGAAAAAGCGCGAGGAAAGGTTGGACATAGCTTACAATGTTGACTTACCTTACCAGGCATTAGAAGCATACAACAATAGCACACATATGACAACCGGGGAGAAACCAATCAATTTACACTTTCGAAACAATATAAGTATAAAAGAAATTTTTGACAGAATAGAAGATAAAAAAATGAAAACTCTAGAATACCGTAATAAAGATAGAAAGGACGAACAGATAAACGAAGAAGTCATGAAAACTAACCAACAGGATAAACTGACATCGAAAATGAAACATGTAGCCGTAGAAAAGATTACTGAGAAAAAATACAAAAGAAAGAAACAAATTATACATAAAGATCAATTCATCAAAAGAAAAAATCTTTCTAGGTCTCTTGAAGTACTTGTTGACAATCCTGACGATGGCAACACCAGTTATGTCACAGAAGCTGATGATAACTGATTTAAACCAAGGAAATGGCTTCACCCTGTTGCAATTGGGAGAAAGATCATTAATACAAAATTATTCGAAAATATTACATGTTTTCAAAACGGAAGATTATTTAGCCTACATTAACAAATTAGAATTCGAAATAATGACACTAGATGATGCATATTTACAACATCAAATTAAACATACTAAATTACAATTACTGAGTTTAACACCAAGATACCGTTCTAGACGAGGACTAATCAACGTTATTGGAACGGGACTAAAATACTTATATGGGACAATGGACGATGATGACAGAACTGAGATCGAAGAAAAACTTAGAACCAATAATATTAATAATCACAATATAATTGAACAGTCGAATAAGCAAATCAAAATTAACGCTCATTTTGACGAACAACTAAAAACATTAACTGATTTACAAAACCAACAGACAAAATTACTTAGACAGAATATTGTACTGATTAACCAAACTAAAATATATTCACGTAAGGCCTATCTCAGATACGAAATGGAACATTTGGAAAAGTTAGTTGAACAAGCCAGGGAATTGCTTTTGTCTTCTAGATTGCGAACACTTAACAGAGACATTTTGACGGATCAAGAAATTAACGATTTTAACATAACTCTTTACAAATTGGAAAATATTGAACTCGACGTTGCAACCAAAGAATCAGATATTATTTTCATTATTAAAATTCCTAACTTAACGCTTGAAACCTATAAAGAAATTTTCATACAACCAATCCCTAATAAAAATGGACAACAAATAATAATCGATGCAAATAACTATTTGACAGACGGGAAAAACATGTACGAAAATACTAACAAACTATCTAGATTAAGAAAAACAAATGATAAATGTATTCAAAACATTTTTAGAAAAGAGAAAATGATTTGCTACTATGGTCCCAATAATAATGTCAATATTGTTGAAATTGGAACAAATATAATAGTCACTATTAATGTAAATATTGAAATTAAACAAACTTGTAATCGATTCCCGTTTACACTAAAAGGAAATTATCTAATTTATGTTGAAAATTGCAAAATACTACTTGACAAATGGTATAGTAAGGAATCATATCAAAACACCGTAATAATACCAAATCCCTTCCGGACTATTGAAATATCTAACGATACTCACTTGTCATTAAAAGAATTACAATATAAGCATATTAATAACACAAATACTATAATTGAACTCAAAACTAATCAAAAGATTCACACTTATACAACCTATATCATATTTATAATTATACTACTTGTCATTTGTATTTACCTTTATCTTAAGAAAAAGAAAACTGTTGAGCAAACGGCCATCTCTGTTAACTTACCCTCACTTCCTTTGGAATCCGGGATAAGCTCTTTGTCCGGGGGTGTTATGACATCATCCACTGCTAGATTGCCATTTGCATAGCAACTTTGTTTTGAAGCATTAAATTAACCAAAACTACTTACGCCGCGTTTTTAAGTTTATAAGAGTATTGGCATTAAGTATAGCTATATCTAAAGCAACCAAAATGAATATGTGAATTGACAAAATACTTACACTGCATTTTTGGCTTCACACAAATAGCAGCTTAAGTACAAACAAAGAAATGTATAATGTTACAATATTTTTTATTTACTTAAGAATCTTTTGTTCTAAGCCAAGCTTGTGTACAATAATTTAAAATAAGGTTTTTCAGTTTTTAAACTCAACTCAAATAATAAAGTTATAAATAACAAAATTATATATATATATATATATATATATATATATATATATATATATATATATATATATATATATATATATATGTATATATATATATATATATATATATATATATATATATATATATATATATATATATATATATATAAATTTTTTTATTTTTATTAATTTATTTCCATTTTCTGTACAACAAGATTTCACTTTTATTATATATTTAACGCCATATTCATAATAATTATTGTAAGTTTATTAAGATCTTATTTGACGTATTTCTACGGAATATTTGTCAAATAAACGTGTAATAAACCTTCAATAGTTTTTATGAATATGGGTGTTAAAGTACAGAAATACGTTAAAGGGGCACAACTGGTTTTAGGCAGCACTGGAGAAAAATATTTTTATTAAATAAATTAAAATAAAACAAGTTAAAAAAATACAAAAACATACAATATAATAAAATGAAATAAATTAAATTAAGCGAAGCTATTAAACAAAAGCCTTTTGAAACCAGACACCAGATGGTGCGGAATAATGATTTTTCTGCCTCTAAGTTATCTGGTAAATTTAATTTTGTCGTATAAGTACGACGAAGTTTGCAGATAAATAATCTTATCAATTAATATGAGCACACGAATCTTAAGTAGACTAGAGAGGGATACACCGTAAAGTTGTGAAGAAAAATAAGAAATACGATCATGCTTTCGTAGGCCATACACATACTTCAAAATATTATTGTATAAAACATTTAGTTTACTCTTACTAGCAGAGTCGCAACTCGAAAAGATTTCGCAGCCACGCGAATACGCAAGGCACCAAAAAGGTTTTGGCAAGGCGTTCCCTTATGTGTAAAGGTGTATAAAACTGAGTAGACCGAAGTGACCTTAATTTAGCGTAATTTTTGCCTATAAATGTATTAACATGATTTGTCCAAGTAAAGTTGGAATTGAAAATCAAACCGAGATTTTTAGCAGTGCTTTTAATTTTAACGTGGTCTTCATTTACCCGTATGTCAACGTTACGAACGGGGTTTGTATTTCTCTTGTAAATGGTTAACGACGTAGATTCAGCAACAGGCCATTGGCAGTGGCCCATAGGAAGATGTTGTCCAAATCAGAATTTAATTTTGCAACATCTTCGGCTACTGATTCGACTACTCAAATAAACGTTGCAATATGAAAGACATCTAGGCAAGTCATTAATATGTATTGAAAAAAGGGCAGATCATAGGATTGAGCCTTGTGGCACTCCCCTGGATAGTTTTAACGGTTGCGGTCGGTTAAGTCGGACAAAATAAGGCGAATTGATGTGTCCGAGAACTTAAAAAAGAGTTTAAGTTTCTTTGCCAGAAGACTATGAGCAACCGTATCAAATGCTTTTGAATGGTCGAGAAGCACGAGAAAGGTAGTTTTATTATTTTACTGTTAAATCAATTTAGGCGGAAGTGCAGCTATGATGAGGCCTAAGTCCTGATTGTTTGACGGAGAAAAATTTTGTTTTTCGCTATAAAAGTGGACATCTGTAGATATAGAATTTTATGCAGAACTTTTGATAAATAAGAAAGAGTGGCAATGAAGAAAGAATGGAAATATTTTATATGAATTTCGAGTGGATCGACGGATAATATTGCTTTCATCGCCTTTGTTCGTGACATTTTGAATGCCCCACTTAGACAGCAGGTTCTTTGAACTTTCTGTATGGTTTTGATGTTGCATGAATATTCCACCGACGTCCACCACATTATAGAAGCATGGATCATAATCGGCCCAATAACGCTACTATAAAGCCAGTGTGTCTGTCGTCTTTGGCTTCTGCCCCAATTTTGTGCATATGGCCCGTTTACCGATTGACCAACATATAAGAGCCTTATTGTCCCTTTCATCTATGTGGTATTTCCATTTTAGTTTCCGATTCAAGACAACTCCAAGATATTTCACCCGGTCGGAAATACTAATTGTCCTTTCAAGAAAGCACGGCTCGTCATATGAAGCAATCTTTGCCTTTCTTGTGAAAAGACTAATTTCGGTTTTGTCAACCCCCTTGGTTGATCCCAGCTGTGGGCCAGGGCTAAAGCCTTCTCGGCTTTCCTACACAGTTGATTTGAATTCCTCTTCTTCCAAAGTATCCTGACGTCATCTGCATAGCAGGCTGCCTCGAATACTTCACCGGTCAGAGTCCTAATAAGGCTATATATCGTTGTGGTCTATAGAAGGGGTGATAAAGTTTCCCCTTCCACAATGTAAATTTTTTCTTATATTTATGCTGTGCGTTCCAGCACTGAATAACCCGTTGTTGCCACTCCATCTGTTCCTTAGCATGCGGCCAATCCAGTCGCGTATTTCCCGGTTGACATTAAACTGGTTCAGAGAACGGATAAGTACATCAGTATAAACGTTGTTGAAAGCCCTCTCAATGTCAATACAAAATGCAAGCGTCTACATCTTTTCACTAAGAGACCTTTCTATAAAGTGCACTACATTATGTAATGCTGTATCTACAGATCTACCTTTGACGTATGCTTGTTGTTTGGGAGCACACAGGATATCGCCAGCGATCCTGCCTTTAACCATGTCGTCGATTATTCTCTCCATGGTCTTCAGCAACAAGGAAATTAGACTTATGGGCCTATAAGCCTTTGGTGAAGAATAATTTGGCTTGCCAGGTTTGGGGATAAACACTACCCTCGCTTCCTGCCAGCTCAACGGAAAATATGCGTGAGTCAGGCATGCATTGTAAATTCCTGCTAGATGGGTCGAAACTAAACTCTTCCCCTTCTGTAGGAGTGTCGAAAAGATACCGTCGGGTCCAGCAGCTTTATACGGAGAAAAGCTTTTTATCGCCTACATAACCATCCTATAGCTGATAATAGGCACTTCATGTTCGCCACTTCTCCCGTCGCCCAGCATAGCCGTAGGTTCTACTGGGCTGCACCACAGAGTACACAGAGATGTTAAAAGTGACATTTGAAAATGGCTCAAATCAACTTCTAGACAGTTTGTGTAAAGAGATAGGCTATAGTATGCATTATTTACGAAAAACAAATGTAAACAAAACAAAAAATAACACGTTTTTATGAACAACCACCACCGAAACAGCAAAAATTTAATAATTTAAAGTAAATTCAAAGTAAAAAATTTGAAAAAGTGGTCAACTAAAAATCCTTTTTGACTTAGAATTTGATAACACATATTTGAGTGTACTACAGTATTTTTCGGTTAATTGCACATCAAAATTTGCACAATTGTTCTGTATACTCGTTCTTCGACCTTTTTATTTAAATTTGTTAGATTTTATAAATGAGCTTAAGGTCACTCAATTCTCAATAAATATATTTTTTATTTATTGATAAATTTTTTCGATATTTCGATACTCCTTTGTGTATCTTCTTCAGGAAAATGTGTTTTCTATTATTTTATAAATTTTCAAATTTCAAAACAATGATTACAATTGACAAACTAAATGAAAAATAAAAAGGGTTTTACATTCATAAATAGGCTTTACATACATACTTATTATCTACACAATTATATATACATATATATCTATACTAATATTAATAATTATTTTATACATAATAACGTTTTTTAACATAACATTTTTTTGGTTTTTTTAGTTTTTTTATAAAAAAGAATGAAAAATCATTAATGTAAAAAAAAAAAAAAAATAAGATATTATGTTCTGAGTCCTGTTCTGGTTTTTGTAATTAAATGTCTATAATTTCTAGCTAGTCCATCTGTATCCTTCTTAAAATTTATCCTCTTTTCCAATGGAACTTTAATATTTTCTAACATTTCTAACATGTATCTACGTTTGTAATTATTCTCTGTGCCCAAAACTGAAGTGTTTTCGAAATCTGGATAATGATTAAGATCACGACAATGTGTGGATAATGCTGTCTTTTGCGAAGAATTATAGTTCCTATATTTTTGGTCAGATTTGTGTCCTGCTAACCTGGTCTTAAGCTTGTTGCCTGTAGTCCCTATATAAACCTTATTACACTGTTCATCAGCATTACCACTGCACGGAATACTATAAACTAAATTGGACTTTTCCCACTTATTCAATACGTCCTTAGTCCTACTAAAGAGTTTGCCTACCGTATTATGTACTCTATGTGCTATCTTATACTTAGTACTGTCATATATACTTGAGCCCTCTAATCTTTCCGACATCCTAGGTATATAAGTTAGTGATTTATACTTCACTGCTTCATAGGTACTATTGTCGTTGTTTGATCTTCTTATATTATGTTGTCTTATTAATTTACAAATGAGTTCATTAGGAAAACTATTATCCTTTAATATACCTCTAATTATATTTTTATTCTTTCTATGAAACTGATAATCACTTATGCTTAAAATTCTATCTATCAAATTTCTTGCCGTATTAATTATCATCCTTTTTGGATGTTTAGAAAAATAATTTAAAATTCTACCTGAAGAAGTTGGTTTTTGGTACCAATCTACCACCAATCTATTATTCCTTCTCCTGACTATCGTGTCCAAATATGAAATTGAAAAATCTGATTCTTTCTCAATTGTGAATTTAATATTCTGATTAAAAGAATTAAACGTTGATAACAATACATTTATCCCATTCTCATCCACTATACAAAACAAATCATCAACATATTTTGTGATAAACTTTGGTTTGACAACCATTTTTCCTAAGCATGTGTCTAATAATCTCTCCATGACAATATCCGCCACAATAGGAGATGCTGGAGATCCCATAGGAAGTCCTTTTCGTTGTAAGAATATCCTATTATCATACTGAAAATACCTATTGTCAACAATGCAAAATTTAATAATGCGCATAAATAAATTCTTATTAATATTCGTTAATGTCGAAATTCTCTCCCAACTATCCTCTATAATTTCAATTGCTAAATCAACAGGAACACTTGGAAACAAAGAAACCACATCAAGTGAAACTAATCTGTCATTCTCCTGTATTGTTAAATTCTTTATTTTCTCTTTAAAATGCACTGAGTTCCTTACATTATATTTAGAATTATTTGTAATTTTCTTAAGTATATTAGATATATATTTACAAAGATCATACGATGGAGAATTAATCGATGAACAAATTGGTCGCAATGGAAAATTTTCTTTATGAATTTTAGGTAGTCCATATAATTTTGGGGCTACAGACACATTCGTCTTCATTCTATTCCTTTCTAAAGATGTTATAACCTCTAATTTAAAAAGTTCATCTATAAAATTATTGTTCATCTTTTGTAATTTGTTAGTCTGGTCTTTATTCACCAATTCATAGGTTGTAGTATCATTAACAATATTATTGATTCTTGAAATATAATCTTCCCTGTTCATTACTACCGTTGTGTTTCCTTTATCTGCATTCAAAATCATAATTTCTCTATTAGCTTTTAAAAAACTCTTACTTTGTTCTACTTTATCCATGATAAATCTATCTCTATTATCTAATCTAAGTTTGTTAAGATGATTATCTACAATTGTGACAAAATGAGACCTAGCAATCTCTTGTGTTTCACTGTCCTGCAAGGTACCAACAAAATCCTCACCTTCTGAAATTAATTTCATAATTGGAAAATTCTTCTTATCCATTGGTAATGCATGTTTTTGCCCTAATGACAAAACCCATTGTACATCCTCAGGAATATCTTGACCTGTCTTATTAACTAACCACTTTTTATTAAACTTTATTCCTAATTCCCTCCTTTGTAAATCAACAAGACAATCATACTTTCTTTTGTGTACCTGTTTTTCCTTATTTATTAATTTATTGAGAATTGAGTGACCTTAAGCTCATTTATAAAATCTAACAAATTTGCACAATTTTTTGTTCAATTAACCGGGGAACCAATTAGCCGATACCCGTTTAATTGAACAATTCGTTCAATTACAAGAACCCTATTTAATTGAACAGTTTGTTCAATTACAGAAATCACGCATAATTGAAACTATGTACTAATGAATTAAAAGAAATCGCATATGTGCACTTTAAGTTTTTCAAAATAATTTTTTTTACCTTAAACGAAAAAAAAAATGTACATATATGTGTATAGTAGAGATGCCACCCAGCGTTTTTCACAAATGATGTCAAATATGTATGTGCAAAAATGCCAGATTATTTTTCAATGCAATTAACCAGGTAAAAGTAAGAGGAATATTATTTGTGATGACATGAATTTTGAACGAATTAAGCGGGAAAATTAATTAACTGGGTTCAACTATCCGAGGAAATTCACATGGTGTTCGTATGCAATATTTTTTTTGCCCGATCATGTGGTTCAATTAAGCGTGGAAACCAATTAACCGTAGGGTCAATTAACCAAAAAATACATAAATACATAATAAATAAAGTTTTATATTATAAAAAGCCATTCAATATACTTTTTAAACATTCATAAATTTATAATAAAAAAAAACCACCACTCTTTCTGTGGAAAATGCTTTTTGTTTTGTTCTGACTACAAGTTCTCGAGCGATTGTGAAAATGAGACGTACGCTGCCCGATTCATCCACTAATGACACCACTTGGATATGGGCCTTTGATAGAATTTTTTAATTTTAGAAACGCCACTAACATTGTCCACCTGTTCGCAAAAAAGACTCCGGGATGTACGTTTAGCTGTTCTTATTTTCTTATTGTATTTTCTGATCTCGAGAGTCCTCTCAATATGCTGTTAATTTCTTACGTTGTTTGCGCACGGAGCATTTCCAAGCAAATGGTGGCCTGTTTTTTTTTTTTTTTTTTGGACAAAAGTGGACATGTCGTAACCGTATCACTCGAACAATGCAGAACAGTCAATTCTGAGTGATACAGTACGATTTGTTTACCAGCTGCCTTCCAAGAAATCAGGAAAACCAAACGCCGAAGACGTATTACTCTTCTTCACACATTGTCTTCACAAATTTTGAGCACCCAAAACATTGATTTGATGACTCACCCGCCGTATAGTCTTACCTTGGCGCAAACTGAGATGTCAACATTTTTTGAGACCTGAAGCAGCAGTTGCTGGATATGTTTGGGATATATCTTAATCAGAGTGGCAAAAGTGCTTCGACACTTGGTTCAAACACATGCAAAAATGTATGTAGATCTTCATGGAGAACATTTCGAAAACCAATAAAGTGATTTTCGATGGTCAACATCGATTTTTGTTCTCTAATCCCGAAATATAAAAGGCTACATTCGTAATGATTGGTAATAGTTTTTTGTCGTTAAACAAATGCAATACTTCATTGGCTTGATGACCAAAATTCATCTATTTAACAAAAAGACCTTTAATACAAATGTAAAGAAACAACATTCCTTGAATCAATGAATCCAAAAGTTGTTAGAAAATTAATTAATATCGGAATTCGTTCGGCTTATATTTAAGTCTGCGATAGGAAAGCAAAATATTCTACGTTTTCTTTCAACTGAACTTTTCTCCGTGTGTTCACAATATTTTGTATTACATCACTAATCTCTTACACGTTTTTTACTTATTTACTTACTGATAAAATTATTACGAAATGTTAATTAGTCTATTATTTTATTGCTTCTAAATTAAAATGTTTTATCAGTTTTTTATTATTACTCTTAAATTCTTAAATTATGACATAAATAATTGAGGTTGACGGCGAGAACTATATAAATAATGATTTAAAATTTATTTAATTAACAGAGCGATCGTAGCAGTGGAGGCGATAGTTTTATCCTTAAATTTTTAAATTTAAAAGTATAATGAATTCTAGTCAAGTTTTTGTATTGCTGGTGCTTGTAACAACGGCCCACATATCTTTTGGTAAATTACTTTGCTGTTTTCCCAAATAATGTGAAAAATACTAAATTAAACGCAACAAAATTTATTCTGCATTAAAATTTGAGACGTTTTAAGAAGTGGGGTATACGTACATATACATATGTACATATCGGTACCCGTGTACCTGTGCTCGTGCCGAAAAAGAAGTATTTCATAAAAACAGAAAATAACTTGTAAAGTAATTTGGTGCCTGGAACGTCAAAAGTGCGCTTCGATTTAGCGAATTTTGGAAATTAAATTTTCGTTTTTTAAAAAATAAGTGCGTGATTCATTTCGAAATTTAGTTTGTGTATTAGTAGCTAAATACTTTGTTAACTCCCAAATATTAGCAATGGATCTAAGAGTTGTTATTTGCAATTAAAATATCTATCAATCAAGGTAAAATAATAAATAAAACAAACAAGAATTCAGTTAAATACAGGTCGATTCGCTTTTTCCTTGCAATCAAACTAAACATCAATTTACTATTAAATGCTGAATACGACCACGCTCCGTCGGCAGTTCGGTGATGCAGCCGAACTCGTCAGTAGAATATGTATGTATTCATGAATCAGTATTGATAGAGAAGTCGATTAAGCAATGTCCATCTGCCCGTCCATCTGTACACTGTTGACTTCAAGTTTCTGACGAAACCCGAATTGACTTAGAAAAAAGTTTTTGAGTCCAAATTGTTTATGTATTGTGTCATGTACTTGTTACTGAAATCCAACCAAATCGGCTAATGAATAACCGAAATATAGGCCGAACACCACGTAATGCTAGAAACACATTCGCCACAACAGGCTACAAGAACACACGTCCACAAATGTCGCCGGCTTCAAATGTCGCCTTTAGCCAGCTACTTAAATATTTTGGAAGTAGGAGCTACAAAAAATATAATACAAGCTAAACCGGAACAATGGTTCTACTTATATTTTTTTGGTTTGTAGAAATCAAGTTGGGTCAGTTGCAAAATAATTACTGCTGGAAATGATCGAAAACTTACAAATTGCAAAAAGCATGACTGGGCGCGTTAGTGTGAAAAAATTATCGACACATTTTCAAATTGCAAAATTTAAATTGAAACAGTTTTAAGAAAGCAAAATACTGTAAACAAGTTCACTTAAAATAGTTGCGCAACGGCACAATATGCAACTGGTGCCAACATGTGAAAATTCGTGAACAATTGCAAAGTGCAGATATTCACATCAAATAGGCCTTTAGAAAATAAAGTTTTTGCAAACGTCATTGTAGGGAGGGAAGGTGGGGATTTTCGCAAAAAAATCAATTTGCAATAAAGAAATGAAAATCATTTCTGATTAATTTAAATTGTCGAAAAACCACGGCTAAGTTGCAAGTTGCAAACAGCGACTTTCATCTGTATTTTTCGCAACTTTTTGCACTTTTTCGGCAACATAAATATTTACAAGTGTTGAACGCTTTTGAAAAACAGTTGAAAGTAAATTTTTGCAATTTGCAAATTTCTTGCGATTTGAAGTTCCCAATAGAACTCAATAGAAATGTGAAGAAAGTAATGATTAACTAGGACCAACTGCTATCACAGAACGCAAATAGCGCAAAAGGGACCTTCACGATAGATAGAGCAAAGAGTTTACGCTTTAAAATTAAAATTCTGATACCTACAAACCCAGTAAGAAGTTGTAAAAATCAACTAATACTGTCTGTTTTACTTTCAGCTGAGAACGGTTATGGTCCCGGCGAGCAGGATTGGGGTTACGTTGATGTGCGTGAAGGAGCTCATATGTTTTATTGGTTGCACAAAACCATTAGCAAGGTAGACAAAGCTGCAGAGCGTCCCCTCATATTATGGTTATATGGTGGTACCGGTGCCTCAACTGGCATGGGAAATTTTATGGAAATAGGACCTTTGAATATATATGGAAACTATCGTCATTCGACATGGTCTATGGAAATGAATGTACTTTATATCGACGCTCCTGTTGGTTCCGGATTTTCCTATGTTGACAACGATAGTTATCTCGCCACTAACAACAGCCAAATTACTTTGGATTTAATGGCATGTATGAAGGGTTTTTTTGCTTTGCACAAAGAGTTCGAGGACGTACCTCTGCACGTTTTCAGCCAAGGCTATGGCAGCAAAATGGCACTAGAGCTCACTTCAGAATTGTACAAAGCTAATCAACGGGGAGATATCAAATGTAAGATAACCTCGCTGGTTATGGGTAATCCATGGATCTCTCCAATAGACACGATGTTGTCGTATGCACCATTTTTGTTTTATACGGTAAAAACAGAGTTGCATTTGCAAACTTGAACCGTTGAATCGTTTTAGTAATGTTTGTCATTTAGGGCTTTGTCGATGAGAAGGGCCACAAGATAATAATGGATTTGACAGTTAAAATTAAGCAGTGTGTGGAAAAGGAGCAGTGGCATGACGCAATGAATTGGTATTCAACAGCAATTGCGGCAATACGAATGTACAAAGTTGATTTTCTTGATGTAAGAAGACCACTAAACATAAGCGACTACAATCAAGGTAAATATGCAAATTAAAGGAATTCAAGGCAGGTTAGTTGGGTGGAAATTGTCATATGTTACTATAAGATATAGTAATATTTGTTATTATATTTCGTTGAATAAATATGGATCTATTACCCTTTGGATATGCCTCAAGTTTAGGGTTGCTCTATTTGAAATAAGTATCTGCCTACACGATACGTTTACCCTCCATTTACACATGCAAGTAACTTGTTGCAAGTTGTGTGCACATATTAACTACCAATACACTGACAGAGACAATAGCGGTACTCAGCGTTTGGTGCGTTTTTGGTTGCGACTATTTGCATTTCCGATTATATTGCAACTGATATTAAGCCCCCTTTTTAACAACTTTGCAAATTTTATTGCACTCCAAATAACAGCTGATAAATTGATACACAATTTTTAATTTTTCACGTTTTATTTTTTTGGTAATTGCTGCTGGCTTCATCTCTGCAATTTTTTGTTTGCTTTGTTTTAAAATGCCAGCTGTTCGAGTGTCAGTGTTGCAAACGCAATACTCGTGAGAAAAAAGCAACACGTAATTAGCGGTGCGTATTGCGAGTGCAACCTTGTATATTTTGTTGTTGGGTTGCAGAGAAAAAGCAAGGATTTCTCGCATTCGCACTTACGCAAGACATTTGCACCAAATAATGAACTGCGCTAATAAAAGCTGTTGCTACTTGCTTGATTGCAAGTGCAACCTCATTTTTAAAATGTCGTCAAAGAAAATGGTCTTAAAGAAAATTGCTTTACTTGAAAATGGTTCTGGACCACCAATAAAAGATGCCGGTGGTTGGAAAAAGATATCACAACACTGTTTCTTTCGGAGCTTAACCTGCAGTTTCATTGTTGTAGTTAGGGACAGATTATAAGAGGGTCGGAGGCTGCAAGGATTGCATACATTTTTATATGCCAGGAGACCTACATTTCTTTATTTCAACTGTTTCATCACCCAACTAACTCTTCTTTCTAAGCGGATGTCCAGGGAATTGCTTTCACTACTATCCTCAAAACAAGCAACCGCTTACATATTTATTAAACTATATATTTCACTAATAATAAAAGAATTAAAATCCTGGTCTAGAATCACACCCACAATTCGGTTTTGAAACGTATTTTTCTACCAACAGCTTTTGCGACACTAAACTTGAAATTGTTAAAACAGGAACATAAAATTTACTTCTCAGACAGCATATTTCTTTTCGTTCAATATTTCGTTCCATGCAGAATCAATAACACTACCCATTATGTTTTCTCTTAACTGAGCGAAACATTTTTATACCTGCATATATGAGATCTAATCAAAAAATTATGTTTATTTAAAATTTTTTTAAAAAAAATTATTTATTTATTCATCAATAACTATCTTGTCTCCCTCAAAGTAGTCCCCCTCAGATATAATACACTTTTTCCAATCCTCGAAACACTTCTGAAACGCTTCAGTTTCGAATTATCTTTTGTCTCCTCAATCGTAGCAAAACACTTTCCTTTCATCGGTGTCTTCTGTTTTGGGGGAAGAGAAACAAGTCAGCGTGGGGTCAAGTCCTGTAAATACGGTGGTTGTGGTCACGCACAAGTATCGATGTGTGAGTTGGTCCGTTATCATGGTGCAAAATCCGTAATTGCTTTTTGCCACAATTCTGTGCTTTTTTGACAAATTGCTTCACGCAAACGGCACATAACTCGAAGGTAGTATTCCGAATTGACCGCAAAAATTTCTTGACATGAGCCGAACGATATGCCAACTTCATCAGCAAACTCTCTGATAGTGATTCTACGATTATCCAAAATCATTTTGTTCACTGTTTTAATGCTTTCATCGGTTGTTGCCATGCTCGGGTGACCAGGACGGGCATCGTCATTGACATCTGCTCGGCCTTCCTTAAACCAGTTATACCACAATTGAACTTCTGTTCTGGGTCTAGTAGACTCGCTAAACGCCACAGTCAACATTTCAAATGTCCTTGCGCATCTAATTTCAACTTAATACAGCTTCTTTGATCCATTTATTCGAATAGTAAAATATCGAAGAGCACGCTAAACCGCAACTAACCTTTTTATCTGTCAAAAACAAACTGACAATCCAAAATTTCTGATGTTGCCAACACATATGATTAACAGACATGTGTACCAAGATAAAAAAAAAATTGAAAATCGAACATACGTAACTCATGACATTTGAAAATAACGGTTATTTTTTGATCAGACCTCGTATATATTTTTTATTTTAACCAAAAAGTGCGTGTTTTCACTTTAACTATTATTTAAATAATAAATTTCATTTATACCCACAAAACTCCCAGGAAGTCTGTCGAAAAATCCCGGAAGCATGGGTTGAACATTTTTCAGAAGTTCCGCGATCCGCTGCCTCCGACAGCCCTGCAAAAAAATTATAAAACTATCTGTAATAGTAAGTTATAATAACAATTCTTAACTTAAAGATTTTGTTTGCTCTTTTAAGACGTTTCCTTAAGTCGTGCAATGTTAACACTAGACGAGTTGATGCGCGAACGAGTTAGCAAAGTTCTGGGTATTCCAGATCATGTTCGATTTGATTCTCAAGCTGTTAAAGTTTATGAATACCTTCGGGAAGACATGTTGAAACCGGCTGTTCACATTGGTAAGGGATTTTAACTTGCTTATATTTTACAACTGCATCTTATTTGTCTTTGTATTTGAAGTTAACGAGCTTTTAGAAACAACCGATTTGAACATTGGCGTTTACTCTGGTCTGTGCGATTTATTGTGTAATACGGCTGGAACTTTGAGTTGGATTGGGAAGTTGAAATGGAGTGGAAGCAATAAATATGTAAATGCAAAGCGTGTGCCTCTAAGTGTTAATAACATTGTTGAAGGCTACGAAAAATCTGGTGGAAACTTTAACATGTTCTGGGTGAACAGAGCCGGCCATTTAGCTCCCGCTGATAATCCTGCAGCCTTGAGTTATATTTTGAAGAAGTTGACGAACTTTACCTCTAAAAAATCCTCTAGTGTTATTCATATTTAACTTTAAGAGCTCTGTTCTGCACTTGGCTAAAACTTATTGATAAGACATTCTTTGCCATATACAAAAACCTTTTTTATAGCAATGAAAAGTATAAATTTAAAAAATAAATAAAAAACACGTTATCTGTCCATAAATTCAAGGAGCAAGATTTCTATCTGCACATTTTTGGATAATAAGGCTTAGCAACTATTGATATTAACACCATGCCAAAGCAAAACAAACAGGGTCTGCCATCTAGCATTTTTTTTTTCAATTAGTGCTTATTTCGTGAATGGTAATACTTAGCTCACGTCTGATTTGCCAGATAATTAGGTTTATCCTTCCTCTGAACGAATATGGTTGTGTATACGCTTGAACAACGCTGGGAAATATTGCGACATAACTTTGAAAACCATAGTACCGTTGCATAATGTGTGCGATAATTGTGTACGGATTTTGGAAGAAGAGAAGCACCGTCAGCTTTGTATGTTCGTTATCTTGTGAAAAAAGTGAAAGAAACTGGCATCCGCATCGAAAAATCTAAACGTGAAAATCCTAAAACAGTAGGTACGTCCGAGAATATATGTAGCTGCTGTGGCATAAGGTGTGTGTGTGTGTGTGTGTGAAGCGCCATCAACATCAATTCACCGTCGTTCTCAACAATTGAACATTTCGGAGACATCATTGAGGCCAGGGCTGGGCAGTATTTGAAATACATGTATTTGAAATACGTATTTAAAATACAAATACGCATTTTGTATTTGTATTTTAAATACGTCTCATGAATGTATTTTTATATTTTGTATTTTAAATATTAAGCGCTTGAGTATTTTGTATTTCAAATACCCGTGCTCTCAAAATACATTTTTCAAAATACATTTTCAATTTATGTTAAAAAATATTCACCAAAAATTATTCCATTCCATCAACTAAAATCCGAAAATTTTGCTACTGTTTTATTTCCAAAAAATAGCAATACCACAATTTAATTACATTGAGAAAGTTGCGAAGCTGTCAGAAAGTTAAATAATGAAAAAATTAAATACAACGAAAAAAGTGTTCGACATTTTAATCCAAAACAAGAAAAAAAATATATCAATCAAATGTTGACTTGGATAGACTATATATAGTTATATAGCATTTGGTGAAACGTTTTTTAATTGCCACTTATTTCTTAATTCCGTTATGTCTTTCAATAAAATACCGTTTTTGTAATAAGAAGTTATTGAGATTTTGTCGTTAGCTGCTTTTCTTTATTCGCTATCAAGAGATTTTTTGTCTGATATCACTTTTGAAAAAATTTTTTTTTGATTAAAAGTATTTTGTATTTTAAATACATATTTTTGTTATACTGTATTTTGTATTTCAAATACCTGCTGTTGGAATGCAGTATTTTGTATTTTGTATTTTAAATACATGGAAAAAAAAGTATTTGTATTTTGTATTTTAAATACATGGAAAAAAAGTATTTGTATTTTGTATATTAAATACACAACTTTCATGTATTTTGTATTTTAAATACATCAGAGCATGTATTTTGCCCAACACTGATTGAGGCGAATTTTATAAAAAATAAAAAAAAAAAGAAATTTGAGGAAATATTCAGTAGTTTTTTTTATATTTTCAAAATAGAAAAGTTATTTGGCGGACCCTTTACATAAACAACTTAATTCCTAACAAATGCAAAGCTATTTTATAGCTTCCAGCATTGTCATTACAATGATTTTCTTAATATGTATTTTGATTTTCCCGTATTAATTTGGTGATTTCATTTGGAATTACGTTTCAGCACTAGTGTTTCTATCCTTTTTTCTTTGCAAAAAAAGAAATGGTACTGTAGAAGTTTTTTCCATATGATTTCGTTTTTATTGTCAAAACTGCTACTGACTGCTGTTTTTATTTAAATAAATAAAATAGTTTTTTCTATTCTCTTTATATTGTTATACGCTTTACCAAAAGGGTATACAGTCAAACTTCCATAACTCGAATCACCATAATCCCAAAAAAAACTTCGACTTACGGGGACTTTGAGTTACAGAATTTTTTGTCAAAATAAAATAAAATAAAATAAAAGGTTTTTGTATCATGTGTTTTTATTTAAAATAGCCTCTAATGGAAAACTACATACTTAAGAATATAAAAGAACAAGCATATGTATTCTACATATGTATTTAAAAATTTACAGTTAAGTGACTGAGCAAAAATAGCATGTAAAGTGTTTGTTTACAGCTCAAGCAACCACAGAGAGTAAAACAAACAAACCAAAACTAAAACAGAAACAAAAAACCAATTTAACAAGCAAAAATCTTCGAGTTATCATGTTCATGTGTACGTTTTTTGTTCGAGTTATGGAGAACTTCGACTTATGGCAGTTCGAGTTACGGAAGGAAAATAGTGTGTGATTTGTTTGTTCTCTTAACGCTACTGCCAACAAAATTAGTTCGAATTAGAGAAAATTCGAGTTAGAGAAGTTCGAGTTATGGAAGTTCGACTGTATTTGGATTTGTTTCATAAAACACCAATTTTCGGGCACCGATTGTCAAGCCACCAGACAATTTATTGATCTAAATCCCACTTTAACCGAGATATGGACAATGAATCATAATAAAATTTTTTACCACATTTATTAATCTCTAAAACCAAATAAAAGGAATCAAGCGGGATCGAACCACCCACGTGCAGGTTGACAGCAGCTTACACCACCTTCCAGACATCGCCGCTTGTTGATGAAAATGACATTTTAGGTGCATACATGTCGTTTCATTTTAGAAATTTACCTCTTTTCTTAAAGGCTTGATCTTTCATGAAACACAAAATGTTAGCTAAGTATATAAATAGAAAGTAAAATTGCGTGATCTTTGGTTGCCGAGTGGTTAAGCCGGCTGCGCCAAAATTGTGAAATTTGACACGTTCAAAGTACAACACATGATTTCGGGACTCAATTCTGATAATTGTTTGTGAAAGTAGCCCCAAAAAGAAGAACTTCTGCCTCATTTGTTTGGTCTTGGTACCTCAAATAATAATTTAAAAATTAATTTTACAGAACAATCTTGCTTGGAATGAGCACCTGCGGTCCCTAAAAGTTAAAACTGCTCAAGCTGTCGGTATTTTATACAAATTCAAAAACAAATTTGGTAAAGATACTAAGATGACAATATCTATAACGCTTTATTTAGTTCACTGCCATTTTAACTATTTAGCAATTTTATACGCTCAGAAAAAAACTACTGACTTTAAAGCGCTTCAGCGAATGCAAAATAAAGCATTAAAAGTAGTATGCAACCTTCCAATCACACATCCCACCATATCATTATTTGTTGATCACTGTCAAACAGTTTTACCTATATGTATATGGGATCTATAAAATGCAGCTTCTATTGTATGTGTTCAAATGTTTGCACAATATAGGACATCACACAATACGCTTTACGATGATTAATCATGCGATACATACGAGAAGTATTGGAAATTTAAGAGTAGCCTTCTGCAGACTGGAAGTAACAAAGCAACGCATTGAATTTATGGGTAGTCGTGAGTACAATAATTTGCCTCAAAACTTAAAAAATGAAAATAGAATTTCGATATTTAAAAGACTCTTAAAGCAATACATTCTTCAGCGC
The DNA here is from genome assembly GCA_963662145.1 of Sturmia bella. NCBI lineage: Eukaryota > Metazoa > Arthropoda > Insecta > Diptera > Tachinidae > Sturmia > Sturmia bella. The sequence continues at coordinate 47,451,909 of OY759171.1, read as the reverse complement.
ATAAATGAACTCTTAATATAATGTTATCTAAAAATCAAAATATGTATATCTTTTCATAATCATATGTTACTATCCCATTAATATTTAAAATTGTGTAAATTTTAAGAAATCTGAAATTTTGCCAACTCGCCTCAACAATGCCTTTTAGGCGCTGAGGCAACCTATTGCACATGAACTATATTTTTTTCTTCTTTTTAATAAAAAAAAAAAAAAAAATTTTTTTGAAGTTAGTAAGTATCGTGTAGGGGAGTTTGTCACGTTTTAGCTTTGTTTGTTTGTCATAACTCGAGAGCCACTAGTCCGAATAAGCTGAAATAAATTTGAAAAAATTAAAAACCACAATTCCTTTAATCTGTTCATACAACGTTTCGCTACATAAGAAAAAGTTTCGCAGTTATAAGTAAATGTATGAAGAAAAAAATATTTTTTGCCTAAAAAATTGGATTTTTTAAATTTTTAATTCAAAAAAAAAATCCAAAACGGTAAAAAAGTGTCAAGTCCTATTACTTTGACATAAAGACGAATAACCTATGAACAAAATGAGACATAAATCATAATAAAATCGATGGACCCGTTTCGCTTTTATTCACAATTAAGTAAAGGTATGAATTTCAAAAATTTGCTCGAGATAAGCACAAAATTCGTTGGAAAAAACATTGATGACTTTTTTTACGATTCTCAGAATTAAAAAAAGCAATAAACCAAAGGTTATTTGATTTTTATGATTGCAGTAGCAAAGTAATAAGCGTTAATAAATGTGAGTGGACAATTAAGCGGAAAAGAGGAAAGTGAACTGTTTTAGTTATTTGAGTTTTTCCGTTAGTTATCTGCATGATTTGTTTACAGAAATTGCACCCACGTTTATGAGTGCTTATGTTTTGGAACGTAATGTATCCGTAACGTTAAAATTACATTTCCTGCATTTCCACCTTGATAACTTTTTGGCACAATTACCTCAGGAATCGGACGAACAAGGAGAGAGATTCCCCCAGGTGACCATGCCAATAGAAAAGCGATTCCAAGGCAAAAAATTTGATGCATTGCTTGCGGAGGTTTGTTGGTGGAGTTCTAAAAAGCTGAAGATGACACTGAAATTTGTGGACACGCTGAACAAAACATGCCGTTGAATATTATGTCTACCTCGGATGATGACGATGCAGACTCAGAACATGAATATGAACAAACTACGAAGAAAATAAGGTCATCAGAACCACAAGCGTCAATTTCAACGAGGATGGATAGTGACATTAATTGAAAATGTTCTAAGTTTTGTTTCCGTGCATAGGATAACATATAAAAATCTCATATACGAATAGCTTTAATATGAATCGGAATGTTTATTTTCATGCAAAATAAAGCATCAATAAAAAGTCTTCAATACTTTTTCCTAATTCATACCTTTACTTAATTGTGAATAAAAGCGAAACGTCTCCATCGATTTTTATGATTTATATCGCATTTTGTTCATAGCTTATGTGATTCTACGTGAAAGAAATAGGATTTGACACTTTTTTACCGTTTTGGATTTTTTATGAATTAAAAATTTTAAAAATTAAATTTTTTTAAGCAAAAAATATTTTTTTTCTTCATAAATTTATTTATAACTGCGAAACTTTTGCTTATGTGGAGAAACGTTGTATGAACAGATTAAAGGAATGAATTGTGGTGGTTCTTAATTTTTTTAAATTTATTTTAGCTTATTCGGACAAGTGGTTCTCGAGTTATGAAAAAAAAGCCTAAAACGTGAGATACTCTCCTACACGATACTTACTAACTTCAAATTAATTTTTAGGCTATTATTTGAGGTACCAAGACCAAACGAATGAGGCAGAAGTTCTTTTTTTTAGGGCTACTTTCATAAACAATTATCAGAATTGAGACCCGAATCAATCACCTGAAAAATGTTGTAGTGTGTAGGGTGCTGATGAAGGGTGTTTGCTAACCAGAAACAGTCGGTTGTCCACCTAGCTATACAATTTAACTTTTCTTTACTTAATTGATAGATATTGATAAAAAAGTGACCAACCCAGGCTTGAACTTGATACTGAAAAAGTAATTTAATATACATAATAGTGCATTTACATCTACGCCTTAAACAGGTTCTAAGTTGTTTATCGTGATAAACTAGTTTGAGAAACTTGTTTATCCATATAAATCAAAAACAATTTTGTAACTAGTTTTTGAGATAATTTGGTTGGTAACAACCAGTTTTTGCAAATGCGACTCTATTTTTCATGCTTTCGTCTGGCAAGGCCAGGCGAATTTGACATAGAAAAAGAAAACAATAAAAAGGAAAATAAAACGGAAAAAAATATTTTAAAATTAAATAATTTAAAAACTTCCACAATTCTTTATGTTACTAAAATACATAAAATTTAGGCATGGATGATGAAAATAAGAGGTGCTTCCTTATTTTCCACGCTAAATAATTAATTTTATATTGAGTTTTATTCAAATAGTATGAAAAATACATACATACATATTTTTTTCTGCAAAAGCCTCCATATCACTATTTTATTTTTTATATTGAATTTATTGTAAATTGTCAAACAAAATCAAGGAAACTGTCTAAAATGCTAGTGTAAATGGTATAGTTTATGAAACTAGCTTATTATCATAAGCTAGTTTAGGAACTACTACATAGTGTAAATGTACTATAAATGTATTTCAACATCATAATTCAATGAAATTAAGATTTCAGTAAAATATTAATAAAACTTGCTGTTGGCAAGATACAAACGATAAGTCTCATGTGTGTATGTGTTGTAAACAAACATTTATATTTCTTTAATACCTAATACCTTGTTCATACATGCATTTCTAATTGAGATAATATTCAGTTTATTGACATAATATTTTTTGCGTTCATACATACAAATATTGAGCTAACTCTATTAGTATTTGACAGCTGAAAAAAAGTTGTTGTTTTTGTTTTGGTAGTGAGAAAAAAAAAGTGAAAAATATTTTCCAATAAGAAAAATGGAAGAAAAACTGCCTTTTGTTAAAAAGATTTTAGTGTTGTACAATGAAAATATGGAACTTGTACAAGTAGTGCGTTCATGTTATGACTGCAAAGCGGCAATAATAAAAAGAAAGAGAAATAAAAATTTGGAAATGCTGCAATGTTTTTATTTTTATTGTATTTTTTTTTTATTTTTTATTATTTTGTTTTGTTTGCTTTTGTTTACATTTATCACGTCATTCATTTCGCATTGTATACTTTTGCTTATTAAACACATCTTTTACAGTGTTGTGTTCCATCTTTTTCTCAATATTCAAAGCAATATAGAGTTTATTGAGCAATAACTTTATTGACTTTTTGTATGGAATATTGAGCTCAATAATGGACTTTATTGCGATTACCTCAATAAAGGCGCATGTATGAACATGGTATAACTGAATTGAACTTAATAAAATAAAGACATTCTTGTCGTGAACATCAAACTAAGAAGGCTGAAGACCGGAGTTTTTATTTCAATATAATTCTGATTGATCATTTTATATTCTTACATTTATGATCAATCATTTGGCCGGCTAATTTTACTCAAAAACATCATTTGGGTAAATTCAAAATTGGTAGATTAGAAATAAATTTCTTTGTTGATTAAAAAAAAAAAAAGAAATGCGGTCGGGGGCCCCCGTTAGGAACGAAGTTCCTTACGTTTTTTCTTCATCTTCGAATGTAATGCAAGGTGAAATCTGTATGTATTATTTTGTGTTGTTTTTTAAATTTTATATATAGTTCTTTAAATTTTTGTTTTATTTTTTTACTTTTGACACATGCAGTATTTTTTTTGTCAATCTCCTACAAACCGAAGAAAAGCAACTGTTGGCCAATTTTTCAATATTGCTGTTTTTTGTTGTGACATACTTTACCTTAGCGACATCTAGCAACTGGTAGTGTCAGTTTTCACAACTAATTAATATTTATTGGTTTGTGTCTCCGCTGACGCCAAATAGCTTCCCGTCATACACGATTGTTTGTCAAAAGATACACCAATACATATAAACAGCTCATACGCTTTCGTGACGATTTCTACTAATTTGCCCTACCAGCAAGCCGCGTTAAGGAACTTCGTTCCAAAAATACTATTAATTATATGACTTTAATAATTATGCTGCTGGGCTGTGCAGCGGGCTGGGACGAAGGGGGGGAGGTGTACCAACTTCTAGGAATTGTTGTCTCCTAAACAAAAATAAAAAATTTGAAATTTGTTTTCCTTTCATGACAGAAGCTATAGAAACATCGATGGCAATATTTATAAATTAAATAAAAATTGTTGCAGTATTGTAATTAAATTGTGAATACATAAAATTAATAATAATATAATTAATACAGGTAACTTAAGCTTTAACTTACATTTGTTACTTTCAAATAGTTTGATAATCTCTTGACGATATTCATCTAATAGCCAGGGTTCAGCTACTTGTGTCTGGACATGTCTCACGCACTTAATTCTATATTTGTATGTATGTATGTATATTCAAATAACCAAAGGAGTCTAGAATCCAATTGAGGCTGAAACACTAGTTTTCAAAACATACTTTTTTTTTGTTTTTGTTACGCTTTAGATCCACTGCAAAATCTAAATTAGTTCAAACGAGTTCTGGCATGCTGATGAAAATGTATTCTGAGTCACTGTGCGTCGGTCTGGTACAAAACGAAAGTCGCTTGAAAATGATGTATTTTGCCATCTTGGACCTTGCTCAGGAATTCAAAATAGAGGCATTTCCTCGGATTTTATATCAGAGTTAATAGCTGTTGGATTAGCCCTTGACACACCACTAGCTAAAATTTGTGACAATATAATGCCAGCGCTGAAAAATTCATTTCTTTAATGAATCATTTCATTTAGATGCGAAGCTTGCTTTAATGTTTCGGAATTTGACGACCTTAGTAAAGTTGGACCTATAAGCGTTTATTTTTGTGTTGTTCACAGTAACTTAAGAAATTCATCTCGACCCAAAAATGGAATTGAATCATGAAAAATTTCGTGCGATTATTTTTTACAACTTTCGACGTACATTAACGCAGCATCAGTGCACGGACGAACCTAATTCCTTTTTTTGGCAATGAAGCTCAATGAAGAACCAACATTTATCGATGGTGTGGTGAATTCAAATGTCGACGTAATTCACTCTAAGACGAATTTCGCGAAGGTTGTCCAACCTCAATTCTTGTTCCGAAAACTATTGATGCTGTGCGCAAAGTGATATTGCAAGATTATCATGTGGCCTATTGTGAGATTGAAACCACCTTCAGCATTAGTGGAACCAGCATACATTCAACATTGTATAAACATTTGACTTTAAAAAAATTTGTTCATGCTTGATCCCACACAATTTGGAAATCACGCAAACAAAGGCTCGTGTCGATTGGTGGAAAGAATACGATCGAGGTGCATTGATCTACATTTATGGCATCGTGACAGGTGATGAATTGTGGGTTTATGCATATGAGCCCGAAAGTAAATCGCACTCGACTATATGGGTGTTTCAAGATGAGCAAAGTCCAGCCAAAGTTGTTTGCGCACGAAGCACTTCCAAGCAAATGGTACCCTGTTTTCTCGAAAAAAGTGGACATGTTGCAACCGTATCACTACGGAGAACAGTTAATTTTGAGTGATACACAACGATTTGTTTACCAGGTGTCTTCCAAGAAATCAGCAAAACCAACCCCCAAAGACGGATTACTCTTCTTCACACATTGTCTTCACAAATTTTGAGCACCCAAAGCATCGATTTGATGAGTCGCCCGCCGTATAGTCTTACCTTGGCGCAAACTGAGATGTCAACATTTTTTGAGACCTGAAGCAGCAGTTGCTGGATATGTTTGGGATATATCTTAATCAGAGTGGCAAAAGTGCTTCGACACTTGGTTCAAACACATGCAAAAATGTATGTAGATCTTCATGGAGAACATTTCGAAAACCAATAAAGTGATTTTCGATGGTCAACATCGATTTTTGTTCTCTAATCCCGAAATATAAAAGGCTACATTCGTAATGATTGGTAATAGTTTTTTGTCGTTAAACAAATGCAATACTTCATTGGCTTGATGACCAAAATTCATCTATTTAACAAAAAGACCTTTAATACAAATGTAAAGAAACAACATTCCTTGAATCAATGAATCCAAAAGTTGTTAGAAAATTAATTAATATCGGAATTCGTTCGGCTTATGAACGAAATATTTAAGTCTGCGATAGGAAAGCAAAATATTCTACGTTTTCTTTCAACTGAACTTTTCTCCGTGTGTTCACAATATTTTGTATTACATCACTAATCTCTTACACGTTTTTTACTTATTTACTTACTGATAAAATTATTACGAAATGTTAATTAGTCTATTATTTTATTGCTTCTAAATTAAAATGTTTTATCAGTTTTTTATTATTACTTTTAAATTCTTAAATTATGAAATAAATGATTGAGGTTGACGGCGAGAACTATATAAATAATGATTTAAAATGTATTTAATTAACAGAGCGATCGTAGCAGTGGAGGCGATAGTTTTATCCTTAAATTTTTAAATTTAAAAGTATAATGAATTCTAGTCAAGTTTTTGTATTGCTGGTGCTTGTAACAACGGCCCACATATCTTTTGGTAAATTACTTTGCTGTTTTCCCAAATAATGTGAAAAATACTAAATTAAACGCAACAAAATTTATTCTGCATTAAAATTTGAGACGTTTTAAGAAGTGGGGTATACGTACATATACATATGTACATATCGGTACCCGTGTACCTGTGCTCGTGCCGAAAAAGAAGTATTTCATAAAAACAGAAAATAACTTGTAAAGTAATTTGGTGCCTGGAACGTCAAAAGTGCGCTTCGATTTAGCGAATTTTGGAAATTAAATTTTCGTTTTTTAAAAAATAAGTGCGTGATTCATTTCGAAATTTAGTTTGTGTATTAGTAGCTAAATACTTTGTTAACTCCCAAATATTAGCAATGGATCTAAGAGTTGTTATTTGCAATTAAAATATCTATCAATCAAGGTAAAATAATAAATAAAACAAACAAGAATTCAGTTAAATACAGGTCGATTCGCTTTTTCCTTGCAATCAAACTAAACATCAATTTACTATTAAATGCTGAATACGACCACGCTCCGTCGGCAGTTCGGTGATGCACCCGAACTCGTCAGTAGAATATGTATATATTCATGAATCAGTATTGATAGAGAAGTCGATTAAGCAATGTCCATCTGCCCGTCCATCTGTACACTGTTGACTTCAAGTTTCTGACGAAACCCGAATTGACTTAGAAAAAAGTTTTTGAGTCCAAATTGTTTATGTATTGTGTCATGTACTTGTTACTGAAATCCAACCAAATCGGCTAATGAATAACCGAAATATAGGCCGAACACCACGTAATGCTAGAAACACATTCGCCACAACAGGCTACAAGAACACACGTCCACAAATGTCGCCGGCTTCAAATGTCGCCTTTAGCCAGCTACTTAAATATTTTGGAAGTAGGAGCTACAAAAAATATAATACAAGCTAAGCCGGAACAATGGTTCTACTTATATTTTTTTGGTTTGTAGAAATCAAGTTGGGTCAGTTGCAAAATAATTACTGCTGGAAATGATCGAAAACTTACAAATTGCAAAAAGCATGACTGGGCGCGTTAGTGTGAAAAAATTATCGACACATTTTCAAATTGCAAAATTTAAATTCAAACAGTTTTAAGAAAGCAAAATACTGTAAACAAGTTCACTTAAAATAGTTGCGCAACGGCACAATCTGCAACTGGTGCCAACATGTGAAAATTCGTGAACAATTGCAAAATTTGCCAGCCTTGTTAATTAAATATTAGCATAGAATGAAGTTATCAGCAGTGTGCTCCCAAAAAGTTCATCATTTACACTTCTTAGTAAGTGGGTATGTGATGGAAGTTCTGGACACAGCACATACAAACAGGGATTTGAGAACACTGAAGACACGGACGAGTTTCTTTTCGCACTTTCTTTAGTTCCCCTTAAGTTATATGATAGATCCAAAATTATTTGGCCAAATCCTTGACCTTCATCAACTTTGTATTGTCGCCCAATCAAATTTATATTTGCCAAAGAAACAAACGACCTCAGGTTGGTGGAGACAAGTAGATTGTTGGAAGAAGTAAATGCTCTTCTTCCAACACCTATCAACTTTGGTGATTCTCAAATCTCTGTAAAATACGAACTTTTGCTGACAATGATAGACGGAAAGGTGTGTAACGCCTTATCGGAAAGTCGTTCATCTCAAAAGTGTTTCATCTGTAACGCCACCCACAAGACAATGAACGATGACCGCGCGATGTTTAACAGCAATCAAAAACATTTTGCTTTGGTTTATCTACACTTCACGCTTGGATTTGTTGCCTCGAATGCCTTTTACATATCAGTTACAAGTTGAATATTAAGAAATGGCAGACCAGAAGCAACGAAGGAAATAAAATTGAAATTTAAGAACGAGATGGGACTCATTGTAGATAGACCAAATGATGGTTCTTCAAATGATGGAAATACCGGCCGTCGCTTTTTTAAGAATGCTGAGATGAGTGCTCAGATCACAGGGTTAGATGTTGCAGTTATAAAAAGTTTGATATTATTTTGAGCTCATTGTCTTCTGAATTCGAGTTAAATTTATTTGAATTCAAAAAATTTTGTCCTGAAAAAACATTAGCTCAGCCTCTATTCATGGTACTGTATGACTGCTACTGGGCATAAAATATTAATTCACTAGAGAGTACAACACCCGAAAGTGCTCGCGTGTTGTCATGAATGGGGACTACCAAAAAAAAAAAAAAAAAAAAAAAAAAAAAAAAAAAATGATGACGATTATGCAGTAAACGATTCATCAGAAGACTCTGATGATGATTATTAGGTTCAGCTACCATTTTAGTTATGAGTACTTGCACTAAGCATGTTAGAATTCACTTCTACATTTTTCTTTATAAAAGAATTAGTAATTTTATTTTAAATATATGTGCATAATTACAGTCAGTGTCATAAGCCTTAATTTATTACAGAGCACTTACAATATTTACTTTAAAATTAGACAAAAACAATATTTGGTTGGCATTTTCTAAAATATGTACTCTCAGTTCGAGTGAAATCAGTTTTCAATCATTAATTTAGGTCTTTAATCCAACAGCCGAAAATTTACTGACTGAAAATTGCCTATCACAAGGGTAGTTCAACATTTTTTACCTGCTAATACAGATATAAGAATTTTCGCTAGGAATGAGTGCATATTAGAGATTATCCTTTTTGTGTCAATAAAACCAACAAATAGGATTAATTATTCTATTTTTAAATGACAAATGCAATAAACGATTTTTCAACTGAAGGAAACACAGCGGTTAACTGTGTTTTTATGATTCTAATATTCGTGCAAATGTTAAACAATTACACAGAATCTATTAGAAAGGGATTAAAATTGTTCTTTTAATTCAAGTCTCCGTAAGTCGAAGTTTTCTTTGGGATACTGGTGATTCGAGTTATGGAAGTTCAATATATGTATATGTATGAAAACTACATAGTTAAGAATATAAAAGAACAAGCATATGTATTCATATAGATATGTATTTAAAAATTTACAGTTAAGTAACATATTCTGAGCAAAAATAGCATGTAAAGTATACAAACCAGCTCAAGCAACCAAAGAGAGTAAAACAAACAAACCAAAACTAAAACAAAAAACCAATTTGACAAGCAAAATTCTTCGAGTTATCGTGTTCATGTGTACGTTTTTTGTTCGAGTTATGGAGAACTTCGACTTATGGCAGTTCGAGCTACGGAAGGAAAATAGTGTGTGATTTGTTCTTTTAACGCTACTGCCAACAAAATTAGTTTGAGGTAGAGAAAATTCGAGTTAGAGAAGTTCGAGTTATGGAGTTATACATATATATATATATATATATATATATATATATATATATATATATATATATATATATATATATATATATATATATATATATATATATATATATATATATATATATATATATATATATATATATATATATATATATATATATATATATATATATATATATATATATATATACACATATAAAGGCAAACATATTTTCACAGCCGATCACACGTTCATTCCAGACATTTAATTAATTTTTATTTAATTTAATTAAGTCTGTTTGATGTTGTGAAGATATTGCGAAAAAATTTTAATTATTGTCACGAAAAAACGAAAAAAAATTTTTTTTTAACAATTCATGAAATACATTCGTCAACGCTGGTTATCTGATTTAAAAATAATCGTTTTTACAAAATCAAAAAAAAAAAAAAAAAAAAAAAAAAAACTGAGTAATATCTAAATATGACTAGTTTTATGTAAAATTATCTTTGAATAACATAAAATAATTTTGTCCACATAGTTCTAAGCGACACACTGCTCTATTCCAATATACATATACATATGCATCCATCCTTGTAAGGTGGAATTTATGAATCAACAAATTTCCTGAGAGTAAAAGTGCGGCCACACTTTTAGAACATTAGACCAAGGGTGTCGATATTTCTTTGCATAATGTTACCATAAAATATTTTCGGGGTGTGCTAAGGATTGCCATTATTTTTTTGTTTATATAAATCTACAGATATTAAATAGTAATGCTTTTAACTTTTAATTGTTCTTATTTTAAGCTAAATCTGGTTATGGTCCCGGCGATCAGGACTGGGGTTACGTTGATGTGCGTGAGGGAGCTCATATGTTTTATTGGTTGCACAAAACCATTGCCACGGTAGACGACGTTACACAACGTCCCTTGATCATATGGTTGCAGGGTGGTCCCGGCTGCTCATCAACTGGTATAGGAAATTTTATGGAAATAGGACCCCTAAAAGTAAATGGAAACTATCGTCAATCGACATGGGTCAAGGAAATGAATGTACTTTTCATCGACAGTCCAGTTGGTTCTGGGTTTTCCTATGTTGACAACTCTGGATATTTCACGACTAACAACAGTCAAATTGCTTTGGATTTAGTTGAATGTATGAAGGGTTTCTTTGCCACGCACAAAGAGTTCGAAAACGTGCCCCTACACATTTTCACGGAAAGTTATGGCGGCAAAATGGGACCAGAGTTCGCTTTGGAATTGCACAAAGCTAAACAACGAGGAGATATCAAATGCAAGATAACCTCTCTGGCTATGGGTAATCCATGGACCTCTCCAATGGACACGATGTTGTCTTATGCACCATTTTTGTTTTATGCGGTAAGAAGAGAGTTGAGTTTGTGAAGTTGAAGGACACAGTAATGTAGTAATGATTTTGTGTTTGTCGTTTAGGGCATTATCGATGAACAAGACTACAGTCATATAATGAATCTTGCAATTGATTTAAAAAAAGTTGTGGAAAATGAGCAGTGGAATGATGCAGACAAACAGTATTTTAAAATATTAAATGCTATACATTCAGTTGGAGTTGGTTACTATAATATATTAGAAGAGAAGGATATAACTAACAATCAAGGTAAATATGAAAAAGGATTGAACGACGAAGCAGGTAGTATAAATCACATGATATTCTGGAAATATTTTAATTAGGTCTCGGCCAGCCAAAATTAATACATATAAGAAAACAACAAGTTTAAAACGCAGAAAACACAGTTGTTTTTCTTCATATTAATATTATGTTATGTTATGTTATGTTATGTTATGTTATGTTATGTTATGTTATGTTATGTTATGTTATGTTATGTTATGTTATGTTATGTTATGTTATGTTATGTTATGTTATGTTATGTTATGTTATGTTATGTTATGTTATGTTATGTTATGTTATGTTATGTTATGTTATGTTATGTTATGTTATGTTATGTTATGTTATGTTATGTTATGTTATGTTATGTTATGTTATGTTATGTTATGTTGTGTTATGTTATGTTACATGGGCTGCCAGTCATGTGCCAGTGTCCAAGGGTCACTCGTTAATTGTATATTAATTTGAAAGGAAACGTTTTGAATGTAATTTTTTTAGAGATAAATATCAACCAGCTCATTCTTTGGAAAGATTTCTTAAGTTTTTCTTAGAACATGAAAACGTATGTATAACATTAATATTGTTTTTAAAATACCTAAACTTTTTGCACTTTTTCAGGTTTTTTTACTACTGAAGCATTGAAATTGAAACTGTTGATGCGTGAATCTGTTAGCAAAGCTCTGGGTATTCCAGCTCATGTTCAATTTGACACTCAATATCAACAAACTTATTATCATTTAGTACGCGACAGTTGGAAACCTGCTGTTCATATTGGTAAGAGATTTTAGTTTATTTATATTTTGAAAATGTATTGTTTAATACCCTTCACAACAAGTGTTACGCGTGTATGAACCTTTGTGATTTCGTTTCTATATTCCACAAATTTTTATTTTCGACCATACAAAGTATAAATAAAATAAAATAAATAAAAAATAAATAAATAAAATAAGTTTTATAAAAATTTACATAAACGCAAAATTTTGCAAAATCTAAGAAATTGCATATTTTTAAAACGTTAAGAAATCATGTCGCGCCTAGTCTTTTCCGCAGTTTCGAACACAGTACTAACCTTTACGGTATGTAGCAAAATGAAATGGTAGTTATTATTTATTACTCTTTTTTGTTGTTTAAAAATTTTCTTAAATTTATCCTTGTAGAACAACTATGATGGTAATGAAATTGTTGCGGGTGGTATTGTATTGCATATCTGATCTTTAAGCAAAGCAAATTATAGGAATAGCAACAACACTCAACAAAGTGTACTTTACACGCCTATTAATACATATACACAGCCACCATCGCTTACATTTCGAAGGCATCTATGTATGTTCACATAAACAAAATATGGTTGCGGCAAGAATATTCAAGGAAAAACATATTACTGAAATATGTATATGGCTACAGGCTGACAGTATTAATTGTTAAATAGAACACGCACATTGTTGCAAATTCCAATTTCAGTTATTGAGTTATTTTGGCCACTAACCATGTCATTGCTGTAGTCATTCATTAATCGCAAACTGTTTGTGATTTAGTCCGTTCAGCTAACATCACTCTAATAGTCAATTGACTATCCGTGGATATATTCACTGGTCCTGGCCTTCCCATTTTACTGAGCTCCCTAATACACTCCGTAATTGGCCAAAATTTTCGTCTGAACAACTGTACAATAGTCCAGCAGATAGAATAACAGTTCCGTGGTATTTTTGGAACGAAGTTCCTTAACGCGGCTTGCTGGTAGTGGAAATTAGTAGAAATCGTCATGAAAGCGTGTGAGCTGTTTACATATATGTATTGATGTACTGTCGACAAGCAATTGTGTATGATGGGCTGTGTCTCCGCTCCGACAGCAGCGGAGACACCTATCAATAAATATTAATTAGCTGGAAAACGTTCCAAAAATTTAAAGAATCATAAAATTTGAAAATTTCAAAAACAACACAAAATAAAACATACAGATTTCACCTTGTATTACATTCAATGATGAAAAAAATAACGTAAGGAGCTTCGTTCCTAACGGGGGTCCCCCGACCGCATTTCTTTTTTTTTATATAAATACCCTTGATCCATCCGTGTAACAACGAAACCCCCTGGGGATCTGGTTCAAATGGTTGGTCAACCAAGAATGGAAGTCAGGAATCAAGGTTTCGCAATAAGCCTCTAGTCTGGTGTACGGTATGCGATCTAGACTCGCCTGTGGCTGTGAAGATTTGTTCATGATGCGCTTCGTGTCCCTGATCGATCCACTCACCCATTACCACGCTGTGTCAGCCGCTTCATATTTCATACGAATTTCGGTTTGCTTGATGGATAATATTGATTCAATCGCCTTCGTTACTGCCGTTTGAAAGCCGCACTTATATCAAGACAGCAGGTTCTCTGAACTTTCTGTATGGTTTTGATGTTGCATGCATACTCCACCGACGTCCACCACACTTTAGAAGCGTAGATCATAATCGGCCTAATATCGCTACTATAAAGCCAGTGTGTCATCTTTGGATTCCGCTATTATCTTGGGCCAGGTTGACCAACACATATGAGCCTTATTGACTTTTTCATCTATGTGGTATTTCTAAAGTAATTGCCGATCCGGGATGACTCCAAGATACTTCACTCGGATATTTATTGTCCTTTCTAAAAAGCACGGGTCGTCGTATGGAGCTATCTTTCTGGTTCCTGTAAATAGACTAATTTTGGGTTTGTCCGGGCTTACATTAAACCCTCCTGGTTGAGCCCCGTTGCGTACCGGCTAATGACTTCTCTACTTTCCTGCACAGTTGATTTGGATTCCTTCTTTTCAAAAGTATCATGACGTTAGAAAAAAAAACGAACTCATTTGAGTTCGGTACTTTGTTTATGAGACCGTGTGTATGTATGTACTTGCTCATATACATACATACATACATACATACATACATACATACATCCATACATATGGAACTACATAGCCATTTTTGTCATCTACAGTCGAATTCGGTTGAAAGAAACTGTAAAACTGCTAGAAATCGGTTTCGCCGACACAAAATTATCCTTTAAAAGGTGTCGGGATGAACGAACACAGTTTCGATGAAATGAATTCATGACCTTTGAATTTCTTAAAAAAAATCAGGAAGCGGAGCTTGGAATAAAATAACAAAAACTTTATTATTATTTCAGTTTTAATAAGCAAACGACGAAAGGAAGGCGTGTTTGAGTATATTTGAAAATAAAAAGTAATTTATTGTAATATGCAGGATACTTCATCGCCGGTAAATTCCCTTTTTTCTCTTATACCATGTTCATACATGCGCCTTTATTGAGATAATCGCAATAAAGTCCATTATTGAGCTCAATATTCCATACAAAAAGTCAACTAAGTCAATAAAATTGCTTAATAAACTCAAAATTGCTTTGAATATTGAGACCTTTTTCTAAACACTAAAATGTTTTTAATATAATACCTCGTTCATACATGTATTTCTAATTGAGATAATATTCAGTTTATTGACATAATATTTTTTGCGTTCATACATACAAATATTGCGCTAACTCAATTAGTATTTGACAGCTGAAAAAAAGTTGTTGTTTTTGTTTTGGTAGTGAGAAAGAAAAAGTGAAAAATATTTTCAAATAAGAAAAATGGAAGAAAAACTGCCTTATATCATGTTCATACATGCGCCTTTATTGAGGTAATCGCAATAAAGTCCATTATTGAGCTCAATATTCCATACAAAAAGTCAATAAAGTTATTGCTTAATAAACTCAAAATTGCTTTGAATATTGAGAAAAAGATGAAACACGCGGCTTTTATTTCACATAAAACATAAAACAAAAGAGGCACAAAAAGAGGACGCCAGGCTTCAAGTCGCTTTTGATGCAAAGAAGACATTGGGTAATAAAAGAGGTTATTTAAAAGCCAACGCTACGAGACAGCGTATCGGTAATTCACTTTAAGCCATCTCAATTATGTTAAAAATACATTCGACAAAAGAGCGTAAAACACTATTCTGAAGGGTATTTACTATTCGGCTCAGCCGAATATGGTAATCTTACTTGTTTAAATTCGAGTTTATATTTGAAGTTAGCGAACTTTTGGAGACAACTGATTTGAAGGTTGGTGTTTACTCCGGTCAGTGGGATTTGGCCTGTAATACAGTTGGAATTTTGAGTTGGATTAAAAAACTGAAATGGAGTAGAAGCCATGAATATTTCCAAGCAGAACGTGAGCCTATAGCTGTTAACGATCTTGTTGAAGGCTACGAAAAATCTGGCGGAAACTTTTATATGTTCTGGGTGAACAGAGCTGGCCATTTTGTACCACCTGAAAATCCTGCAGCTATGAGTTATATCCTGAAAAAATTTACAAAATTTGGCTAAAAATTGCTGTTAATTTATCTAAATCTTATTTAAACATTCCAGGAAATTAAATTGTAAAAGTATTAAGGCAAACACTCAAACTTTTTGTGAACATAAGTCAATTTCTACAAAAACTTTTCCTTAACACATTTAAAATTTTACAGAAATACACTTTTGTGGAATATTATTTGTCAAAACTTATTGATATACATATGTACATATTTGAAATATTAAAAAAAAAAAAATGTTTAATTGAGTAAAAAAATATAAGCTGCAAAAATAAAACTAAATAAATTACAAAAAGTCTTACAACATATTCTGTATCATTAGTGCAATCTGACGGTAATGTTGGGGTCAGTAATGTAAGTTTTAGAAAAGTGAGCGCTACACACTGGCCGGTACCAGTCAACATACAACTAACCAGGCAGCAAAATAAAAAACTGTTTTCCGTTTGTTGGAATACTTTATCAAAAGTATTTTAAACAGAACGAATATACAAATTTGCTGTGAAAAAGTAGACCTCTTATTCGAACTAAATTCGGTTTTGGTTTGGTTGCTGGACCAATAAGATCGATTGCTTCTTTGAAAATCATTTTTTAACATCAGTTGATCACATGTAATTGTACTATAGATCTGGGTTGCTCTAGAACATAAAGCAATTGGCAATTTTTTCTAAGTCCACCCCGATGTTGCAAAAGCGTGTGATAGAATATGACAAAAAGGCCTTCTCGACAAACAAACAAAATAAATAAAATAAATAAAATAAATAAAATAAATAAAATACCAATAATACTAAGTTATTTAGTAGACCAATTTTTCTATGTTAAATATAAAGACGAGTGTTCTGAAATTTTTGCTATGACAATTGCTATGCCTCAAGATACCTCTATGATAGTTGGCATCATCATTGACATCAAACTCATATGGAAAGATCACAGCATGCAAAAGAAAAACGAATTAAACAGGAGGTGCTGATAACTATTCTGGTTGCTAGGTAGAGATTCCAAGCTATGTCAATTCAAAACAAGCTCCTCATATTATTATTATTATTACAAGGTTGGTCCAGGATGGCCCTTTGCACTGCGACCAAGAATGATCTATTGTGCAACCCTTTGTCCCTCACGAGTTTAATACATCAAGAAACAGTACTAGCTCCTTCTGTGGAAGCCCTTGCAAGTCCTGTCAACCCAATGTATAGGCCTGCAACAGCCTGTATCTTCTGTGGCCAAGTGCCACACATTCAATAATCAAGTGTTCCATTGTCTCCTCTTCTTCTCCGCAAAATCTGCAGGTTGCCGTGCTGGATAGTCCCATTCTGTGTAGATGCTTCCTGCAGGTATAGTGTCCTGTTAGCGCCCCACACAGTGTCCTTAGATTCTTTCTATTTAATTTTAGAGCGAGATCCGCCCTCTTGGCATCAAAGCTAAGAAATATCTTCGAGTGTTCCAGACCCCTAGTGTCGTTCCACAGTTTCCCTGTGATGGATGTTGTCCATTTTCTGATCTCCCCCTTGAGGAGGAGCTTACTAAAGCCAAAGGATGGAGTGGGGCCAATAAAAGCCCCATTGGCTCCCCTTTTTGTGTATGTATTAGCCAACTCGTTACCCTTGTGCCCCTCATGACCTGGCACCCATATCAGAGTAATCTGATTGTGAGTGGCCAGTTCATTTAGCCTGTCGTGACATTCCAGTATTGTCCTGGATGTAAACGAATAGCTACTCAGGGCCTTTAGTACCGACTGGCTGTCGGAGACTATCTTGATTCTGACTCCTGTGTATCCCCTTTCGGATAGGACCCCTACAGCTTCCACTATAGCATATAGTTCCGCCTGGAAAATTGTGGTGTTCCTGCCAAGAGTTACTGCCCTGCGTGCCCTAGGCCCCACTATTCCCGCTCCCAATCCACTCCCTGGATCGACTTGGATCCATCAGTGTACCATTTTTGTGAGGCATCTCGTAGCCATATTGAGTTTGAGCACCACTCCTCCCTCGTAGGAAAGAAGACCCCATACTTTCTACCGAAGCAGAGTATGGGATCCATGTGATCACTCGACCGAGACATATGCAAAACGTCTCTGAATGCCCTCAGGATCACTAGATGACCAATAAGGTTACCTTCCTTTAGTTCCTCTCTTCCATAGATGGTGATAGCCCGCATGGCTGCTTATTTCTGCACACATACATGAAGTGGTGTCAGGTTAAGAAGTGCCTCCATGCCTGCTGTCGGGGTGGATTTCATGGCCCCTGTGATGCACATACATGCAAGTCTTTGTAGTGTGCACAGCCTTGATATGGCTGTTTTTTGTTAGGTCTTGCCCTACCAGACTAGTGCCCCGTATAGCATTATGGGTCTGACCATCTGAGTGTATATCCAGTGCGTCATCTTAGGGCTCAGGCCCCAGGATCTACCGAATAATTGTTTTGCTGTCCAAAGAGCTCCTCATATACATATAACACAATCATACCGCCAGTCTGAAAGAATGGCGTAGGAATCTGGAGCACTTCTAGCACAACTAATTTCAAAATTATTCAAAGAATCCAATCTAAAATATTGCGTACTATTGTCAACGTAGAATGATACATTAGAGGTGGGCACATACATACATCGAGATCTAAAAGTCGAAACAGTAAAAGAAGTCATCCGAGGCAGTAGCCTTAAGCAGACAACTTATTTAGTAGAAAGTTCTAAGAGAAAACTCCGACAGTGGCCGGCGAACGAGCTACTGGCACGAGGAAGACTTAAGCGACATACACCATCAGAACTATTTTTAGCTGTTGCTAGAAGGATCAACTTGCTGTATAAAAAATGACTTATATATGTATGTTTATTTTATTCTTAATAACTTAATACGATATATATATATATATATATATATATATATATATATATATATATATATATATATATATATATATATATATATATATATAAGTTATCTTAAGTATTGATTTAAGGTAATGAGCAACCCAACTAAGTACATACAATTACTTATTGTCACTTTGCTGACAGGTGTAATAAAAAAGGATAGTAAAAAAAAAGTTCACACTCAAAGCATTTTCATTCATATGTAGTTCTAATGAATTTATTTGATTAATGTTTTTCCATTAATGCAATTTAAAATTTCGTTGCTGCATTGAATTTTTCGTAGACCGAACGAACTAAATTTCATTTAGAACTGCTCATTAGTTTCTATAATTTCGGTGAACATTTCAACTCTCATTTGATTTGTTAAGAACATGGGATATATGGTCAAATGTTTTAGCATTTTTCAAAGCCTGGGAAATCTACCTACGAGTAGGACTTAAAAAATGCATTTTATTTTTTGTCTTTCTTTGGAGTGAAGTATTTCTGTTATTAAGATTATCTGTAACCTTAATGATAAACTTCACAAAAAATAGTTATCTGTTTTCATTAGCTCAATGAAACAATTCATTTCCTTATTTTTGAAGCATAAATAAATTTAATGATTATGAAAATTCGTAGCGCATTTTAGGTCTAGCTTTTGCTTTTATTGAGTTAAGTACCGAAAAAATCGTCGAAAGCAAGCATTGCTTGTTAATACTAACTCCTCCGCAAGGAGCTATTCTGTCACTTTGAATTCTTGCGATAGTCGAATTGGTAAAGTGGCTGCAGTAGTATTGACTTGAGAGCCGCGTGAGATCCAAACTGCAATATTGGCAGAGGCAGAACAAAAGACAAAATTTGAGTAAAATATTAGAGAATAAAGAAAGAAGAAAAGTAAAATAAGAAAAAGAAGCCAAGAAAAGTTTATTTTATTGAAGCGTCAAACATAACCTCTAAATTTATAAACCACCCTAGATGTAACCGAAACAAAAATCTCCTTAATAAGTTCACAAAAGAGCTACAAATCTAAAGCTAAAGAAGGATAAAGAAGATAATCAAGAATGAAGAGTGACAAAAGTTTGATGAAGAAAACAGAAAGAGAAACTAAAACTAAATTATGAGAAAATTTATAAGTGAGTGGGTTTGTATTTTGATAATTTTGGCTGCATACATAACCTGACGTCCGTGTAAACTGACAAGTAGATAAATGTATTGTCCGGCAACTGTTTGGCAACGAAGTTGTATGATTTTCTCACAATTGTCTGACAATTTTGCATTTTCAGTAGATATCCAGCATGTTGTTAGCTCTTATAATACTCTAAGACCTGTCCAGAGTTAAGCTGTGTTAATATAAATACCAAACTGCCAATACTTTTGCCGGTGTTTTGGACAATATCTTCAGGTTTTGTCAGAAAAAAATGTAATATTGAAAACAAAACAACAAATTAAGATTAATTTCAACTTTATAGTCACACTGTATGATTAGCAATTGTTAATCATTTTATCGAGCTGCAGTTCGATTTTTACTTCCTCATAATTGAGAATATCTTTTGTGATAAAACTGGAGTGAAGACAAGAAAATCAAAGTTGAAGACTTACTGGCAAAAGTACCATACCATGAATATTTCACTTACTGGTGAAATATTCATGGTATGTACTCCAACCATGAATATTTCACTACCACCTCGACGCTCATCAGCACCCAAGTTTGAACCTAGGCCATGACTAATTGTATATTGTCATTAAATAGCAGCACATAGCAATCCTACCACCAGACTACAAATATTTTATTTAAAACCGGGGTTGTGAGACACAAACCGGTTATCCGGGTTATGGTTACTGGCATTTTTTTGAGTGTTGGAAAGCCGGCTTCTCAAAACTGTGAATACTCTATATAATGTAATTTGAAAGATTTGGCAACCGATTAGTTAGTATTCATAGTTTGAAGATATGAACATGGAAATTTTTTTTTTTGGCGAAGACTACTTTTTTTTTAAATATAGAAATCTGCCACACATTTTCATCGTAACTAATGCCCCTAATACTTTTTAAAGCTAGTTTTTCATTTAAAGTCTCTAACATGGTGGTTTGACTGTAACAACACCAACTTTGGGTCCCTACAGTGCACTACGTATGTACGACGTCTGATTAAAAAATAACCGTTATTTCGAATTTTTTTTTAAAGTATTTATTTATTCATCAATAACTATCTTGTTCCCTTCAAAGTAATCCTTCTCAGATATAATACACTTATGCCAGAGTTGTTCCCAATCCTCGCAACACTTCTGAAACGTACTTTTTGGTATCGCCAACAGCTCCTGTTTCGATTTTTCTTTTATCTCTTAAATTTTGTTTGTATGTATGTATGTATCCATATGTGCACAAATATTTAAAAATATCAATACATGCACTTTTCTATTGTTCGGTCTTGTATCACAAAACTTCAGCCTGTATTGTTTTTATAAAAAAAAGAACATTTGCCGAAATCGAAGCACATTCACATATACAACCCATAAATTTGCACTGAAATACATTTATACACACACATATATATGTAATTACTAATGCACATAAAAACACACATAAACTTTTTCATACTCTACTCTACTAGCCTATTCGATAACAAAACAACCACTTCTTCACAAAATGGGGTCAATTGACACTTGTTTTTCATCTTACCTAAAAAAGGGAATAATTGTTGTTGCTTCTGTTTGTCCTTTTGTCTAATCAAGTAGGCTTCCTGTAACGACTTCTCACGTAAATATTGCGTACTAGCAAATGTATACGGATACGAAAACCTGCTGCAACGATTGCAGCTATGTATATAAAGTGCTACACCACCTTTAACCGTGTTATCAAATGATGTATTAGACAATCAACTGGAGAAAGACCACAATTGGAATCGTCACCTCTGCAAGCAGAAGCATTTGAAGAGGTTTACATTTTTAACAAACATTTTCCCAAGGCTGTAGACCATGGTAGAATTGAAATAGCAACCAGATTGAAAGAATTGGCCATAACTTCTTAGAGAGTTGAGATATTTAAAAGGTTGGTCTAATTCTGATTAGAAAATGAAATTCCCTTTTTAATGACACTACAATCAATTGATTTTGAAGAAGTTTCTGATGTTTTCAACAATACGAATTGTAGTAACGAACGGCTGGTTCGTTCATACATACCTTCATACAACTCGTTGTATGAAGGTTGTCATGAAAATTATTTTCTATATCAAAGGTTTGTTTAAATATTTGTGATGTTCATGGAAATAATAAAATAACTAATCAAATTCCAAACATTCTTTTAAGTTTTTTTGGAGTCTCTCTTACAAGTTGAGTAGCATCACCGAAATGTCGATGGCATATAGACGGCTGAGAAGGACAGTAGACTATTAATAAGGCCCATTCTTATATCCCACATAGAGCAGAGTTCCAATATTAAGACAATTTGCAATAAAAATTTAATACACAAATATATCGGACGGACATTGTACACTCTGTGGCTTCTCTACAACACTCAAGTGCAATTAATTTAGCAGAAGTACTCACAGTTATTATTGCATGCTCACCCTCATTTAATGTTGGCTGGTGATGCCGCTACCAGCTACCGGCATTGTGTAATGCATCCTTTTGTTCTGGTTTCCTTTTGTGGCTCCCTTTTGATATTGCATCAAAAGTTTCATGTTTTTTGTCGTTTGTCAATTTCTATTGTCACTCGTTTATGTTCCAGATACAAATTTTTTCCATTTTGTATTTTATCTGTACAATTAATACATACACTTACTCACATTTATGTATGTACATGTATTTATGTACATATGTACATACATGTGCCTGAAGTAAGTATTTACCTACAGTAGTGCCAATCGTCAACGAATTCATGTCGTACCTTATGATTTGCTGTGCAATTGTATGAGGCTACATCGTGGTTGCAACACAAATTCATCAACTTCCACTCACTTGTTGGGGTTTCTGTAGCTGGTGATATTATGGCTCGTGTTGTTTGCTTCCATTCCACACAGCTCTGCAGTATTATCATAAGTTTGTAACAATTGCAAAGACAACTTCTTGATGTTATTTCCTTTGATTTTTTTCATGATTTTCAGTTCGGAAAAAATTGTATGTATTGTGCGAACTTAAGCTTAAGTTTGTGTGTGCGTGTTTGCAAATTTGTCTGAAACTTCCAACGTTTTCGTAAATTGAAGACGGCAATTTTCAAACGATTTTTTAAGCAAGGGAAAACCAATTGATATAAAATATTTGTTTCGTTTTCTTACTGCACAATACTCGTACGGTCTGACCAATGCTTAAAAGCTTTATTTACTAAATGAAAAGTTAGCGACTTTTAATTTTCCAAAAAAAGAAGGAATACTTTACCCTGTCAATATTCGTAATATATTTCGTAATTAAATATTAGAAATCTGTTTCTGTTAAATCTAAAACATTTTATGGCATTGGAAATTACTAGTGCGGGAGTTTCCTCTTCTATTTCGGAAATAGGGAACAAAAACAAATATAAATCATTGAAAATTACTATATTTTTTCCAAGTTATTCTCCGTGATGATCTGTACACTTTTGCATGCGTTTGAACCAATTGTCGAAGCACTTGAAGACTTACTGGAAATGTAACAACATTGAAATATAACATCCTCCTGACTAAATTGCACATCGGCATGTCACTTCTAATGGATGCAAAATTAGCTGATGGATAATTTGAACGGTTTCCATTGCACAGAGCCGAATATTCTCTTTATTCAATACATCCATTCAGAAAAAAATGTGCCAAGTCACTCATTATGATTTTTTCATGGAAATCAGGGGCCAAATCGTTGCATTCGATGTCGAATGAACTATCGAGTAAAAATAATATAAAACAAAAACAAAATGATCAACAACCACAAGGCCCAGGCAACAAAATTCGTTCGATCACGTATGCGACGATTTGGCCCCAGGAGTGTCATGGGCGAGCTGTATTATAATCCGCACGGAGGCGTTAATTGTATTCTGGAAGAAACTCTTGTGTCAACTGAAACTCAAATGGAAACAAATGAAAATATTTGCGCGAAATTGTGGACAAAGTTGTTTTTTTAAGACCAAGCTCCTGAGCACGGCGTTGAATTGAGGTTAATGGATTGTTTTGAACAATTTCTTGAGCAGCAGCAGCTGAAAATATCAACCGCTCTTGCGGGTACATTGTGGTACATGCCTCTGTCTATCAGCTTCTGTCCCTCTTTCTTCAAAATCCTCCACTACACGCTAGATGGTTGACACGTTGCGTCTCCTAAAATGTTCACGTTACTTTCTCATCGTCACAGTAATCGATGATTGATTTTGATAGCATGTTTTAACGAATTACTGCCTGTTCTTCAAGGTCACAAGAAAATATAAGAGACCGAAATGTAGTCGCTCAATTTCGAATCAATTAGAAATAGTTTTTATGGACATGTATTAATTTAGGTTTAAAAATGAACCTTTTTAAAAAATATTTTCTGTCTATTTCAGCTGTCTATATGCCGACTACATTTCTTTGGTGCTAATCAACTCATCAGTAGACTTGACCTAAATTAATATATTTCAATTGGCTCTTAAAGCAAATAATTAATTAAGTTCATATTTGAGTTTTTATGGACATTTAATAAGTACTTTGACGCACTATACACGCATTATATGACGCACTATACTCTGGCAAACTGGTGATCCTCTCTCCCATCCAGCGAACAGGTGCATTGTTTAGCTAAACTACACACATATGTATGATAATTGTTTCATATAATAATAATTTTTATTTTTTTTATTTTTTTTATTTTTATTTTTTTTTATTTATTTTTTTTATTTTAGTAAAAATCAAAAATATGCGGATCTTTTAGTTTTATTTTCCAGATATTTAACAAATAAATATAAAAGCATGCACCCGATAGCAAAACAGCAAGTGATTGATTTTGACATATGTGATGGCATACGTTTAACGCATGATCGAAATAGAGAAATTAGATTTTGCTTGAAAACACTTACATAAGTCTTTTCGACTTGTCGATCGAATCATTGTTCGAATAAGAGACCATCATAGAGGAACCCAAAACAATTTTCTTTCGCTTAGAAAGCGAGCAATCGCACGACTTCGACCGTAAGGAACAGGCAGTAAAATACCCTGATTTAACGCATACTTTTTCATAATTAATATGCCATGTCTGTACTTCATGACTGCTTAATATGAACTCTGAAAACTTTTCACCGGACACCCTGTAAATATAAAAAATTTACCACACGCTCTTTATGCCCACTTTTTATTTTATCTCAAATGGAGAACAACTTCACCGATTTGTGCAATTACACCTTTAAATTTTCGCCATTATATAGTTTACATTTTGAGAAATAATAAAAATTTATCACGCCCAGTACTGATATTTTATATTACAGTACAGCGTGTGGCTATACTTATGACCGTGACCAGATCAACTATATATATATATATATATATATATATATATATATATATATATATATATATATATATATATATATATATATATATATATATATATATATATATATATATATATATATATATATATATATATATATATATATATATATATATATATATATATATATATATATATATATATATATATATATATATATATATATATATATATATATATATATATATATATATATATATATATATATATATATATATATATATATATAGGCTGGAGTACTGTGGAAGGTATTTTGGCTTATACCCAGCCGAATATAGCACTCGCTTTGTTGAAATATAACATCACACCAAATTTCGTTATTAAACAAAACTAAATGAGAAATTCCAGCGCTTGAAATGCCAATAATGTTAAAATTATTTCCATCTGATGAAAATGTAAGGAATGTTTTGTTCTGTACGCATCAACAAGGACAAAACTGGAACATGCATGACCACAAGCAAGCATAAGTGTGCGTACATTGACATGCATACATACATATGTACGTATATGCATGTGTAGGGTTGCAGGCATGGGAAAAAGGCTACTTGGCGAACTGAAGTGCGAAAAACAAAAATATTGCAGACGAATACGAGTATTTTAGTTTTTTCTTTCAAGTATACTGTTTTTTCATCGTCCTAATGGATGCATCCAGAAGAGCCCAATTAAACATTTGTTTTTATTTTGATAAGTTTGAACACTTTTTTAGTTGGATGAGGCAATAAACTTCATAAGCAGTGAATAATATTTTAATGAAAACTTTTTGAGAAATACTGTAGTTTTTCCTTGTTTTACAACAATTTTTGGGTACTGAATTGTCAGTCAGAGCCTAATTAAATGTAACCAGAGCTTTAACTATAGTCTTTCAAATACCATATTTTAATTACTTTAGTGGACATACGTTCGATTTTTCTTCTCCAGACATGAGAGCGACATTTGTTGTATTATCTTCATTGTCTTCTTGGAGAATTTTGATCGCTACATTTTTTCTACTAAAAAAGCTTTCTCAATTTTGAGGAAGTAAAATAGAATTAAATATCGGAATTTAGTGTTGGCGATAAAATCTCTAGTACTCCTTTGAACAAATTTCAATCAGTTTTTTTTTTGTTGTAGCTATATATATTTACCGTAAAGAAAGGAGTACATCTGTTACATATTTAAGCTCAACTGGAGAGAATATTGTTCCAAGCATGATTTTATGACAAGATAATCATGTCGAGCATTATTAGCGGTTCTCACTCTTGATAGTGAACTCGGTTGCACATTTGGTTAAAGTAGCAGATTTGATTAAAGTACTACTGTTTACATCACTGCAGCAACAAAATGTACTGAAATTTTCTACGCTGTGATTAAAAAATCAAACAAAAAGCTTTAGTAAACATTGTAAAAAGAAAAAATTACTGGGAATCACAGATATTCTGTGCTGTGAATCGTTTTGCTGGCAAAACTTAATTTTGTGTTGAGAAAATAAAAAATATGGAAAAAACAAATAAAAATATACTGGTGAAGAGAAAACGTGACAAAATTTGAGAACGAAAGGTGGACAGATAAAGAAATTCAGTAAGTTTTAGAATATTTGCAAGAACATGCAGACTTTGAGGTAAGAAAGTCACTCAAGCTTTGTGGTAAAAATCGTAGTGAATATAGCAGAGTTGTAAAATTAATATCAAGAGTGAGAACCGCTATTATTTTTGAGAAAAAAGTCTAGTAGATTTGGTTTCTTATTTAATCTTGTCGACCCATACGTCATGTCTCCAGTAGTTGTAATCTTGCAATTGTATTCAATTATTGCCTCTATTTCTTTTGCTGAAGCTAATCTAGATCACCCATTATTTTTTGTATTAAGTTTATCAGGTTCAAGTTTTTTCCATATTAATTTTGTAATTGATATTAATTAAAGGGGCCCTTGAGTTCTGACGAGAAAGTGTGGCGGCTTCGAAGCATCAAGTTGTCCACCCTGCTAAATGTCTTTGAGGTTTTCATTGCCTTATTTAATTACTATCAATCACAAAAATAATATGGAAAGAACTTCAGCCTGATAAATTTAATACAAAAATAATTATACATATAAGAAAAAATTTCAATATTATATTACATATATAATATTTATTTGATCTTTATTTAATTATTTGAAATACTATTTAGTACAGCTTCAGATCGTTTTTTATATAAAAATTTTTATTTACAATATTATTCAATATTTCGATAACAATTTGTTATCATCTTCAGGATAATATTACAAATATTATATATTACAAATATTATTAAAAATTTATATAAAAATTTTTATTTACAATATTATGCAATATTTCGATAACAATTTGTTATCATCTTCAGGATAATATTTGTAATATTATCCTGAAGATGATAACAAATTGTTATCGAAATATTGAATAATATTGTAAATAAAAATTTTTATATAAAAAACGATCTGAAGCTGTACTAAATAGTATTTCAAATATTATATTACTATTAATTAACTTAGTATTTTTTGGGTATTTTGTAAGGAGTTGAGTATATTCAATTTTTGATTTATTATACTGTGGAGGCAATAAACAGCAGATAACACAAGTGGAACGTGTATGTTTTCTATTAGTATGGAAGTTGCTTGCATATGATCCTTTTTAAGATCTTGCATTTCAGTATACCTGATGGAGCTACACAGTACTATTGTCGTACGCCCATGAACTGTGCTGTCAGCATGATTTGTATAAAATATTGAGTAATTCGGTATGGCTATAAAGCTTTTCGGTGTGAAATGATGTGTCTATTGTCAATAGCTTTAAAAATGATTTTAGTTCGAGTAAGTGTCGGATAAATTCGTTCGTGTTCCATATCAAGTTCTGTATGAAATTCACTTTATCTGTCCCTTAAGTTTAGCTAGAAGTACTTTTGTAATGTTAATAATGGTTGATAGTTGAGAAATCAATTGCATCATTTTATTTTTAGGAGATTGCAATTAGTTACGATGTAAGTGGAGTTGGATAGATCCATATTTCTTGTACTGGTTGGTGAGTGTTCGGCGTGGGTAATAGTAGAATTTACCTGTGAATTAGGAACTTGATTCTGTGCTGTTGCTTGAGCGTAAGTTATTGAAGTATGTATACAACTTGTTTTGATTTGAGATTGATCAGTGTTTTTATTTTGGAGTTCTTGGGCGGCTCATGCATAAAACGTGAGCCCTAGCTCGGGCTCGATTTTTCGAGTACAAGGTGCTTGTTGTCTGCAAAATAAAATTTGATGTATTCGTTTTTACTCACTGCCCACGTTTGATCTCGTGTTGCCCAGATTGAACTAAGTTAGATGAGCTTTTGCTCATGTTTATATGAATAAAAGTAAGCTTTTGCTTTCTTTTGTGAGTTCTTCCTCAAATGTTGTTGAGCATGCCTTACAGCTGACTTGCGTACACTAGAAAAGAATCATGGCTGAATATTTTGTGGCACAAAGAAATACAAACATTTATCAACAGCGTAAAACAAATTTAGCAAGTGAGGACAAAAAAATTATACAGGTTTGTATTCTTAACTATTAATTTTATTATATACTTAATAATAATAAGATAAATGCATAGGTTTGACTATAGTAGCATCTGGTAGTTGGCAAATTATTGTTTTGAGGAGTCAGAAGAAACACGCGGTGGTGCTCTCAGCAACATTGATAAAATTCGAATATATTTAAGATTTTGTGCAGATCCTGGATTCGAAAATGGTATTGGCCACAGATATTGGAGTACATCAATCAGCTGTGTCGCGAACTATTGCGGAAGTTGCGAAACTTATATCTTTCAAAGCAAGCGAGTGGATAAAATTCTCGAAAGATCCAGAAGAAATAAAGGATGCTCAAATGAAATGGCGAGCAAATTATTGTTCTCCATTTGCAATTGGAGTGATTGATTGCACCCATATAAAAACTAAAAAAACCCACAAATCAAAGCGATGAGTATATTTGTAGTAAAGGCTTCCACTCTATAAAAATTTAGAAATGTTGTCAATTTCTATTTTATTATTATTCGATTCTATCTCACTTTCACTTCACGACATGTTTACACTTCAATTACAATTAGATGTTTGATCTCCCTTTGCTCAAGTAATTGCAATTGGTTTGAACTCATTTTTCTGCATACGAAATTGAGTAAAAGCTGTTGCTGTTTAATTGAACTCGACTCATACCTTGTTCATACATGCATTTCTAATTGAGATAATATTCAGTTTATTGATATAATATTTTTTGTGTTCATACATACATACATACAAATATTGCGCTAACTCAATTAGTATTTGACAGCGGGAAAAAAGTTGTTGTTTTTGTTTTAGTAGTGAGAAAGAAAAAGTGAAAAATATTTTCAAATAATAAAAATGGAAGAAAAACTGGTTTTTATTAAAAAGATTTTAGTGTTGTACAATAAAAATATGGAACTTGTACAAGTAGTGCGTACATGTTATGACTGCAAAGCGGCAATAATAAAAAGAAAGAGAAATACAAATTTGGAAATGCTGTAATGTTTTTATTTTTACTGTATTTATTTTTATATTTTATTATTTTGTTTTGTTTGCTTTTGTTGACATTTATCTCGTCATTCATCTCGCATTGTATACTTTTGCTTATTAAACACATCTTTTACAGTGTTGTGTTCCATCTTTTTCTCAATATTCAAAGCAATATAGAGTTTATTAAGCAATAACTTTATTGACTTTTTGTATGGAATATTGAGCTCAATAATGGACTTTATTGCGATTATCTCAATAAAGGTGCATATATGAACACGGTTTTACGAGAAATTGCTCACCTGACTCAATTCAGTGCTTTTACTCGTTTAGTGCGTTACTCGTTTATGCATGACAGCCATTATTTCGTTATTTCTCAGCAGTGTGAAGTATTTAATTTATTATTTTTATATAATACAGCTTAATATAAAATGTATATAAATGTATTAGATAACATTTGCTCATGCATAATGTAAGCTATGGCAAAGAAGCCTTAAGCTACGATAAGTTTAAGCTAAAATAGCTGCTCATAAACACAATTTTAGAAAGTAAATGTAATTAAAGGGTTTGGTTTGTTTCAGGTATTGCATTATTAAGTTGTGGGATAGGAGGGGGAGATTGGATAATAAGGACACTGAGTTAGTTTCTAGAAAAATCTGTCCTCTGTGGAAATCGAATTTTCTACATTCTGCACCAATTGCATATTGGTGGAGTCTCGTTTTTCATTATAAACTGTGTGTTAGTCCTTCATTTTCTATGTCTGAGTCCTGAGATTTTTTTTCAATCTCTGCGACCGAATGCTCGCACACATGTATGTTGTAAGTAGCATGCAACTATGTTACACCTCATCGAATTAATATTTCTATACCGATTGCTTGTCGCCTCCAAATTATAGCATAACTTTCGGTAGCACTCTCCGCCTACTGTCTTGTTAATGTCTTTCAAATTGTAGTTAAGTTTCGAGGTTAATGGTGAAGTATGTGAAATTTGTACTGTGAGCGAAGTAGTTTACTTTGAAAGATTTATACATCATACATTCTTTGTATGGCACGTTTTATATTTTCCCTTTTCCGTTTAATTGAACATTGAATTGCTGTGTGGCCTCGACATATTTAACAAAAATGGGATTTTGTGATGTGTTAACATATTGTTACAAATTTTAGCCAGTGGTGTGTCATGAGTTAATCCAATACAAGTAATTGAGCTGCTCTACTTCAAGCGACATCTTTACAAAAACGAAGCAAAACACCAACATGCTGTTTAAATAACGGTCGTGTATCGATTGGTCTAAAGGGATCTCGAAAATGCTGTCAAATCTTGAGCTTTAGATAACAACCTTTATCTTAGAACTTTCGAGTTTTATTTGTCTATTGATGGCGTACAAATCATTAGTACGGGCGTAAGGTGTTGAAGATGGTTCTCGGCTTAGAATGCTTTGGTAATTGAACAACTTTAAATAGTAGCACGCTTTTTACTTTAGAGACAGTGCGGTTTTAACTGTGTTACCGTCAACAATAAATACTGAGTCTGAAGTTTCACAGCTGTGGTGTAAGAGTGTGAAAAATGTTTTAGCAAATTGCTTTAGCAGAGTTGAAAAATTAATAAAGATTGAACTAAATTGAAAGTGCTTTAAATAAAATAATTGAGTGCGTTTTATTTCCGTTTGTAAATTAAGCAATCCGTAAAAACCATTTCTATGAAAGAGTAAAAACTTAACAGTATTTATTGCTAATCTTAACGTATGGCAATGGTTAACAAGCGCCTTGTGAAATGCAACCCTTGGCTTTGAGCCAAGTCACTGATTTCATTGTCTGTACTTCGATAATTTTCCTGTTATAATTAAACAATCAAGTTTTTATAAGCACTATTAACATATAATTTATGATGCTGACAATAATTTTTGGACAGTTGTTATGAAGGATTAACAGTTTCTTAATTCAAAACAAGGAGCTTTTGCTCTTAAAATTTAAAGCTAAAGTTTTACTAATTTAAGTTTCTCATATAAAAGAATAAGTAGTTAAATTATACTGGATACGAGTATATCGAGTCAAACTTCTTTCTGTGACGTTTTCATTTAAGAGGCAGCAACGACCATTTCTATGAAATCAGCGAAGTTTAATTATTATATTTTTTAATAGTCAGTTTTGCATAATTTTATGGTTGTACTTTTTATACTTCAAATACAACGCCCTCATATTTGCAGTTACGTATGAAAACAGCTTCGTGTGTACAGTATTTCAAAAAAGTGATCTGTACAAATAATTTGTTTGTTTGTTTTTTTTTTCTTTTGTAATTTTTGTGTATTTGTATACTATCAAAAGTTTTACTTTTTATAACATGAGTTCGCATCTAATTGGGGTACTAATGAACAGCCTAAAGGATGTGGAACTAGTTGCTAACCAGCTAATAAGCAATCAATATTTTCTTTTCTCCTTAACAAACAAACATTTCATTCAGTTACAAACATGTTTCTTAAATGACTTAGAGGGCGTTTAGAACAATAATTAAATACAAACTTCAAATAATCAAATTAATTATCAAATTTTAATATGTTTTAAGAAATTTTAATATGTTCAATAACCGGAAAGGTGCATGTATGAACACCATATTAAAGTCTATTTTGTGCTTAAAATGTTAACAAATAAATTGATATAATAACAGATATACAATTTACATTAGTCCCTTATGAAAAAGTAGATAAGAGCTAAGAAGAATCTTAACAACATTTTAGCCCAAATGTATGAAAAAATCAATTGCTTACCATGATGTTACAAAATCACACAATCGTTATTGGAAGCGATGAGATATGAAGAAAAAATGTACGACTATTGGAATTTTTGTATTAGATCTTTAAAAGTTACAGAAACGCACTGCTGAAGTAATTAATTGCCTGAGAGTTACTTCTTTCAAATGAAAGGAATCTATTAAAATTTTTCTAAACGCTGCTGGCACCAGCAGAGCTACTTTGAATAGTCCTGCTGATAGAATAGTTATTGGGAATATAAAATATGCATAAAACAGTCATGTCATTGAACACAACATCCCTGGTGATTTGGAAAAAGTAGCCATCATTGGTAGCATCTAATTCGGCTGATGTCTATGTTTTAAAGCTCAAGATCGTAAAAATCGACCCAGAAACGTTTTACTGACAATATTCGAGGTCGATATATATTTCACATAGGCTTATCCATAAGTGTGGTAAATTTTGCAACAAACTGTAGAAAAGAATGTAAACGTTTATAAACTTAGAATCATAAACAGACGAAGTATTCAATATACAAACATTTGCACACACGCGCTGAAATGTGTACAAATGAACATTTAAAATGTTAAAAACAATTACTTTTTTCCAGTTAGGTGCCCCCAAAGCCATTGTGAACCCTCATTGCAATTCCTTTGTGACAATTGCTTCTTTACATTCACAGAGCAATGAACAACAACACATAACTGCTTCCCATACTTTGAAGCAGATGTGAACATTCGAGGCCCGCAGTGCTTGTAATATTGTCAAGGCATTTCTAAATGATGAATTGATAACTTTAAGAAAATAAATAAGAGAGTTTTATACATTAAAGGATTCACACAAAACTGGAAATTAAATGTTAATTTAACAAACAAAATGTGCACCAACCTACCAGGCGGCTAAAATTTAAGAAGGAAGAAAGTTAATGAATTTTTTCTATGGCATATGCCAATTATTAGTGCATCGATATAGACAATCTCAACACAGAAGTTTTGTGTATCGACAGCGTTTTATATGATTTTTGCATTAAACAAAAGATGAGCAGCAAGACGAACTGTGCTCACCGATTTTAGTCAGCATCTGAATTGTCAGTTGGTTTTGTGGTTAAATCATAAATATCAGAGATTTGTCTAGAAGATCATCTTTTCGGATGAAGCTCATTTTCATGTTGTTCATAACAAGATCACACGTGGTCTCACAGAAGTCAATGAACGCATTACGAGTGACTGTTTGCTGGGGCTGGAGAAGCGAAGGCATCATTGGTCCATATTTCTTTAACAACAAGGACGGCGTAACCCATTCCTTTCAATAAAGACACCTATCATTCAATAAATTTAGCCCAACTTATCAACAATTTTAATTAAAAATCAAATGAGAATCCGTCAATGGCTGTTGACTTTTATTAGAAAATATTTATAAGCCAAAATATATCACCGTAAAAAAATATATGTAAATACATTTTTGTCCCAGCAACATCAAATCTTTAGCGATCTTACTACGCTGACTTGTCCTTATCATCTCAAATAGGTTGTCTTCTTGTCAACAGAAAATTGTACTGTTATGAAACTTGAAACAAACGGCCCACTAAGAAATTCGAGGGGACATTCTATCGCTGAACATGAAAGTTATCGCTCTTTGTTTTTCTTTTGCAAAAAAGTTCAAACAAATGTTTTGTCGAAGAAGTTTTGCTCATATGTAGTATGTTCATTAGGGTCCGCTTGGCATAAGGACTGGTATCAATTTCGAGTCGTACTTCCTAAAATTTATTTATTAACCAAACGTTGCTATTAAGTTGCTGAGTAGCTGCTAGAAAGTTCCAAAGACGCGCTACATTTACAAAAAACTGTTACTCTGAAACCAGACAACTATGACGCGGAATAATGATTTTTCTGCCTCTAAGTGATCTGGTAAATTTAATTTTATTGTATAAGTACGACAAAGTTTGCAGATAAATAATCTTATCAAGGAATATAAGCACACAAATCTTAAGTAGACTATCGAGGAATACGCCGTAAAATTGTGAAGAAAAATTAGAAATACGATCATGCTTTCGTAGGCCATACACATAACACAAAATATTATTGTATAAAACATTAACACCGGTATTCATAAAAAATAAAACGTTGCTCAAATACATTTTAGAACAAATTTTATATGAAAAATTTGTTCTAAGATGTATTTTAACAATCTTTTATTTTTTATGAATACCGGCGTAAGTTTACATACGTTTACTAGCAGAGTCGCAACTTGAAAAGATTTCGCAGCCATATAACAGGGAAGGCATAAAAACGTTTCGGCAAGGAGACGAATACACCTAAATTTATAAACATGCACGAGCTTAACAGCATGTTTCCAGTACGAGTTGAATCACCTGCTTCGCTCTCTCAATTGTATTTATGAATCATACCGTTTACACGACTCGTCTATATGCTTCGATTTGACTTTTGTTTTCAATAAGCAAACATACATCTTTCAATAAATCAGATGCCGCTGATTTTCCAAAAATTGGAAATGCTTCTTGTTTCATTCCATCCGCAAGTTGAAACATGCTTTTGAACATTCCGTAAATTTTAATTTAGAATATATTCTTTATGTTATAATAAACTTTTTCACAAGATTTTTTTCCATTGTTTTTAACGTTTTATTATTTTATTGATTTCTAAAATTAACTTCATTTTTATGTATTATTATGTTTTCGTTGCTTGCAATATATGATTTTCACAGATAGTGGAGATAAACTTGCGATATAAATTAAAGAAGACAGGAATTTTTTGTGTTTCGTATGTAGCTTCAATATAAAGCTACTCCATTCGCTCTCAAAATTTTGTATGGCTTCGCTGCTGATTGGGGTGTCAAGCGTGAATAGCACAGAATACTACCAGAAGGGTCACAAGCTCTACCAGACCATGATACAATTAACAAGGTAGCCTCGTCAGCTAAACCGTTAATCATCTGACTACTTTAGGTTGTCAAGAGATTGCAGAGATGAACGGCAGCCAAAACGAGATAGCTAATCCGCGTAAGCTCAGTGCATCTCTCTTCTGTAAATGTAGAAGTGGCCTCTTTTTGACAGTTTGCATAAGTTGTACAAAAACAAAATGCATGCTATTTTTATTGAAGTTGTTCTTATTGTAGCGAAAAGGTTACCTTGTTAGTTGTATCATGTACCAGACTACAAAAATGACCAATTTGCGGTACTGGTGAGTCTAGTGAAGGACAGAAAACATGAAAATCTTTATATAGCTATCTCTGTTTGTAGACTCCGCATTTGTTTACATTTGATTTTTGGTTAGGAAAATTCAGTGCAAATCGAATGCAAACAAAACAGCTTTACAAGCACACAAGTAATAATTATTTGTATTTAATATTTTATTTGCATTGAGTACATCACTAGCTGTGCATGGAATATGTTTAAAACGTAGTTTTCAAAGCTTTTCATTTATGTTTTCTACTTTTTTCGTAAAAATTACAACAAAACCAATATTTTTCCAAACACTTAACAACAACATTTTTTCATTGTTTATGTTTGTTTTTGTATACACTAGTTGTTCTCACACAGTCATGTTGCCACGATTTTCTGCACTGCTCACTTGTGGCTGGTCCCCAAACAAATGATATGGCCATTTTACGAAAGTCATTTTTGGGATATCTGGTTTGTCTGTGGTGAATAGAGAGCGAAGCGCATATCGTGGAAACATGCTATAACACTTACAGAGTTGAAAATTGCTAAATTTAACAGTATTAAATGTGTTATTAATATCGACCTTTTTAAATTAGATAAATTGATTCTATTTATGGTGTCCAACCAAAATGGGCTTTCAAGGTCATTAGTAAAAATTTACCCCTGAAGAAGTTGGAAATACACCAATGAAACGTCGGGAACGATTTAAATGAAAAAATGTAATTTGTCTTTTAAATGAAAAGGTAAACTAATGACCTTGAAAACCCATTTTGGTTGGACACCATAAAAGGAATCAATTTAACAGTATTAAATTTATTCTCGCTAATAGCGCTCGGTATGGCCATAATAATTTCTAGAAACTAATATGTGATTGCCGTTTTTTAAAAATAATTGATACGCTATTGATTCGGCTAAACTGCCTAGCCATGGAAAGGGCCAGCTTTCAAGAGATGGAAAAACATTACACTACACATGTGGAGCCACCAAGTAAAAAGAAGAGTTGAATAGAAGACTGATATCTTACTAGTCGAAGCATATGAGCATTAAAATGCAATCTATGCAATAAAGCAAGACTTCAAGTATCACATTGATTGCAGTCTCAATGGAGCACATTACTGCTAGAGGAATTTAAAGGGTAATATGTTTTTGTGAGGTAACCGTACTCACTGTTGAGAGCACGCGGCAGTGCAATTGGCATGAAAACTGTTCCCGTGTTCAAAGCTCATGCGAGTCAGAATGAAATACTCTTGTTCTTCAGGCACGCAATTTTTCTTCGTGTTAGTTTGGGCAAGTAGTTAAACAATCTACTGTTGCAGAAAGTAAGCAATATCAAACAAAAGTTCAACTGAATCCACTTTCATGTTTTTCAATTATAGTTTCATATTAAAGTAACCTGCAAAAGACTTCAACATCTAAATGTGTTCAGAAAAACATTTTATTTTCCCGCAACGTGTTTCAATTTTCATTACATCATCAAGATTTACCATTTGTTGTACGTTATATATGTATGTTGCAATAGGAATGTGGTTTTCAGTGTTCCCGTGCTTTTGTGCATTTTTGTATATTGTTGAGTGATATATGTTGGCTTTCATTTTCCCGGACTTTGCCCAAAAGGAACAAGATCAAATTAAAAATTACATTTTGACTGCAAACATCAAAGCAGGTGGGCTTTTGATATTATTATCACTCGGAGGTAAAAACAAAAATAATCGAATGTCATTTAGCTTTTTATTGCTCTTAAATTCATGGTGTATGTTAGATGTTAGACCAAAGTAAAAGGGATAGTAAGAGCTATTAATTTTTATCTCTTTCAAGTGAGCGTCACCTTAATGTAAATGCAATAATACCTGCAACATATAACTCTCTGAACATATAATTATGTTTGTTCTTGGAAATGAATATGGCTAAATATTTTTTTCCTTGATGCTTTTGTGTTTGTTTATTTTTTTTCATTTCTCTGCACGTAAATAGAAACATTGATTAAATATATAAAAGTCACATTCATGAACGACAGATTTTCACCCAAACGGGTGGGTTTTAATAGCGAGCAGGTTATTGTTGCCTCTTTTTAACTTGCATTAATTGTTTTCTTCGTAATTTGATTTTAAATAAAAAATTTCTATTGCATCAACATTGCAGTATTTCGGTGAACAACGTTGTTGACAAATAACTATTTAATATAACGATTTAAACTGCCAGCTACAACAAACCTGGGCTTGACTCGTAACTCCAATTATATAAAAATTACCATGTATCTAAAAGGGTGGACCAATTTAGCAATCGATATTTCGCCATCCATGTTTCGATAGCTTTTGCCATAAAGAGAAAAAGTTTCACTGCCACATATAAAAAAAAATTGTTTTCGAAACACCTAAATTTAAATGACTTTTTAAATGTGTCGTAGTGCAACAATGTTTCTTACGTCAAAAGCTATCGAAAAATGTATGGTCCTTACAAATCGGCCCGCCCTAATTGGTATACTAGCAGCAATTTTACTCAATTAATATGAATTACGTATTACTCATACGCACCATACACTTATATCTCATATCATCATGTATTTATCATACACACATATCAATCATACGTACAGGTTGCCCGTACCAAACGTGTGTTCCCACAAGTTCTTACTATTTTCTACTGAATTGAGTTAACTTCTGTGATGTCACCAACTTTTCTTAGAATTGTATGACAGTTTGTGCAAAAATACACGAAATCGACTGAAGAAGTAGCGATATTCCTCAAGAAAAGTGTAATTTTTATCTATTATTATGCACGCATATACTTACATTTATTATGAATTTTCTTATTTTTTGCAAATATATTTTATTTCAGCATAAATAATATATTCACACATGTACTTAAATCCTCCTGCTTAAGCAGTGTCATCAACGCAAATGTAATAAATATTTCAATTTCCACTTTTCTACCTTCCAATGGTTGGGTTGCGTTAGGTTGATTGAAGGGTTTTGTTTGCTTCTATCTTGCGACATATATTTAACCATAAACAGTTTGAGCTGTAGATTAATAGGATCAATACTATCAATCAGAAAAATCCTTAATTTCCTCTAACATATGCCCCATAATTGTGTTATGTCTGGTAAGGTGTCTCTCCCAAATTGTGGGATCGTATTTGTGAGAAGGCGGCGCATTGGCATAAATAGTGCTCCAATGTCTCGCTCTTCTCCTCCATACTCTATATTCGAGTCCTCCCGCTATTTCTATGCGATTCAGAGGTGCCAGTAGTTTAAAGAGAACTGTCATAACTCCCATTATTCTACTTAATTCGGGCTGGTTTTTCTTCGTCTGGATCCCCCTATAGAATTATTTGATTGATTTCCTTGTTTTCATTATTCCAGAAAGTTAAGTCGGCTCTATGTGCCCATTTATTTTGCATATATTTAACTACATCGAAAAGCTTTACTCATTCTAATTTTATGTTACTTAAGTTTCTTGCTCTTGAAGCAAGTGAGTTTGCTCTATCATTTCCAGTTATTCCCGCATGATCTGCCACCCATATGATATGCAGCTTACCTCGAGTCAAGTAACTGTAATTTTTGCAACAGTTGGTCCAAAATTTAAACCCCTTTCTTTCAACATCCTTCTTCGTAAAAAGTATAAAACTCAACCATACAAATTTCTGTTCAAGGACTCATTGGACTTTATTTCTTTGAAACTGAAAAAAGTGTAACCATAACTGTCAAAGAGATTGAAAACTTTTTAAAGCTACAACAATGGAATTACTGCGAGATATTTTTCTGCAAAAGCTTATTGCCTCTGAAAAGCAAGGTTTATGCAAACAAACCAGCAACGCTGGAGCAACTTAAGCCAAACACTTGCGATGAAATTAATGAAGTACCACGTGAAATGTGTGGGAATGTTACAATCAGTGCTCCAAAGAGATCGAGTTTGTGAGGCTAACATTTTTCTGATATTGTATTCCATACATAATTGCCGACTATAAATAAATCAATATAAAATATATTCCCATTCATTTATTCATAAATTATTAAAAAAATATTATAGATTTTTAAATGTTCTGTATACTTTTTTTTAAAATTTATAAAATAATAGAAAACACATTTTCCTGAAGAAGATACACAAAGGAGTATCGAAATATCGAAAAAATTTATCAATAAATAAAAAATATATTTATTGAGAATTGAGTGACCTTAAGCTCATTTATAAAATCTAACAAATTATAGATTTTTAATTTTAAATTGACAAATTTTTTAATCAAGTTAAACTGTTTAAGCTTTTAATAAAACTTTAAAAACAAATAATTTACGATTATTTGTTGAACCAATAGCCACTTCTGCAAGTGAGGCTACAGCACTTGCAGAAGTGGCATTTATTGTAACTTTAATTATAATAAATATAAAATAAAAAAAATTTTATTCGAAACTAATAAAATTTTTTTCTTGTCCAAATGCAATCTATTTCGTTTCAAATTAAATTTTTTTCAATTCCTATTAAACTGTATCCTTTTTAAATTCAATCGGACTAAAATTCATTTAAGTGGATGGCTAAATGATATGAGTGTCTATGTGGAAACATGAGCTCAAATACGAGTAGTGATGGGAAGTGTAGTGGCTTCGATTCAGATAGTTGTCCCTTAGCCAAGAGTCTTTAATGTATTCTTTGTCTTGTTTCATTAGTGCCAATCCCAGCAATAAGGTAAAATTAACTTGAGCCTGATCAGCATAACATCAACTAATTGTAGTAATAAAAAAAATATTGCCATCTCTTGCCATAATTAAAATCAAGGTAAAAATCGTCAACCGGTCATTGCTAGATCGTCTAATATGACAGCTGTGCTGGTGATGGTGGCTTTTTACGGGAATTTGGCCTGGCCGCATATAGCACCTTTATTTGTTTTAATCTTCTTAGACATTTTCTGTTGCGAAAATCTACAACTATTTAAAACTTCAAAATTATCCCAACAATAAACTAAATAAATAATCGCCAAACCCATATTTATTCGAACATTGAATTAACCAAATACTTTGATAAAAAAAAGTGAGTTTAATTCATAAACATGTGGATATATGCTTTCACATGTACACATATGTTACAAAACATTGCACATATGTAAAGATATGTGTACTAGGATGGCTCGATTTAGCAATCGATATTGTGTCACCGATTTTTCTAAAGGTTTTGGCATGAGAAAAAAAGTTCAACAAGAAAATAATAAAAAAAAAAATAATAATTTTGGAGACTTCCGACTATCAATTCATTTTTTTTTAATTTTATGCAGAAGCCCCACTATAGAGGCAAGGTACTGGGTTGGTGTGTTTAAAACAATATTGAGGAAAAAAAATTATTGAAGGTTAATCATACTCTTGACTCTTCTATGGGACTCTTCTAATCAGTCTCGATTATCTGTACTTTGCTGCCTTGAAAGTTAAATTTTCCCTCCTTGACATTTTTTCTTACCCCAAGGAGAGATCAAATGTAAAACAAATTGTGAGCTATTTGTGATGCTTGACCCCCTTAAGGGTGACCGACACAAAAAAGTTAGTAGACATCTTAACGCTCCGATCGATGACCCAAGGTTGACAAATTTTTGTCAATACAAATCGACCTAGCCTAATTTATACATTTCAATTACCTTCGTCCTTGTATTTTTGAATATTTGTTCTGCAACAGCAATTAGACTAACTTAATTGATATTCAAAAAATACGTTTTTATATTTTTTTCCTCTTGCATGAAATTTCATTTAATAAACGTGCCTGGTTGTAAAAAATTTCAATTTAGGAGGACAAAGAAGAAATAGCAAACATATTGTGCCACATTCCCAGCATCATTGAAGGCAACAGAAATAACAAATCCAATCAAATTATGCAAACATTTTTTTTGAGTTCTGCTAAAAAATGTTTTGCCCCCCCCCCACCCACCAACTCGCATAAAAAGTTTACACTTAAAGGTTTGACAGAAAGGTATTTTTGTACTGTAACTGCTTAGTTGAAAAGTCTGGCAAAATGTTATTGCCTTTTTATTACAGTTTTTACTAAAAGTTATTTAGTATTCCAACAGTCGTTAGAAATGGAGCTGCATCTCAAATTTC
This sequence comes from Sturmia bella, assembly GCA_963662145.1. NCBI lineage: Eukaryota > Metazoa > Arthropoda > Insecta > Diptera > Tachinidae > Sturmia > Sturmia bella. Next base: position 47,410,280 of record OY759171.1, on the reverse strand, counting down.
AGACTTGAGGAGGTTATAAATAGCTTGCTCCCTTCACGCACTTCCTCCTGGTTTTGATTTGAGGCAGCCAGGGACTCGGATGAATATTTTTTTAAGTTGGCTTTAATAATTTAATGGTCATTCGAATTTGTTTTGCTCAAAGTGAATTTTTATCACATTTTTGTTATTGGAATATGGCTGTAAGTCGATAAACCACATGGAAAATCTCGGAATCAATACTGTGGATATTGAATAGGAGAAAAAAGGCAAAATGGAAAGAAATGACAAAGAAAAAGCGATTGAAAAGCCAAAACTTTGACACATTGTTTGCGGAGGTTTGATTTAGGGGTTCTAAAATTATGTAGAAGTTCATATTTTTGGGACTACTTTAATGTGCAATTCTCAGAATTGAGTCCCAAATCAATGAACTAAAAAATGTTGTACTGCGTAATATAAAGAAAAAAATGTTAGTATTATAAAAAACACAACACTTATTTTTGCAGAGATGAGTTTGTCGGTGTTTTAACGGGTTCAAGGGAATGGGTAGCAGTAGCAGGTTTTCTTCCAACAAATAAAAAATCCTGGATTGCCGAACACGTTATAAAAGTTATATTTGTATTATAAAAGGGGTTTTGGTAAGCGGGCAATTGTTCAATATTTATATATAATTCATAGATATAATAATTATTTTATAACTATATAATTATAACTTGAAATTAATAATTGATTTCACAGTTAAACTTTTGAATTGGTAATAACTTCTTCATCTGTTGAATTCACTTTCTATTTTGTTTCATACTCAAGCAGGATTACTAAAATGTCAAAACAGTTGGGGCATTAATGAAATAACACAGGGATGGAAAATGTAATACATTGTTTACTCAGGTGAACAGTCGAAATTAGCAGCTGTTCATTTGTCTGTTAAGTTGTCAATATATATACCTTCGACACTATGCCGTAATCAACATTTGGGGCGCACTCTTCAACATTCCAAAACTTCTACTATACAAAAAAAAAAAAAAAAAATAAATAAATTAAGTCAAGTACGAGGCTGGCTCGCACACTTAGGGTTCCGTACGTATGTATGTGTGTGTAATGTATGTATGGAATGGCGTATGTGAATACATATGTATATTTTATAAATTTCATCTCTCTGTTTCTACAGCTACTTTATGTTGTATGTGGATACCTAGTAACTTTCCACTTGTTGTTGCTGTTGTTGTTGTAATTTCCTGTTGTAAGGCATCTGGGAATACATACACTGTGCGAATTTCGGCTCTCTATCTCTTACGGTTCGAGAGTTATAGCTATTACTCTACGTTGTAAAGGGACATCTGGTACTTTTACAGTTGTTGTTGTTTTTAGAAAGTGTTTCCAAATCACCAGGGATGTTGTGTTCAATGATATGACTGTTTTATAATAAATTAAGTCAAGTACGAGGCTGGCTCGCACTCTTAGGGTTCCGTACGTATGTATGTGTAATGTATGTATGGAATGGCGTATGTGAATACACACATATGCATATTTTATAAATTTCATCTCTCTGTTTTCAAAGCTACTTTATGTTGTACGGGGACACCTAGTAATTTTCCACTTGTTGGTGTTGTTGTAATTTGTTGTTATAAGGCATCTGGGAATACATACACTGTGCAAATTTCGACTCTCTATCTCTTACGGTTCGAGAGTTATAGCTATTACTCTACGTTGTAAAGGGACACCTGGTACTTTTACAGTTGTTGTTGTTTTTAGAAAGTGTTGTTGCGGAGCATATGTGAATACACATATTGTGCAAATTTCATCCCTCTGTCTCTCACGGTTCGAGAGTAACGGCTAGTTGTTACTTTACGTTGTATAGGGACACCTGGTAGTTTTCGACTTGTTGTTGTTTTTAGCATTTGTTATTGTAGGCCATATCCGAGTAAATATATTGTGCACATTTCATCTCTCTGTCTCTTACAGTTTGAAAGTTACGGCTAATGTTTATTTACGTTGCATAGGGACACCTGGTAGTTTTCGACATGTTGTTGTTTTTAGCATTTGTTGTTGTAGCACATATGTAAATACATATATTGTGCGAATTTCAGCTCTCTGTATTTTACAGCTTAGCAGCTACGGCTAATTGTTACTTTAGGTTGTATAGGGACACCTAGTAGTTTTCAACTTGTTGTTGTCTTTAGCATTTGTTGTTGTAAAGCATCTATAAATACATACACTGTGCGAATTTCAGCTTTCTATCTTTTACGGTTCGAGAGTTATAGCTAATTGCAACTTTTCGTTGTATGGGGACACCTGGTAGTTTTTGACTTGTTGTTGTTTTTAGTATTTGTTGTTGTAGCGGCAAGGTACAGCAACATCCTGTAAAAATTTCAGCTCTCTAGCTCTTACCGTTTCGGAGAATGGACGCTGTGATGGACGGACGGACGGACGAACGCACGTACTTGTCTCGGTAATAGGGTTCCGTTTCACTCTGATGAGTATGGAACCCTAAAAACAGAGGCAACACAATAACCACGACAAGACGTATTACGAATGTATATTTTATTGGTCTTATTTTTAAAGATATTTCATGTTTATTACGCTCTTTATACATTTTTGTTTAATAAGCGTTTAATGAAAATGGAATATTTGTTTTAAATGAGCCACCAAACAAACACGCGTTCACCCATTACGACTCCGCACCTTATAGATAATAAAGATCATGAAAAACACATCCGATCTCATCATACGTGTATGAACAAAAAAGTATTTGGCAGGTAACCGCCAAAAACTATCTGTCCTGTACAGCAATTCTTTATTTGTTTGTTGACGCTGAACTGAGTACTTACAAATCAATAAATCATTGTTATAGTGCAACATCACATATCACCGTTTCATTAGCCACAATATTCCAGAATACATCATTATTTTGTTATATTCAGAGAAGCTTTAGGCTCGAATGTCTTGCCATTCTGCTCAGCGAAATAGGAAAAAAAAAACACTTAGATGTTCTATAGATACCTGATCTATAGGACCATGTTTTTATAGCGATAAGGTGTTTAATTTTTTCACGAGACATATAAATTACTAATCCTGATGATTTTATATAAAAGTTTTCTAAACATAAGTCTTTTACCACGTTCTAAATACACAAAACAGTTGACATTTTGGAGGTCATCTATAAATTTAATTAATCATCGTTAAGCTTTGCTTAACATCACGACTGAAAACACTTTTAACTTTCTGCTTTTAGCATCAGCATCATCTGCGGCTCAAATTGCGTGTTTTTTGTTTAATTTTCTTATTTTCCTCCTTTAAATACTAAACTTGTGTTTGTCTTATTGAAATATTTAACGTCGTTAATGCACCTTCAATGATTATATTTTTTTTTTGCTCGTTTTTATGAACTGTCCTTCCCTCTTCTTAAAATTACTTTTTATTGTTTCTCTTTTATGTTTATTTATTTTGCAGATCTTATTTTAAACACAGTATGTCTGCAGGAATAAAATAAATACAATTGTAATGAACTTTACTGTAGTCCCACCGACAAGTATTTCCCAAAACGCTTCCGCTTGGTTGTCTTGTTTCCTATTATTGTTTTACTTTGCCCTGTTCTGCGTACTGTAGAGTAGATTAGGGTATGTGTGTGTGTGTGTGTGTATGTGCAGTCAGCGTATTGTTCTCTAGTCTTCGTCGTTACTCCCACTTCTTACAAGCGCGGTAATAAAATTGCGTTTTTTTTTTTAAATTGTATTACTTTTTATCCACAATTAATTGTGTTTTACAGTCGACTTGATATTGACGCAACCACTAAGTGGTACATACGGTACAGCAAAACAGAATTCAGCCAGAGAATATATTTATGGTATGTATTATTATGTGGCCTTCAAAATTAGATTTAAGCTTCGTGAAAATTTCCAGCTTTTGTTATTTATATTTGCAATTAGTTTCTGCATGCCAGTAATTTGGAGATTCGCATTTGTGCAGATAAAAGGAATGAAACGCCAATTGTTTCCAGCATAATAAAATGTACTTTAAGCAAAATGTGTCGGTTTTATAGAAAACAATTTAATTAGCGCCGTTAGCTCTACTGTTCAGGGTGGTCAGCGTTTTTTTATTTTTTATTACATTTGCTCCACTTCTGATTTTGCCTTTTCTTCCGCTATCTAATTTACCAAAGCGGCTTTCTAATAATTGTTCAAGACCATCTAAGGTAAAGTGCCCAGGGGCCAAACCGTAGCATTCGATATCGAACCAATTCCGTCACTTATGCTGTGTGTTTGTTGTTTATTTTGTTTTTGTTTTAGATTGGTGGCTATTCTGAAAAACAAAATATGAAGAATTGTTTGTGTTTTCCCTACATCGCAAGAATAAAATTAACGAGGTAGTTGGCCATGCGTATCTCTTTCACCAGTAAACGGTAAATTTTGTACGAAACATAAAAACAATTTGTTTGCACTCTTGACATTTTGTTCTTGTTTTACATGTACAGATTTACTTCACTAGCACGTTTTCCCAAATAAGCACCATTATTTTTGCTCGATAGTTCATTCGATATCGAATGCGACGATTTGGCCCCAGGATACATGCAATAAACTTGTCACTCGCTAGATTTCATACGTTCGTTTGTGTTTGTTCGGCTAAACGTAAACGCGATAGGCTCTGCTTGAAGCAAAAATCAAAAAAGTAAGTTTTTCCTTTCGTCTGCACTATTGTGCGACAGAGAAAACTTCATATGCTTTGCAATTTCGTAGTGGAGAGATACATAAATGTGCGGATGAAAATACAGAAGCATATTCCGTAATTTTCTTTATGCATACATATGGGAAATGTCATTGCAATGATTTATGATTAAATCGATTGTACTACTGACAATTTCTGAAAACAATATTTCTTATAAAAATTTTAAATATGGATGTTAGTGACTTTGAACGTTGTGGATTCATTGTTGCATGTTTTAATTTGTTCTTTAAATTGAGTTTTGATTAATAAAATATTAAAGTGATATATTTTGGTGTTGTTTAATTGGCGCATTGTTGGTAGCGCCTTAATTAATTTTTTTTAAATAAACCGTTTAAAATCCTTTAAGTAGTATATTATTAAGAATGTAACATACATATATGTATGAATAATTTTTTACGAGGCAAATGTTTATGACTGTTTCATGCATTAAGCTATAAATAAAAATAAAAATAGCATAAGAGATACATTTATGATCAAAAGAGGTGCTGAAGAGAAGCGTGGCGGCTTTGAAACAGTTAGTAAGCTGGGTAACGCTAAGATTATAGTTAGTTTTGTTTTATTATTAATTCATGGGAAGCATTCATTTATGTTTTTAGTCGAACTATATGATTTACAATTATTAGTTACGTTATCAGGCTTTATTTAGTTCGATTTTACTTCCTCAGGATTGAGCAAAATGATTTTAGGTTGAAATGGCAGAGATCAAGTTTTTTTTTTTTATTCCTAATTATTACTAACAAATGTCAATCACAGCAATATATCAACTTATTGCCAATAAACAGATACAATAAAAATATTCACCCCTATCGTGAGTAAAATGTGAAATGTTTATTCCCATAAAATTTTCATTTCCCAAGTAGGGAAATGTGCTAACATGAATATCATGGGAACGTTTGTTTTGCTATCAATATGCAGTGAGTGTAAAATGGGGAAGAAATAAATATAAATACGAAAGAAATTTATTGAAAATTTATGGGCAAGTGATGTAAAAAGTAATTAAATTTATGTTGTATAACTAATAAACAGAAATTTGTAGTTTAAAAGGTAAAAAGGGTGAATAGATCGGAGTTTTCCTGCCTGTTGAATATTTTGACAGATTCTCTGCAGGAAATAAACAAAAAAAATCATTTGGTATTCCAGCCATAGTAAAACTAAGCGCATGCTTACGTTTTTTTTTTTGCAGAGGGTGGATACCAAAAAAGTGTTGGAAGAGATTACGAAGTAGAATCCACTTTTTGCAAAGTGTTCTCTAAAGTATTGGAGGCTTTAGAAAAGTCTCTGCGCAGAATGGAAAAAATACCCATGGACAAAGTTCCATTCATGAACTTTGTTAATACGAGGGCCAGCACTTTTAAGTTCTTCTGTAAGCGAACACTAAAATTCGGCCACCACATCTTTAGAAACCTTCACAAAACCACATGCAATGGGTTGCTTTTTTTACACCTCATTGAGAAGCATGTCATGTTGCACATTATTTATTGAGTTAGACCTAAAAATAGTTTTCAGCTAATTTATGTATATATCCATTAAAATGTAACAACTACTTGAATTTTTTTTCTAGTTCCCCAAAGCAAATAAAATGAAAAATTAACAGAAAAAAGGGGAAGAATCTCCTTGAAAAATCCATTCACGATAAGAGGAAATTTCGAATGGGAGCACATTTTATGGGAAAAGTTCTTTATTCATGATCACACTTTTGGGAAATGGGAAAAATTTTCAGGGGAAAATTATTCATGATAGGGGTGATTGATTTTGTTCGGAGTTCGGAGGATGCGATATTGAAAGTGCTAATTATACCGTAGATTAAAATTTCCTGAACTGAAAACCACACAATTTCATTTGAAGGGTATTTTTGGAACGAAGCTCCTTAACGCGGCTTGCTGGTAGTGCAGATTAGTAGAAATCGTCACGAAAGCGTGTGAGCTGTTTATATGTATTAGTGTATCTGTCGACAAACAATTTTGTAGGTGTCTCCGCTGCTGTCAACGGAGACACCTACCAATAAATATTAATTAGTTGTGAAAACGGACAAAGCATAAAACGTTCCAAAAATTTTAAGAAGCATATAAAATTTAAAAATTTCAAAAACAACACAAAATAAAACATACAGATTTCACCTTGTATTACATTCGAAGATGAAGAAAAAACGCAAGGAACTTAGTTCCTAACAGGGGTCCCCCGACCGCATTTCTTTTTTTTTATTATTTATATTTTTTTTATTATTTTTTATTATTTTTTATTATTTTTTTTTATCTGTGTGAACAGTGTTTGTTAACGGAGAAAATAACTTCTCCTTGTGTCACTCCAGACCACCGGAATGCTGCGATATTATTCAAATAAACTTGACGTGTATTCTAAGCGTTTCATTATTTCTATTTGAATTTGTTTTTTTTCTTAGCAAAGAACTTGGTCACGTTATAAAAAATACAACAAGAATACTAAAAACAAATGGTATGATTTTAAAGCAATAACAGTGAAACGAAATGTAAGCCAAGCAAAGACCAACAATTGGAATTAATTGCATGACTTCACGACCTTTGGGTGCATTATGGACGGTTATTACAAAGCACCCATCCTTGGAGTAGAACAACAGCAGCGCCAAGAAAACAATATGCACGAGACAACTTTTGTTCTCTATTAAATGAACCGTGGTTTGCTTCTGACTTTTTAATTACGCTCATACAGATATTTTATATTACTCTTTGCATTCAGTAGTAGAAGTGGCAACAACCAACATTCTATCAATTTCAAGAGCCAGTAAAAGTTTGAATACAAAATTGCAGTTGTATTCACACAAAGTGTGGAATATGAAAATAAAGCTAAAAACAAATATTGAGAACAAAATTAATTTGCATTTTTCATTTTATTTCATGGTCATGGCAAGCCAAGTTTTTCTTACTGTATGCAGCGTAGTTTAGCTTGTACAAGTTATTGGTCTGGCGGTAGCACAGCCAAAGAGAAAGTTGAATGAATTATTTACCATTTCGTTTGAAAGTGAAGATGTCGTCAGCAAAATCAACTTTATCCTATTCCATCTTAAAACTGAGTTTCCAATAATAAAAGCAAAATATTCTACTTATTATTGAAATCATTTCCCACAGCAAAATTCTATTCGCTGCTCAGCAAGTTTCTTAAAAAGAGAATGTGTATAAGTAATAAGTACGCTTCAAAGCCCATATCAGATATTGACTTTATTCACAATCTTGTGCACTTGCAAAATTACGCATTTACAAATATTTTTCATAGCTTTTGAGAGACCTTTCTAGCTTTTGTGATCACTACTTGTTAACAGTGTTGCCGTTTCTGTTTGTACAAAACTGAGGCCATAATTTTGTAATTTATAACACAATGCCAAAATTTTAAAATTTCAAAAATTAGCTTAATTATTTACTTACTTTAAGAGCTAATTGAAATGCATTATTTTGGGTCTAAAAATATACCCTATTCATGTTTTTTGTCTCTTTCAGCCGTCTAGATGCCGCTGACAAAGCCCCATTTTTGTCAAAATTTAGCCATTTAACACTAATTTTTCAAACACCTGAGTTCGATCGCTTTTCAGGAGCACACACCTCAAAATAATTAAAAATTTTCTTTATTATAATATATAAAAAAAATACCTAAAAGATAGTTTAAAAATATGCTTAGGACGTTGGCTCTGCCATCATCGGAGATATTTACAAAATAAGAAACAAAGTCAAGGCCAAAAACAAAAATTTCAAAATTTAAAACCCAATTGCCCAATTCACAAGCTGGTCGTATTGTTGTTTTTTTTTTAATAGGCTTATTTAAAAATATAACTAACCAAAAATAATACTAACTTTTCTTGTTTATATATTTTAATTATTGTACCCTCTTTATTAACAAAAACAAAAACCGTTAAAGGCCATTATTATGACTTGGCAATAAGGCTAAGGGCACCTTTAATAAAAGAGAACGATAAACTGGTCGGTAAGCAAATTTCGTGGTTGAAACTGAGCTGTAAGAAAACGTATATTTGTTTCTAGTTTGTGGCAACACTAAAGGGTTCAAGTCTGGAACAAGAGCAAATGTATGAAAAATTATATTTTCAGGGAAATTTTTTTAAATTAATTAACTATATATGTGTGATCTAGCAACGACACCACCAAATGTGGTGAATGCAAAAGCTAAACTTCCCGTTAATTTACCAGTTGGTTTACTGTTTATCTGCTCGATATAATTCTACTTTTAACTAACAACAAGTTGAAATAATGGCTGTGAAGGATTGGAAAAAGTAAGTTTTAAATTACTGTTCGAGAAAGAAATAAATTATTTGCTTCTGAAGCACGATTTCAATATTTGTATCACTCAATAAAACAACATTTTTTCGATCGACGTTATAATTCATACTGAAGCCAGGATTTATTTTTACAAGTGCGTTTTATATAAAGTATGTTTCAAAAAACGGTATGTATGTAACAATAAATTGGAATGTGTGCCGCAAGAAATGAAGAAAATAAGAAATTAAATGACACATTTTAATGAGAACAAAGGCGTCGACATAAATTGCTAAAATTCAGTGGGAGTATAATTTAAAAATAATTCATAGTACATAATTCAAATTTTTTCTGTAACAATATACGTTGTGACAAATTTAACAATAAATGTAATAATCGATTGATCCTGAACAATTACTAAACTTGTTCAAATACGCTGATTCTACCACACTTTGTAGAATCTTACATTTTTTGGATAAATCTTCATTTTTTTATGGATAACACCGGTAAAAGTGTTCACACTTTGATAATTATATTAATATAGTTTAAGTCATGTAGCATGGCCAATTTTCCTGTTATGTTATATTTGCCTTGTTCTCCAAAAATTTGAACAATGCAACAAAAATATTGTGTGCCTAGATTCCTTTTTGGCATGAAAATCGAACATCTATCTTAAAGATAAGTCACCAAAGAGAAAATATTGAATCAGTCTGAGGTTCTTTAATTTAACTATTATCTTACATTTAGTATTCCAGGAAACTTTGAAGTGCTTTAAAGCTTCCTCCCCCGAATTGAAATGTTCATTCATTTAATAATATCTGTAAAAATGACAACTAACTGAAAAAGGACCAACAAATGTACATCTTAAATGGCACACAATTATACGGTCATTAAACATTACGCTCAAATGTATTTGGTGGAAAATGTCTTTTTGAATTGTTCCTTTTATTTTTGGTATTTCATCCTTTTTCTCTTTTTGTCAACAATCATATTAAACTTTGGGTACGAGCACTAGATTCTAGAATGTTGTTTGTGTTTTATTATATTTCTTTAATTTTTCAGCTACAATAAATCTTGAAAATCGTAATAACTGTCTACACGTTTATGTATGTTTGTCTCGCTTCTAGAAGTCCTTTTTTTTGTTGGTTCTTCTCTCCCATTCTCATTGATTCATTTGTCCTCCCACTATTTGTTGCGGATGACAACATTAAATGGCAATTATCGCGTTATGAGTTTTTAACAAGCTATCACGGAAAATGTAATAAAGTTGTACGGAAGCAGAAATAGCCTCAGGCGTTCGTTCATCAAGTTGTCTCCTCTTTAATTTTCTCTGTGTGTGTGAGTGTGTCTCTTGGATAGTCTGCAGGTTTTGAGGGCGTTTAGCTGGCATTAGAAATTCTTGGAAATCCTTAAAATGTTGTATTATTAAGTTTGTGGCGGTGCGGTTTATATAAAAAATCATGAAATAAAATAAAAGTTTATTTCTGGATTCCCTTTCTCTACGAACTTAGAGCAAAGCAATATGAAGAAAACTAAAACAAAACACTCAAAGTACCTGTTTTAAAATTAAATATTAAGGGAAATATTCGTAGAAAATTTAATGTGGGTATATCAAAAAAATAGTTTGGGAAACATTTTTTACAGGATTTTTTAAATTTTATTTTATTTTTAATATTGATAATATTTTTTTCACTTTCTTCACTACTGCAATTGGTTCGATGTGGGACTTGAATCAAAAGATTGTTAAGACTAATATAACTTAAGGCAAGACCCAATTCAAGAAAAATTGTGTTTTTAACTAGTTGACCCCCAGCTAAAAAGTACTAGATGTTTTTTTTTTTGTCTCGTGTATCTAATGTAAGCCAAATCTATAATATAGAATGAGATTTGAAGTTCAAATAAAAATGTATAATTGTCGATAGTTACAGAAAGTCAGGCTTATGTATGTTATTCAAATTATATGCGGGCTGGAAGCTGAGATGACTGGCCATAAGATAAGATCAATTATGATCTAGGCTTCCATCCGCAACAAATAGTGGGAGGACAAATGAATCAATGAGAATGGAAGAGAAGAACCAACAAAAAAAAGGAATTCTAGAAGCGAGACAAACATACATAAACGTGTAGACAGTTATTACGATTTTCAAGATTTATTGTAGCTGAAAAATTAAAGAAATATAGAAGAATGTAAATACACCATCGATACGATAGGGCATATTTAAGGAACCTCCCTGCAAATACTTAGTGGGTTACATAATCTGAGGAAGTAGTTTTTGGACTCCTCCTACGTAATGCAACTACAGACTATTTCATTGTACAGAAGTAGTTTTTGTGATCATTTGGCAATTATAAAAAGGTTTCATATTGAACTACAACTGCGGTAGTCGTAGTGTCGTAACTCAATCAAAAAAGGGAAAAATATAAAATTTGATGACGCTAAAAAATATAAAGAAAAGGGAGAAATATGTATCACCACAATAAAGTTAAAATATAAAACAAAAAAATTTAACAAACTGCTTTCGAAAGTGGAGAGATTACTCCGGGTAGTGTGAAATAGAGCAGTTTTGAAAGTAGTCCCAGCAGGTAGTCCATTGAGTAGATGAAAAAGCTAATTCCTGTGTCGGCCGCATGCAATAATCTTGAGAGTACACACAGAGCGAAAACTTCCTAATAGATTCAATAAATTTTCTCTTTGAAACGTTTTTAGGCTGAGGGGTATCCCAGCAGAGAGAAAAGAAGATTTTTCTATGGGTATTTCTTATTATTTCCATGTTGCAAATCTTATTAATTGTCTCAACAAGAAAAACACATAAAACCAAGAAGAAAACTTGTTACTCACGTTTGCTTTTACTCAGTTTCCGATTTGCATGGTACCAAAAAAAAATTCTATAGAGAAGAACTTATTGATTCAATTAGGTTTTCTTGTAAATTTTATACAATAAGGATTTCTTATTGATTTTATTAGGTTATCCTATTAATTTTTCCCTATTGGTTGTATTAGTTTCCTATATAAACACACGTAAATCATCTTTTTAATTTCATTAATTGTTGTTTTTTCAATAAGGTTTTCCCATTTAAAATAATAAGGAATCCTTCTTGAAAAAAAACCATAGAGATATCTTATTGATTTTGTTCTACTTTATTAGGTGCTTTTTTCTCTGTGCACCAATATAAAATGGTTCACCTCTAGGACATTATAATGTAAATTAAAATATATTACTTCATGCAGTCTTACTCCAGAAAAGAGTACTCTATAGACACATGTATAGAATACTTTAATTTTTAAGGGCTATTGTCTTGGTAAAACTGGGGCTTTGGAAGACGATGCCAAAGGTAATGAAAACAATATTATCTATTGACCCAATTGAAATTCATATAATACGCTAAACAGCGAAAAGACTAAAACATCGATCAGGGACACAAATCGCATCTCCAACAGGTTTTTTCACCTACAGCATAACTCTCATCGCATAGCAGAGACCACACTATGGTCTCATTGTTTGCAAACTTTCACGCTGTACCAACTCCTTGAACCAGATCATCATGGGGCCACGCCGCCATATGCTGACTAGAAAACAAGAATTGGCATTTACTTAGAAAATTCCCATACAGAACTAACTCATCAGCCAAATTACAGCACAATCCCTCAGGTAGAGGTTGGGACATTTACACAATGAATTAGGGAGCTCAATGAAATGGTAAGGCCTAGATGCGTGAACACATTTACGAACAGTTGAGCACACTAAATTGCTGGCTGCTTGGGAGTGCAAAAATACAATTATTATATAACGAGAATGATAATAGGCCACAACAGCTGCGAGTTGGCATATCTAAACCTCATGGAAATACCGACAAGTGACGAATGTGGAAATGATATTGGATCAATACTATTGCCAAAGCCCCGCCTTCTCGCTATTCCGCTTCCGATACTAAGTGAGCGGAACTCAAAAAAAAAAAAAAAACAAAGCAAGGCGTAGTAAAGATATATCTGAAGTTGCCAAAAATACAGATCAAATAAAAAATGAACTCTCTACCAAAAACCAGGTTGCTACGCCAAAATATAGCGAATACCGAGTGCAAGCAAGCTTAAACAAGTTTTAGTTCCCAAAAAGGAATATACTAATAAAATATACTTTTCAAAAGCCAAAAATAAAAAGTTTTTGACATCGGTCTAGACATAGCAGATAAATATAAAAAACCGACTTCTCAAGAAATTGGGTAGAAGCCCAACTGAACAAGTTTTGGTACCGAAAATTCAATGACGTAATAAAATGCAAGTAAAGCAATAAAAACATACCATACTGGTTAATATCAAGTGGGGATATAGCAAAAACCGAATCCGAATCAAAAATCAGGATCTGTAAGTGCATTTAAACGAGTTTTGGTGCCAAAAACAAACATTATTTATATTAAATTATCTTTTCAGGCTCAAGTTCAACCCTTGGTTAGTCACTTTTAAAACAATATAAATAATAGTCTTCTGAGATGACAAAAAATCATCCATAATTGACTGCAAAAATGGCATTGCTTTGGTTAATGTTAGTTAAGTATATACAAAATAGAAAGTGACATTGCGTGAGCTTTGGTTGCCGAGTGGTTAAGCTGGCTGTGCCAAAATTGTAAAATTTGACACGTCCAGAGTTCATAGGGTGCTAATGAAGGGTATTTGCTACCCAAAAACAGCCGATTGTCCACCTAGCAATAAAAATTTTACTTCTCTTTACTTAATTAATATTGATTAAAAGAGTGACAAACAAAGGCTTGAACTTGAGACTGAAAAGCGAATTTAATATAAATGTATGTTAAATTATCATAGTTCAATAGAATTAAAATTTCAGTAATATGTTAGCAAACGTTATTGTTTTATTATAATTTTGGTGTGATCAAGTTGTTTCGGTAATAAAATAACTATACAAACTCCAAAAACTTATGCTAACGGCTCATTCAAAGCGGATTTAAGGGTCAGAAGTATTGATTTTAAAGGGTATATAAGATTCGGCCCATTGATAGAAGGAATCCCTACCTCATGGGATCTATTTATAGTATTTTCAAATCTAAAAAGAAAATTCTATTTGTTTTAATAGCAGTCCATTGCAAAATAAACAAGTCTCGTATGGGCAGTGGGGGTAAAACAAGTTGCTTTGGTGACAATACAGATGTAAAATCAGCTGTGTCCAACCAAAATCATGCAGATGTCTCAGAAGTCCAGAGCCAATCCCAAGAGGAGCACCTGTTGGCCAGATAGTGTGGGAAATCATCAACTTTCGTTCCCCTGGAACAAAACAAAAACTAATGCTTAGATGGATAAAATTAATAAAATTAAGATAGATGTGGCCCAGGATGACAAAAAAGAGAATTACTTGATTAAACCATGTTGCCTACCAATTATTTGAAACGGGGAATATTCCGAGGACTTGCATTCATAGTGAACAAGAATCTAGGCTTTTTTTTATCCATGGAGTAGTTGACTGGAGAAGCAGCAGCACGAATGCCATGAAGTGGAAACATTCTCCAGGGAAATCCAGACAACGAAAATGCCAGGTACTGCTAAGCCTTAATAAGCCCAAAATAAGTAAAATAAGTTCACTCCCAATTACTGGCACATCTCAATTGCATAGGAATAGCGGGAGGAGATGAATGTAGAATATGGGGGAAGGAAAGCTAGACATTAGAGCACTATTTATGCTAGTGCCCCAACTTCTGACAAATACTTTCCCGATATACTACCGATATGGTCTAGTTGTCGTTCACTTTTTGTGGTTAAATACACGGAGCACAAAACAAAGTTATACTGTTGCAAGTGTTTGTCGTACGACATGGATAAGCATATCCGCCAAATACAACTTAGCTAAGATTCTGCCCACCCAAGAATAGCACTCTTACTTGTTTTAATTTTTTAATCCTTTTTTAATAAGCAGTGTACACAGAAAAAATCTTTTTCAATAATTAAACCTTTTAGTTCGTCAAACTGAAAATTTAATTAATACAACTATAACATTAATCAGTTGATTGAAATTCAGACAAGTTTTAATTAATACAAGAATTTTCTTAAGCTTATATTACTTATGCTTTTAATTAGGTTTTTTTCTCTAGGTTTGACATTGGGTTCGTACTGATAATAACCATAGAGTTTTCTCTTTAATACTATCAGCAACATATACATATAAGCATGTTAGCAAATTATTTACGCAACTTATGTACACACACATACATATGTACATTCAAAGCAAATTATAATTTTAGATCTTTTTTCCTGGCATTTTAAAATCTCCCAAAACTGCTTATAATGTTGTAGTTCAAATGTTTTCTTAGCAAGCAGTCATAGAAAAACGTAATTAAAGGACTTGAGTTAAACAAATCAAACCACGACCATTCAAGCACTCTTGTTTTTGCTCTGAAGAATTCAAGATTTTTCCTTACGCATTTCTCGAAAGAGCTCTGACACTGCAGTAAGTGTAATCAATTTTGGTAAAACTTTAATTGAAATAGAGATATCGTTAATTATTCACAGTACTATTTGAAAAGCTTCCCTTTATGAAAATGCCTGTAGGCAATTTCCATCTACATATCTTTTAATACTGTTTTTTTTTTGGGAAGTAATGAATTTGAATTTGCCAAGCAAGAGTATTCCAAACTAAAATCCAAAACGGAAGGGATAAAACTTGTGGTTTGCTTGCGAGGAAAGTAAAATTTGTTCTTGACCGAATACATTTTTGTGACATCTGTTCTTTGATAAAGTTTTCTAAATAAATATATTTGTATATATATATATGATGTGATTTTGAGCAAGTATTGGTGAGCCAGCACCAGCACCAGCACCAGTCTCATTAGTCAAACAACTACATAAATAAGAAATATATAATAATAGCTTATTTGGTCACGAGTTGCTGGGGTTTTAAAATAATTTCAAACAATATTAAGTCAATAGATGTTGGTGAAGAAATATAAACTGTAGTCCAGTCAACGAAAAGCTCTGTGATACAATTTTTGTTTGTTTTTTTAGCTTGGACCAGTACTCAGGGGACAACTCCTAGTTATGAACGCGCATCGTACCGGAACTAGGAAAATTGAAAAATGAATGCTCTCTGTAATGCGTTGTGCGGTTCACTGACCAATCGACTACAAACGGATGTGCTCTTGACGATGCTCGTGTGTTGCGGGTTTCGGGAACAAGATCCCTGATCTCGTCTGAGCAAAATCCGTTATAATAGCGATAGAACAGTGTAACACACCCCACACTGCAACGATGCTCCAGTGGGTTAATAGAGCTGTATACCCTACCGTCACTGATAAGCTTCTTCGCCCTCTCCTGTACACGGTGGAGAAGCCCCAAAATAGACTTTGAGGCACCGGCCCATTTTCGGTCGGATATAGGTGGTATAAATAGTGATGAGATCGGATGAAGTGAAGTATGTCTTGCACCGTTTCAAAAAACCAAGGCTCTTAAATGCTTCGTTTGCCACATTAAAAATATGCTCAGTCCAGCGGACATCGCATTGAATATTCGTACCAAGCTTAAAGTTAAAAGCTTCCGACTCCTCAATGTTTATACCATCCATAAGTACAGATGAGGCAGCATCCATGGGCGTTCGTCTATGTGTTAATAGACAACACTGGGTCTTACAAGCATTGAAATCGACCCTATTTTTACGACCCCATTCGGAAATTATACGCAGATCGTCGTTGAGTGTATCACTCATGGTCAGCCTCTTGGCATTAATCTCCGATATTCTGGGTCTATGATTAAATGAATACGAATAACAAATGCTGCTGTCGTCTGCAAAAGAATGGATAGGGTTTCAAGTTTGACAGAGAAGATCGTTGAGAAATATAAGAATTCAACTTGAACTCATTACAAGAGGCCCCATCTATCACAACACGTATAGTGCGGTCTCTGAGTAAGCTCGATATGCATCGAGAGAGGTCATTACCGACGCCAAAAGCAATAAGTTTCGACAGTAATGCACCATGCCAAACTCTGTCAAATGCTTTAGAGATATCTAGAGCCACCACCTTACTTTCACCAAAATGGTGGATAGAATAACACCATTTTTCAGAAAGGTATGCCAACAGGTCACCTGTAGAGCGACCCCTACGGAAGCCATACTGTCGGTCGCAAAGCAAATTATGTAACTCCAGATACCTCACAAGGTCATAGTTAACCATACTGTCCTTCACCACCTTGGACAGTGCAGAGCAAATTGCGATTGGGCGGTAATTTTCGGGGTTTGTTGCCTGGTGTTACTTTAGCAATCTTCCAGCACATTGGAAACTCACCAACATGGTATAATGTGCTAAAACGGTTGGCTAATGGGCGCCCAAGCGTTGAAGAGCACTGTTTTAAGATCAGTGGTGGAATGCCATCCGGCCCAGGAGTCTTATTTATATTGAGATCTGCCAGGACCCTTTTGACTGCTCGAACTCGAAAGAAGAACCTCGGACAAGATTAAATATAGACAGTCAGTAATGAAGAGCTCTGGTAGCAGCATGGCTAAGCGTTGCAGTTTAGAAACAGTTTGCAACTCAGTTGTAACCTGGGTTCGAACCAGACAACTGCAGCAAGTATGATCGAGCCAACATATTTACTAAAGTTGAATTTAAGGCACAACTCAAACAAGCATTATTGCAACATTTTACTCGAACTGATTTGTATAGAACCAAAATGTTTTTTTTTGTACGCAGTTTGCTTTTTGCAAAAAAGTTCTGAGCATATGATTTGATCGTAGTTAAATCAAAAACAACCGAACCACTTATATGCACATAAGCGGTTAGCAGATAAATATGAAAACTTAAAATAAATTCAGATACGTAAGCCTGGATCGGTTCGTATGGAACAAGGAGAATGTGGCAAATAGGTTTCTTCCCAATATTGATAAGTGACCCAAATATATAGTTATTTTATGGAACACTCTTTCTGTGCATTCATGTATGCAGGTGTATTTGTAAACTTACAAACATTGCTGAGCCAATATTCGTTTATTTATTTTCTCTAAAGCTTGCATTTGAAAACCCTTAAAAATGTGTTTTACTGTGAATGTTTTTAAAAGTTTCCCAAATATTCATTTCAACAGGGTTACATTCAGAACACTTTTCTTTCATAGAGGTTGAGCCACTCCAATGCAAATATGCATGTATGCAGTTTTTTCTTTTTTATTTTCTGTTTGCTCGCATCTGTTTTAGAAATGGCAAATGTGTGTTTTCAATTAAACATTGAAAAATTGAGGTGTTTTAACAAAATTTCTAGAGTGATATGCGAAACTAAAATGTTCATTTAATTTTGGTAATAAAAGTTGCAATGATACAACTACAAGCAGGGCAAGCACTAAGCAATGGCAAAGCAACAACTACAACTACAAGCACACAAAGAAAACAAACATCAAGTTTATGGGGAACAACATGGCGGCATGTTAACAGACACTGTTTGGACTGCGGGCAAAATTTTATTCATTTTGTTGCACACACTCCAGCTCACATTAACGAACACAGGAGCTGCTTGAACAAAATTTCAAATACCGAGACACCAGCTTGCAATGACTTAAATTTAAATAGAATTTTATTAGCACATGTTTGCGGTAGATTTAAGAGAATTTCTAGCATACTTTGCATTTTTTATTTTAAATGTTAAAACTATTTCAAGGTATACCATGTACGTCCTGTACAAAGTCCCTGTTTAACATTGTGCCATCAACTGCCGCTGATGTAATTTTATCTCTGTACTCGGAACTAAAATTGTTGCCCTTTTTGAAATCCCATGAAAACAGCGCAAAAAAAACAGTTGAACGTTTCTAAAATGGAGACAACCTTCAGTATCCAAAGCTTCCGTACCAGCCGTAAACAAGAAGATTTTTTTATATACTAATCAGTTATATGAGATGGATTATTTTGCTAAATTAAATATTTTTTAATGATATTTAATTGGAAATTTCAAAATGGGCAGTAAAAATAAAATAGCGGAGAAAAAGATTTAATGCCTTGTTTTAAAGCACTGCAACTCTTTTATCTGCTTAATTAATAGCATTTATGCAGCAAACGGTTTAAACTTTGATAGACAGTGAGAAATGGGAAATGAAAACAGTTTTTAAGTTCGGTAACCAGTTCAGCCAGTTTAAGCTCAACCAGTCTCTCTTTGGAGAGTATTTTAAATTATAGTGCTCTGACAGGGGAAATAAGATATTCAAAACGTTAATGCAATAACATTTAGGACGGTAGTTTTTATTACAGTCCTAAATGTTATCGCTGTTGGTGAGAGTACGCAAGGCACTCAAAAACACTTTTTTCAAAAGAGCTGAACTACTTTTGCACTATGGCACCGTTCTTTTATACACAAAGCTGCCCGTTGCATTACGGATAAGAGATAAAATTAAATTAAGACTCAAGTCAAATTCAGGTTACAACTAGGGTTTGGGAATTCTCCGAACTCCCGGGAAAATTTATAAATTTCCCGGGAAATTTTCATCTACTACAAACAAGTAATTTTTAGTAATAAACTTTTTTTAATTGGTTTTATTTAAAATTATATAATAAAATGCATACATTTAAAACAAAAATTAATTAAATTAAATAGCACATGTAAATAAAGCACACCAGCTGCAAGTCCCAGCGACTCCCACGGAATTTTGAATAAAACACACAATCCAAGTAGCAAAGTGTATTTATATTAAAATTCCTACATTAAATTCAAACAATTGTAAGAGAGTATAATTCTTAACAAATAATTAATAAATTGTGATACACAGCTCGTATGATTTCTGATTACAGAATAAAGATGGCTGCAAAAAGGCGCATGTTCTTGAGCTGACCTTAAATACTTTCGTTATTTGGAAATTGAATACAATCAGAAAGTTATAATTTGAGGATGCCAGACGTATAAAATAAAATCATTAATTTTAGTGTTAGCGTTAACAGCACATGTTAATTCAATTTGTGCAAAGAGACAAATAACTGAGATCATCTTTAAATAAAAAATAAAAAAAAACACAACAAAATTCATATCATCATTTCGATAAAAAATAATAACTTTTTAGTACTACTAAAGCATTAAGTAACTTGCTTAATGTTCGGTTTCTTACTTTTGTGGCAAAATTTCCAGCAACGGAGAAACGCGTTCGCTATCCATCATTGTTGGTTTTATTATTATTATAGCATTTTTCAATTTAATTTTAAAACATTCATTAATTTCGTTGTCAAATATATCAGAATCGCTGCTGGACAACAATTTTAAATATATTTTTTTATTTTTGCTACAAATGCTAGAGAACTTAAATTTAAAGTAGACAACATTCAAAGCTTATTTGGTTGTGGAGTTTTGAATATATTTTTCCTACTAGATTGGAAAAATTAATCACAAGTTGTGCTTTCATATAACATACAAGAGCCTAAATTCTTAATATAATAGCACAGAAACTAAAATTTATGGGGGAAAAAACAAAGACCGTATTTAAATTTGGAAACTTTGCACAACAAAGTTCCGCGAAACACAATTTCTGTTCCCTTGTATAGCTAATTACTTTTGTTTGCTTATGGTTTAGCTAAAAAAATGACAAAACCTAAACTAAAATTAGTTATTACTTTAGGTCTAAAAAATATACCTTAATGCTTTCTGTCTCTTTCAGCCGTCTATATGCCGCCGATATTTCGTTGCTGCTAAACAACTCATCAGTAGACTTGAAAAAGCAAAAAAGAATGTTTGAAGCCCAACTACTTATTCCAAAATTCTCATGAACAAAATGAGAATCAGAAATGCTCAAACAAACTTTTTTATACAGAAAGCATTTTACGTCTTGCAACACCTTTACTTTTTATAGCACTTCCTTACAACAGGTGACCTTTGCTTACCAACAACTTTGATTCTTGAAAGTATAAAAAAGTAAAAGTTTTTGAATATTCAACAATGAACTTAATTATTTATTCGCTGTAAGAGCCAATTGAAATTTATTACTTTAGGTCTTTTGTGCTTTTTCAAGTCTACTGATGAGTTGTTTAGCAGCAATGAAATGTCGGCGACATATAGACGGCTGAAAGAGACAGAAAGCATTAAGGTCTATTTTTTTAGACCTAAAGTAATAAATAGATATCTTCTTCAGAAACAAAAAAAAAAATTTTTTTTTGGAAAAAAATTCAAAACATGCCTGAAGAAGATATATATTTTGAAATCGAAATATCGAATTCAATAAACACTTATAAAAAAACAAGTGATCTTAAGGCTGGAACAATTAAAGTACTCATTTAAATATTTATAAGAAATACAAAAGCAACCAATATTCCACTTTTGTCAACTATCAGGTAGCTTCGCAACTTCCCAGTTTTGGGTACATTTTTGATTTAATTCAAATTTTAAATAAACAACTCAATTCATTTAAATAGTACTTTCTATCAACCTTAGTCCAAAATACATCTCTATATATTATGGAGTCGAAAATTAAAACTATGAAAATTACAAATAGAATCACTACTAATCTCTGTACCGTATAGTCTTTAAAGTTGTTGTGAAGGGTATAAAAACCATCATAAAATCCTTGAAAATAGAAACCGATAAATATGGCAATACTTTAGCACCCTATACGTCAAACAAAAACACACGTCAAACAAGAACACATTCATATCACCTGATAAATATTCAGGAATTCACGAATAATGCGTGCCAGCTGCAATTCACCGTGCAGTGACTTAACATTGAACAACAATATTTATTGCTCATACGTTCCAGTGGACAGTAACAAATCTATTCTACACCCATAAAAGGTATATATACCAAATATGCGTATGCATTTTGCAAACAAATTTACTCAAAGTGGAAATGGAAATATATTTTTAAGTTAATAAATTATAAAAATTTAGACAGTTCTCTAATTAAATTTGAAAAAGAACTTTTTTTCCAGTTTTTAATATTCCTGTAGCCGTTGACCTTTTTCTGGAAATGCCCATATATACGAACAAAATTGTATTTATACGAACTAAATTGTATTGACTTTTTGCGCAACGAAACTAGATTGGAATCATTTTGCACTCTCAAAAACTTATATAAAATTATTTGGTATGTATGTATTTCGACTAAAATATTTTAGGTTTCATACAAATCAAGCCCAATACGCATTTTGGCTGTAATTCAAGTGGAATTACATTTGAAATGCAGTCACAATTTCAAATTTCCAGTGTTGAATTACAGTTGAAACACTGTTGAATTCAATAGCAAATCCAGAAAAATTAACCATTGAATTACATTCGAACAAAACAGTACCTTTACAGTGTAATTCCAGCAGTGTGATGCAAGTAGAATCGAAAAATTTCTCTGAAAATTTAATTATAAAATCATCATCCTCACCACCGACAATGATTTTGCATCAACTCTGTGCCATAAATAACATATGCTTCATACAAATTTGTTGTTGTTTTTTAACAAACTTCAAATGGGCTGGAAAGAGGATGGATTTTAAATGTAATTCAAGCTTGGACTCATACTGGAATTTCAACATTGGAATTCACAAAAAAATTTGTGCTTATTGGGAGTATTTGGAGTTTGGAGTATATATGTATAAGTTTCTGATTACATACGTATGTAAATAATTTCCTATCAAGCATTAATTTCATCTATATATGATTAAGAGTTTTATAGGACTAGAGTTGTTGTAATTTGAACTCCATAAAGTATAAAAATCTTTCCGCTATCTTTCTAATTCAATGCTCATCAAAGCGTTATGTCCAAGTATGGTCCGATTTGGTCATTAAAATACAATATCTATATAGAAATCTGTACGCATCTTCTGAACAAATAATGTGCACACCCCATCTTTCTGCACATATCTGAAGCAACACTTTAATTCGTTATGTAGTATTTTAACAATCTTGAAAAAAGAAAATCGTGTTTTGAGGCCCACTCACTCTGAAATTTTCCACATCATACAAATACCACACCCCATCAAAAACCGATGCTAAAAAACAAATTGTCTAGGGAACAAATATTTCATCAGTTTAAAAGCTTTGTAAAATTTAAATCATTTTTTTTTTTCAAATAAATACTCGTCAATTTTTGCCACAATATCCAAGTTGTATCTTTTTGTTTGCATATTTCTATTTCCAATATTGTTGCTATTTAATGTTTGGTATCTTTGAAGAAAACTGTAAAGGTTGTAATGTTGATTGAAGAAAAAAACCTAGCATTTATTATGTTGTTTTCATTCCTTCTTTGCTGCTGCTTGCTTGATAAAAATAAGAACAGTAAAAAAAATAAAAAATAAAAAGCATCCCTTTTTAATAAATTGCACTGATTCGATTAAGTCACCACGATAAAAAAATTTAAAAATTATTAAATTAAGACATAATACGTTTGTGGTGGTAGCTTTAAAAGGAAATTCCGGGATCTGCTTAAGAGTTGTAATGAAATGCAATAATAAAATCAGTTGTTTTAATTCTAGTACCATTTCGAATATTTGTGATGGTTTTTATAGCAACGTTTGAAATAAATTTATCAATAATATATCTGTTTTGCAATTTTTAACAAAATGGTTTAATGCGCGTTATATTGTTTTGATCGGCAGTTTAATGGTTGCACTACTATTTGTTTTACTACCAATAAATAAATTTACACAATATCCTAAGTTTAAAAATGCAAAACTTTTATCATGTTTGAGAGTCTTCCGCATGCGCGAAGCAACATTATTGGCTGTTTATCTAATTATCAAAAATATGAGAGCGATATTAGCAATCAATTATTCAGTTCTCAGCACATCTGAATGGTGTAACGCTACGATTAATCGCCACGATTGCCAGTTTAACGATAATGCTTGAAGTGTCTGTAGTCTCCAAATGCAGATTTAAATAAAAAAAAATTTTTTGGAAAAAAAAGCCAAAAAACGTTTTGGTTTTTAATTTTGGATCACAAATTTGTACTACTGCTGCTGTTTATCCTTGCAAGCTTCATTAGATATACTCAATAGACTACATACTACTGCCGTAGATCTGTCACTAGGATTAACTGTATGGCGGCGATCGTATGATCTTACCGTAAGACAATTGATTCATTTGTTTTGAAGTTTTTCGAACTATACGATATATAATATAATATGCAAAAGTGGTCAAGGACTCAGGCTTCAATTTAGTATACAACATACATTTTAGGCCTCAAATTTAGAAAGATTTTTGAATTGAAACAGATTCTTTCAAAGGGTCTTGCCTAAAATAAGCCAGTGGTTAAATGTTTGCTATTGTTCATTTATGAATACAACTTTCAAGCGACTTCTCTACCAAGAGCATAAAATAAATTTTATATAAAAGTATATTGAATTTTATATCAAGGAAATGTATTTTTTGATAAAAGTAGAGAAAAAATAAAATCTGACTTAACGAACCATTTCGACAAATCGGCCTATTACTTACTAATCATTCGCTAGGCCGGTATGCCTTTAATTTTCAGAAATATCATAGGTTTTGGTACTGTATTTACTTTAGGATGTCATTGATACATACGACAAAGTGTTTTCATAGAAACTGAAATTTTAATGTATTTTACAATATGACCTATCAAGACAGAAAACTCATAAAGAGCTTCTAATGACAGGCACGCGTCACATACACATAGCACACCTGTACCTATACACATATAAATGCAGACACACGCACACACATTAATAGAACTTGAGCATGTGCCACATCATTAAAGGTAGCATATGATTTTAGGTGATTAGAATAACTATGCAAACTGAAAATGAAACAACGAAGAAATGAAGAGCGAATGTGTGAGAGCAGAGAATGGGGGACAAGCAAGCAAAAAAGACAACGAAAAAATGTATAATGAAACATTTGGGAGTTTGCCAGAAATTCGCAATATGTCCTGAAAAAGGAAAAAAAAGCCGCCCTTTCTAACTATTGCTTATCATTCTACGGCCCCGACACACACACACACACACACACACACACACACACACTCACTCACCGAGTAGATGTCAGCATAGAGCAACAAATATTTACATACAAAGCAAACGGTTTAGAATGTGTTTCGCGTTTTCCTGTATTCGTTTTTTTTTTCGTTCTATTTTCATTTAACAGAAGGAGGTGGTGATGTTGGTTGTAGTTGTTGTTAAAGGTGGTCTCATGATTGTTGTTTGTGGCAATGTTACCCCTGGAGCAAGGATGTTGTACCACTACAAAGTTATTTTATGTCTTTGTGGTGCATACACAGTGGTTATTTTCTAGGAGCGCCTCTATCGACATTTAGTACTCAAAAAACATCCGCATATGCAGACATACATACATAAGTGCATAAAAAAGGCATTTGTAGTTTATGTCGATATGTACATATGTATGAAACACAAAATAAGTCTAAATAAACAAACTAACTACAATCACATGTGCATATGTCTGCATGCAGGATTGTACAATCAAATAAGGAAATAATGGCTGCTTTGAATGACTATGGAAAAATTTAACCCTTAACTTGAGCTATAAATATGTGTGTACGTTTTACTGTCATTATCAGCTGTTACGCGCTTTTAACCAGCTACACACAGAAAACATTTTTGTGAGTTCGATCACAATGTACATAGTCTCTATTGCATTTTCACAGAAAGTGGGTTTATTTATTTCAACCATATACCCTAAAATTAACCCTCCTGCTGCTTAGCAAAACTTTATTTTGAGCAACTTAAAAAAAATTAGCAAAAGTTTCTTAAAAAAAAGTTGCTCTGTGTGACCAGGAGTTATTGAGCAAAATTTCATTTTGAGCATGTTCAACAGATAATTTACCAAAGATGATCTGTGTAACCAAGATTTATTATTGCGCAAAATTTAATTTTATACAGCTTTCAAAGAGAATTGACAAAAGAGTCTGGAACAAAATTTGAGCTGTGTCAACCAGGAATTATTTAACAAATTTTTATATTAAGCAGCTTCACAAGAGAATTGAAAAAAGTTTCTTCAACAAAAGTTTCTTGATCTGTGTGAACCGAGTAAACTTTTATTATATGCATTCAATAAAGTGCTTAAGCAAGTTATGATTTTGTTTATATATGTATGTATATACCAGATTTATTATTACTATTCTGCTAAAACTAATGAAATGAGGGCTCAAAAACGAGTTGTTCTTGTACTAGAATTTGCAAGTGCATAAACTAATAATTGTTTTTCTGTTAAACGAACATTCATAACAAAAATCTTAACAAGCATTTTAACAACTTTTTTGTTAAAACGGTTTTATCTCTTAAGAAGCAGGTTTTCAAAAACTTTATTCATAATCAGTTGTCTAGCTAAAAACTATTTTATCGAATTTATCCGGTATGATCCGGCAGCACTATTACATTTACTTGTCATTTTAGTGTTAATGATGCGACACAATAACTACTTTTTATTAAAAACAACCGAATATGCAGCAATACTTATGTTACATTAAAGAAAAATATTTCTTAAATGATTTAAGGAATTCATTAAAAATCGTGATTTAATTAAAAAAAAGCAGAGAAAATAAAACATATTAAAAGTTAAAGGCCATATTCATAATAATTATTGTAAGTTTATTAAGCTCTTATTTGACGTATTTATACGGAATATTTGTCAAGTAAACGTGTAATAAACCTTCAATAGTTTTTATGAATATGGGTGTAAATCTTTACTTTATTAATATTGATTTAAAAGCGACAAAACCAAGGGTTGAACTTGAGCCTGAAAAGGTAATTTAATATAAATTTATATAAATTCAATAAACTTAATTATTTATTTTCTTTAAGAGCCAATTGAAATGTATTAATTCAGGTCCAAAAATGAACCTTTTCATGCCAACGAAAAAAGAAATGTTTGCTGTGTTAAAGGTTTGTTTGAACATTTCTGATTCTCATTCTGTTCATGGGAATTATGAAATAAGTAGTTAAGTTTCAAACAAACTTTTAAGAATTTTTCAAGTCTACTGATGAGTTAATTAGCACCAACAAAATGTCGTCGGCATATAGACAGCTGAAAGATACAGCAAATATTTTTTGAAAAGGTTAATTTTTGGGCCTGAATTAATAAATTCAATAAAATTAAATTTCAGTAAAATGTAAATGAAAGTAAATTGTTTAAACGATTTTTATGAGATAAAAAGGTTAGTCGAATAACGGGTTTTAGTTTATTTGTTTTTATGTCACTATTGAATTTGCTTTAAAAATGTTTAAGTAAGTAAAATTTTGAACATAAAGAAGCGCATCCATTATTAATAAATAAATCATTTGATTGCATAACTTTTTTCTTCCAAGGCTTATTTTATATTGATTATAATTTTTCATTTATCAAACTTCATATATTGTCGGTTTTTTACAGAGCTTTATGATTATTTAATTTTTAAATAAGTACACCGGTGTTAATAAAAAAAAATAAAATGTTGCTCAAATACATTTTAGAACAAATTTAATATGAAAAATTTGTTCTAAAATGATTTTCAACAATGTTTTATTTTCAATGAATACCGGTGGTAAGGTTTTTATATGCATCGTTTATATCGACAGTGTTTACAACTGCGATGATTATTTCTATCGAAGATTTAAACACAACAATAGCCAAAAACTACAAACGACACTTTAATATTAAATTGTGTAAATACGTATCATACGTTTTCCTCTCCTCCGGTTGTTTTTATGAACTATTTATTTAGTTATCTATGTAAGTTTCACCATTACAAAAAGTTTTTCAATTAGATTCTATTTTTCACAGCATAAATTGTAAACAGACAAAGAACAAAAACGTCATTTAAAAATTGCCCATAACAGGGGCACAAGCAATTTTAAAAACAGTTGCTTTAAGAAAACGTTAAAATTAATGCTTAACATGTGTTTCAAATGCTATTAAATTTTTTCATAAACACAGCCGTAAAAGAACAAGATCAACTTCTTGAATATATAATACAGACTCAGGCAATTAAATGTTCAATTGTACTGTTCGAAACTGTTTTTGAAAATAAATAATTTACAAATTGAAATTCTGACTCTGGAGTTTTAGGTCATTTGTTGCTTAAAGCGAATTGCATCAGTCATCTTACCTTAATGTTATTGATTCTTATTTATGCAAAAATTGAATTCTTATCATATTAAAACAAATTAGCTTTTTTGAAACCTAAAATATCTTAATATTTTGCATAATTACATTTCTGGACGAGTTTCAGCAATCTTATTTCATACGTGTAAATATAAAACAGCTGATTAAAAAGTTTCTTAAAGTAAAACTTTTACTAACAAAAATTTGGAAAACTATTTCGGCATTCCTTCATATGATTTTATGTGTTTGCACATGGTGAACCTGTCTACACTGTATATGGTGATGAACGCCTGACAGACTCATTATCAAACAAACAATATACAAACAGGATTTTTGTTTTCTGTAGAGT
Organism: Sturmia bella; assembly: GCA_963662145.1. Taxonomy (NCBI): domain Eukaryota; kingdom Metazoa; phylum Arthropoda; class Insecta; order Diptera; family Tachinidae; genus Sturmia; species Sturmia bella. Next base: position 47,382,005 of record OY759171.1, on the reverse strand, counting down.
TACACTGGTCTGATAAATAGGCCTTGTAATGAACACTTTTCAGTAAAAATTGCTACAAATTGGCAACGCATTTTCAGTTGTTGAACAGATCTACGGAGAAGGGCTCTGAAACTAGAATTTAGTATATCATTTGTCAATTAAGTTTAAAAAACTCTACAGACATAATACAATATGTAAATAATGACTCTTATACAATTTTGATTTATTTTATAAAAAAGTTTTTTTTTTTTGAATTTTCTAAGGGTTAAAGAAGAAAAGCAAAACTCTTTGAACTTCGCTCTACTGCACAGAATGTTACGCGACTAATGTAATATCCTGTCAGCTCTTTAAGTAAACACACACACAACTGCTTCTTTTTTTCCTGCGACACTACCGTTTAAGCGATGGCATTCTGCTATATATTTTTTTGCTTTTTTCTTTTCTTTTTTTCTTTTTGTAATTCTTGACGGTGTTGTTTTATTAATTTCTGCTGATGATGGCAGCAATAATTTCGTTGTTTGTTTTCTAAAGCAATAGTTATTGGGCGTTTGTATTTTTCTTGTTACCCTACAGTCAAAGAAGAAGAATACTGATTGAGCACGACATACATAAATATTAAGATATTATTATTGATATGAGTAGAAAAAGTCAGATGATGTGCAAATGCAATGACATGGTTTTTCAACATGTGGCTTAACTCTGACGTATGTGAAAAAGTCATCAGGAGCCTAGACTCTGGTTAAGCAGAACTCTACGCTTCACAGGAGGCCGCACCAAATAATCACTTGTAATGGGTGCACTGGCTTCTGTAAAATCACATGTGACTTTTCTAAGCCATAAATATGGCAATTTTGTTGACATCTGAGAAGATGTTTGATTTTGATTTGGCAAAATCTACAACATCTTGTGTCCAATCAATCCTCTTTGTTTTGGAAATAAATTTATAATTTCTCAAGCATGAGTCCACCCAGCTATAAAAATTTTTCTTTTCTTTTTTTAATTAATATTGATTTAAAAGTGCCAAACCAAGAGTTAAACTTGAGCCTGAAAAAGCAACTTAACATAAATGTATGTAGTTCAAAAACTTCAATAAAAATGTTAACAACAAACAACGCATGGCCTGGCGTAAATGTTCAAGTTGTATCAATAAATGAGCAACTAGATCTCAATGATACAAACAAGAACATTTATGAAAAAGTTCTCATACAAAGAGCAAATAACAGTCTTCTGAGATGACAAAAAATCATCCATAAAACAGACTGCAAAAAGATCACTGCTTTGGTTAATGTTAGTTAAGTATATAAATAGAAGGTAAAATTGCGTGAGCTTTGGTTGCCGAGTGGTTAAAGCGGCTGTGTCAAAATTGTGAAATTTGACACATCCAAAGTTCCTAGGGTGCTGATGAAGGGCGTTTGCTACCCAAAAACAGCCACCCAGCTATAAACATTTTACTTTTCTTTACTTGATTAATATTGATTTAAAAGTGACAAACCAAGAATTGAACTTGAGCCTGAAAAAGCAATTTAACGTGACTGGATCTATTTTGTATAGTCTAGACAACCAACTGAACTTCGTGGCATTAAATATGTATATATTTCCCGATTGAAAATAACTGGTGGTTCAAAATTTAAGCCGATAGATGCAACCAATTTGAATGGCGAATTGTCATCGTCAAAAATAAAACACATTTGTTTATATGAGATGACCACAACGAGCATACAAATTACCTGCTTAGCAACTTCGCACCAAGACACGGAGCATATCTTGCATCTCCATACCCGAAAAATAACAATGCCAAGCTATGGCACTATGTTCTGCTGAAAATCACTCTCTTCACTGCCAAGCTGACATTACAACTAGGAGGTCACTTTTTAAAGGACTGCCTTAAAGACACACGCGGACAAAATCTGTTCTGAAAATGCCGAAAGTGCCTTAGTCACGAAACATAATAGGTGGAAATATTCAAATATGAACTTCATTATTTATTTGCTTTAAGAGCCAATTGAAATGTTCATTTTTGGACCTGAATTAATACATTTCAATTGGCTCTTAAAGCAAATAAATAATGAAGTTCATATTTGAATATTCCAAAAATTTTACTTTTTGATACTTTCAAAAATACAAATCGTAGTAACCAATGGTGACTCGTTGTATAGAAGGTTGCGAAGAAAAGTAGAAGTGTTGCAAAACGAAAAAACAAATGTTTGCTGTTAAAGGTTTGTTTGAACATTTCTGATTCTCATTCTGTTCATGGGAATTATGAAATAAGTAGTTAAGTTTCAAACAAACTTTTAAGATGATGAGTTGATTAGCACCAACGAAATGTCGTCGGCATATAGACAGCTGAAAAATACAGCAAATATTTTTTGAAAAGGTTAATTTTTGGACCTGAATTAATAGGTGCAAATATTTAGAAAAAAAAAAACTAAGAAAACAGTTATTTCATCCTGAAAAACAATATCGAAAATGTTGAACTTGTAGGAAACCTACTTGTTGTAAAAAAATTGTTTTTACTTAGCAAATTAATTAATTTTTAATCACATTTTCATTTGATATAATTTGTCAAAAATGGAATTGAGTTTTAATTTTTCGTTCAATCGTTTGTTGATTAACAAATAAACTTTTTGTAAAAAGATATAAAACGTTAAATTGGGTTTTCCTCAAACTATGGCTGAAAAGAAAACATTGTAATAGATACACGGTAGGTTTTGTTTTCCATGTGCCTCTATCAAATTTTGCCTCTTTATATTTTACTTCCACTGTGGAATCTAATTCTTTTTCAACACGATGTCAAGCTTAAGGCCAAAAAAAATGTTTCGTTTTGCGTTAAACATTTGTCAATTTTTTGCATCATTTGAAGATGAATTCTGACAAATTATGGTACACATATTCTGACAAATAATGGAAGTCCTTAAGGCCTTAATTTATTTTAAAGTCTAATCCATACATTATGTACAATGTTAATTATGAGCTTCAGTCCAATGCCAGTTTTTTAGCTTTTGTTGATTTGAAGTTTTATTTTCTCAGTATTTACTAAATTCAACAATGATGAGGTGCACAGTTAAACTGCATTTTAAGATTATTGAAACTTTTTACAAAAATAGGGATTTCAAGTCAAAAGTCCATTTCGTGCACTTCATGCTTTTTAGGGCTCCCTGCTCATCAGAGTGAAACGGAACCCTATTACCGAAACTACTACGTCCGTCCGTCTGTCCGTCACAGCGACCATTCTCCGAAATTAATATCGAGCATTTGGATTGACTTACCTTTACTTTGAGTCAAGCTTAAGATATTCTTCAATATACCGGGCATCTGCCGGGTAGTTATACTATTTACTTTATTTATAGTTTTTATTGAAAAGATTACTCAATTATGTATGTTATACAGTATCAGATAAATGTCTGCCTCTATGAGCGCCACAATTGCAAGCTTGTTTGAGCATATTTTTAATGACAATGTGAAATTGTGTCCAAAGCTGTTCTTTAAAGTCCAAGTCCTCAGGTGATGGATTGTTTTGAGCACTTGCTTCAGCAGCAGTAATGTTTTCATCCGATCTTGCAGTACGTTGTGGTCCCTCTTTCGTCAAAATCATTCACTAGATGATATTTAGGGCGCCTTGTTGGCACGTTGTTTCTCCCAAAAACTTCACGTAACTATCTCACAGGTCACAGTAATCGCTGATTGATTTTGATAAAATTAATAACACATTGATTCTATAACAAATTTGAAAAGTCTGTATTTTACGACTGCCAAAATGCTTACCAAAATGGCGGCAAGATTGCGGTAGAATACCTTTCCGCCGGACACCCGGATCATAAATGATTTTGGAATGAAGTTCCTTAACGCGGCTTGCTGGTAGTGGAAATTAGTAGAAATCGTCACGAAAGCAGCTCACATGCTTTCGTTTATATGTATTGGTGTACTGTCGAAAAGCAATTGTGTATAATTGGCAGTGTCTCTACTGACAGCAGCGGAGACACATACAAATAAATATTAATTAGTTGGAAAACGTTCCAAAAATTTAAGAAATCATAATATTTCAAAATTTTAAAAACAACACAAAATAAAACATACAGATTTCAGCTTGTATTACATTCAAAGATGAAAAAAAAAAAAATAAGGAACTTCGTTCCTAACGGGGGTCCCCCGACCGCATTTCTTTTTTTTTTGTTTATGTAACTACAAAATAATAGCACGCAATAAAAATAATACTAGCTGATAATCTTGCCTGATTCATTTTGTTCCTCATAACATTTCACATCATTTAACAGAGAAACAGCCCCATTAGAACAAACAGAATGAACTGTCTCGTGAAAAGGACTTTCGACTTGGAATGTGATTTGAGCTAGTGGCGTTCGTAAATTTAGACATCTTTCGACTTCAGTGGCACAGACTATACCTATATACCATCATTGACCATTAGGTAGGTTCGCAAGGCAGATGAAAAATTGGCCCGACAGCATAACGTTCGTAAGCTGAGGTCATGGTGACTGTATGCCACAAATTGTTTTAAACAAAAACCTGGTTATTCCACTGAATTCATTTACACAATACTTGATTTGCTTGATCATGTTTATTATTATTATTATTTCATCTACAGAATTATATTCTTACAGATTACTCATATACTTAATTGTAATATTTATATAACATTAATTTGAACGTATCATAACTAACATTAAAATTTAACACAGGGGTAAAACCATTACACAAATGTAAGGATCTTGCAATTGGCTCATTGATTGCATAATTAGTTCTAAGATAACTCTCTTCAAACATACGATTAATTCTCAACTCCCTAGGAGGACAATACAAAGCAAAGTAATTTTTTAATTCACAACAATCAATATTATTTGATAAAACATTATATGCAAGCAATAGTGAGGAACATGTTCTTCGATCGTTTAATGATTGTAAGCCTAATAACTTTCTCCTAACTTCGTAGGATGGTAGTTCATGAGGCCAAATTAATTTTAAAGCAGTTTTAGTAAAGACTTTCTGAATGCGTTCAATGCGATTTGATGGACCTAAATGATAGGGATTCCATATAATAGAACAATATTCCAAAATACTTCGAACCAAAGAGGTATATAAAGACTTGAGGGTATATGCGTCCTTGAAGTCTTTAGAATTCCTTCTAATAAAACCAAGCATACAATAGGCTCTAGACACAACATAATAAATATGACTAGAAAAACTTAACTTATCGTCAAAAAATACTCCTAAATCCTTTACTTCCAGTACACGATTAAGCACAAGGCCATCTATAGTATAATCAAATTTAACAGGATTTAAAATATGAGTATACGATACAGAGCAACATTTAGAAACATTGACATGTATACCATTATTAGAACACCAATCAGACAGCCTATTAAGATCAGCCTGTAATTTATTACAGTCTTCTCTACTTGAGATACAAGAGTATAGCTTTAAATCATCCGCGAATAATAAACATTTAGAATACTCAAAGACTAAAGGCAAATCATTAATAAAAAGTATAAAAAGTAAAGGACCAATATGTGTCCCCTGAGGTATACCGGAATAGGCATCAATTGAGAATGAAGAAGAAGTATTTTTAATTTTAACAATAAGTTTCCTGTCCGTCAAAAAACTCTTAAAGAATAGTAATAGATTCTTTGAAACTCCAAATGAAAGGAGCTTACGTAACAAAATATGATGACTGACTGTATCAAATGCTTTAGCAAAGTCGGTATATATAACATCACACTGAGACCTCTTCACCATGGCAGTAATAATTTCGCGAGTTATTATAAGTAAATTAGTACAAGTAGATCTATGTGGCATAAAGCCATGTTGCCGTTGGGAAATAAAGCCTTGGACTTGGTAGAATAGTTTATCCTTTAAAATCATATCAAAAATCTTAGCAAACGGACTTTGTTTTACTATAGGTCTATAATTAGTTATCATACTACGATCACCTGACTTAAAAATTGGTGAAATAGAACAAATTTTCCAGCAATTCAAAAATGTACCTTGTTTCAGACATATATTAAAAAGTTTTGTAATAATATCAACAATATTAAGAGAGCACTTTTTGAAAAATATCGGGGGATATGAGCCGATTGAACATTTTGTATCATCCTTCAGAGTATTAATTGCTTTGGAAACATCTTCAATGGATATATCAATAGCACATTCGCCATCACGGCTTCCAGCTGGATACAAATTAGAAGTATCCAATGAAGGCTTAACAAAAGTGCTCTGAAAGTATTTAGAAAAGAGGTCACATGTATCCGAAGTATTATCTGATTGTAAGGTATCAAAATACATATGGTTCGGTATTCCATCATTGTCCTTTTTACTGTTAATAAAATGCCAAAAAGCTGAAGAATCGGACTTAATTTTGTTTTCAATTTTAAACATATACTGCTTATAAAGAAAATTTCTAAAAAAGTTGTATTCTTTACGCGCCAATTCGAATCTTTTGCGGTTAACGTGGCAATTGGAATTTCTGAACTGCGTATATGCTTTATTCTTTAAATTGCGCATATGGCATAATCTTGCATTAAACCATGGAGGCTTATTGGTAAGATTGGATTTGAACTTTGGTACATGTACGCATATGGCCGCATCAAAATTATTACAGATAATTGAATAAAGTATATTTGGATCATCGACATCATCCAGCGCCGACCAATCAACTGCTTTAAAATAATTATTTAAACCATCAAAATTTGCTTTATTAAAATTATATTCTAATGAACGGCCAGCTGCTCCACTGTCAAAAGAAAGGAACTCAAAATAAAATTCCAATGCCTTATGATGTACTGTATTTAGAGAAACTGTTGAGCCAGCTGCGTTGCAGGATACTTTCATGAAATCATTTGCAAAAATTAAATCAAGAATCCTACCGATATCATTTTTAACACCATTGTGTTGATGTAAATTATTTAATAAAAAGAATCCAGTTACATATTCATCAATATCAGTAATTATATTATAAGGCAGTAAAACCTTATCTTGCATAATCCAATATATATTAGGTAAGTTAAAATCACCAAACACTAAAACATATTGGTTTGTAAGCAAGCCATCAAACAAGTTTTGAATATTTTCCAAATGATATCGGTAAGTGTCCAAACTACTATTTGGAGGAATGTATGAATTAACAATGTAAATGGTGTGATTATTTCCAAAAATAAGTTTAATACATAATTGTTCAATAATATTAGTAAAATTAAGAGAAACAAACTCGGATTTTAAGTCAGCTCTCACAGCTATTAAAACACCACCACCTTTAGTCTTCTCTGATGATGTATAGCAACGATCATGACGATAGACGGAATAATAATTATCAAAATACTCTCCACTGTTAATGCTATCGTTAAGCCACGTCTCAGTAATAATAATAATATCATATTCTCGCGCTGACATAAAGAGTACGAAATCGCGAGCTTTTGTTCTCATACCACCAACATTTTGATAATAAACTGAATATTGAGAGTGTAAAGTATTACAAACAGTGTGTGTTGTTGCTATATTATTTTTTATTTCAGCATCATCAGTAACGTTTAAACAGCTTGCAGTAGGTTGAAGTACAGCAGAATCGATGTGAGGAATATTCAGTTTTTTGAAACCTGACCCTCTTTTTGCGGAAGAACACCAATGTTTCGAGGTTTACGTCTTAAATTATAAGCAAATTCTCGAACTAGGGTATTTATTGGCCAAATATTAGGATCCAAAATCTTACAAAAAACTTCATCCGAGACAGCCAATTTGAAAGATGAAATGGTCCTTGCCTGAGGAAACTTAAATTTGTGGATAGAAATGTCAGCATTCTGACCCAATTTAGATTTTAAATAGTAGTCCACTTCCCCTGCTGTTGTACTGCTTGCAAGACGAGAAACAAAAACAAATTTTTTAGGTGGAACAGCTATAAGCGGCTTAATAACTGCTTGTTGATTTTGTGGAATATTAGTTGAGATCTGGTGTAATGGCTCTAAAGTTGATTTTACGATTGATGAAATATTGACGGCGTTACTTAAAGGAGATGGAATGATTTGGGAGGAAGTTGCTTTCGCAGATGTTAAAGGAAAATCAAATTTATCATTGGCTGATGCGGAGGTCGGAGAAACAAACATTATAGAGTCGGAATTAACTGGATCTGGTGAAGGAATGGTTAATGTTAACTTCTTTTTCAAGTTTGCATCGTATTGATCCAGACTTTGGTATTTATAAAATAGTTCACCAAACAGCGATAGTTTGGATTGCACCGACTCAAATGCTTTATTAAGCTGATCAAACTCCTCTTTATAAGATTTAAAAAATTTGAAAAAATCTATTTTTATATTTTTACAGCGAGGACAAGCCCAATGTAGGGATTTTTCCAAGTCTGCCAACGAATCAGCGTCACGTGGCTTAAGTCCAGCACACTTTATATGATAGTTACCTAGGCATAACCAACATGATACCATACGGTCACTTTTAGATACAGCACAATTTGATTGCAGACAATCCATTCCTTTCTTTCTTTTTTAGTGATCAAGGATGCAAATCGAGGTATAAGTGTGATATTAATAATGATCCGTTATTAAGAGTACGTATTAAATATGTGTTGTTGATGGTTTATTGCTATTTTAAGCAAATTGAAAACTTGCCACAATTAAGAGCAATGAAAAGTCACTGAGTTAAATCTTTTGCTGTTAAGAGTGTTTAATTATATGTATGCAAATATGTATAATGTATATGTACAAACAAATGTGAACGTGTGTTTGAAAGAATGAGCGTATATAGTCTATAAATTAAGGAATTTATTTTTGTTTATTTCATTCGTTTATTATTTTACTGATTAAAAATCAAAAACCACACAAACCGACAAAATGCAATACGAAGTGCCAATTTCACAAACAAAGTACTGGACAAAAAAAAAAAAAATTAGCTTAAGACTAGAGCCATAAAAATATTTAACGAATTTCCAAAATCAAAAATTGGCTTTAGATTTAGTATCGCTTTACGAAGTACATTTGTATGTGAAACATGCATTCACATATTTAATTTATTCATCCAATTAACAAACTTTTTCTTGATTTTCTTGAAGCAAAAAAAAAAAAAAACAAAAGAAAGTACATTCGTCTATACCGACTTAAAATTCAAAAATTCGTCTTCAAACCGAACTTTTGCTGCAATAAGGTCATAACTCAAAAATTATGTTCTACAGAAAACGACAACTCAGTGGTGGAAAATATTTTAATCCTGTTTTAATTATGCTGTATTTAGAAACAAGATATTTTGAGTTACGTCACTGTTGAAGCAAAAGCTCGATTTATATGAGTATTATACTTTTATTATTTTTATGTTGTGTTTTTGTAAAAAATTCAAATGTGTATTTATTCGGGAATGTGAGTTTGTATGACTTAAAATTCGTTTCTTTATTCCCTCATTCTTTTAGTCGCTGGATGGTTAAACATTTTAGCAAATGGTTGAATGTCATTTCACAGAGAGATTCCCATGCGAAAATATGTTTTTGCATAAAAGCAGAAGCACTGCAGCTGATATGCGATGAAATTTTTGATGTGCTTCTGTAGAATATTAAAACATGTAAATTTATAAACATGGTAACCGAAATTTTGTCAACCTGGAAAAATTAATTTTTATTTTTACTGAAGTGGAATTATGCTTATGACTTTTACCGCAAGGCTTTTTGAGTTTTATTTGGCTGTTCTCCTACAGCTACTTGCGCCTCATAACCATATACATATGTATGAAGTATTGATCTTACAGATAAGCATCTGGCGCAGCTGGGGCTGCCACTATTTTGTTACATTGGTGTCACTTAGTGTTTACGTGCCAATAGTGCAAACAGTGTTTTCCGTTTCAAATGAATTATTTTTTATCACAACACAAATAATATTTGTAATGATAATTTCACAGTCTAAATATATAAGAGGTGGTTCAATGGTGGTGCACGTTGTTCATTTTAAATAAAATAAAATCTTTTCAAATAATTATCTGATTAGTTTTTATTATAACGTAAAAATATATAATAAAGAGCTCAATGTCGTTAATCTGTCGCACATTAACATTGCGATGTCCTAGGAGATAATCAATTGTCCGACTGTGCATTACTTTTCAACTAACTTAAAGTTAGCCACTTAAAAGTCAGTACCCACAGAAAAATATGTACAAATCAAGGCTGATTTTACATTTTTCGGTGGTAATATTTTATTTTATTAAATTCAATTTCATCCTACTTTTTTTTTTTTTGTTAGCCTCTGCTGGGAATCGAACCACTAAGCCTCAGGAGTGGAGAGCAGCCAACATACCCACTCAGCTATCGCAACATTTAAAACGAATGCAACAATAGGCAATTTAATTCAAGAGTTATTTACCGTGTATGTGTGTATGCTATTATTTGAATTTTGGGTTAACGCTGCACTACGTTTCAGCTAGCTTATAGCCAGTACACAAAAAGTGATTGTATTGTAGCTAATTTGAAGCTAGTCCATACAAGTTAACGTAAAGTTAATCATTTTAGTAGTCGATTACTCAATGTCCGACAGGGATGAACTATAAGTCGATTTTATTTGTAGTCGACTACCAATTTGCTGGCAGGGATGTTATGCCCATTGTTGTCTCGCTTGCCTACTCCAGCTAAACTCCGTTGCAAATTTTAATGATAATTCAAAATAGAACATTATTCTCCACTAGAGGAAAATTGCATGCAAATAATTAATAAGCTAGTATTGTTGCAATTAATACATTTACCTTCAGCGGCATTTTCATATAAATAAACAAATAAAAATAAAACTAATTTTTTCCTATCCCCATAGGGATTTAAAAGGAAATAATCTAGCTTAAAGGTGACCCCAAAACGAGCATGCAACTTTGGGACGTCACAAGGGTTCACCAAAAAACATAAATCACGAAGTCCACGAAGTGTAAAAGACTTCAATAGTTTTAATGCTTCACTTAATTGTGTGCTTGTCTGTGATTAAATTTGCTAAACAAAATATCAAATTAGCTTAGTATAGATAAGCAGACTGCTGGAAAGTGAGATAGTTAGATGGCCAGCCTACGTAAGATCATCACATAATCATTTATAGATTGAAGAAGATTGAAAAAATTAAGAGAGGAAGAAGAAATGTAAATTTTTCAAAAAGAAAATGTTAATATAGTGAACGGGTATTAGGAAAACAATGGAGAAAAGCAAAGCAACTTGTATGTGACGTTGAAATTCCGGAAAGGCTACTGAAGCACTTTCTACACAAAACTCTCAGCGAAATACCTCTAAGGATGTGTAACAAAGTCTCCTCTTCGTCTTGATTATTACAACTTCTATAGGAGTCATTGAAAGTGGTCTAGTTAACGTTGTGGTGTAAATGAGCCATTGTATGTACCCCAGCCAGTAAGTTTTCAAACTTAATTTTTTTCTTTTCGTTAAAAATGTTGATTACTCCAACTTTCGGGCAAAAAATGATTTCCAGTTTTGAGGAAGTAAAATCAAAATCAAGCCTAACAAAATCATAAACAATTATTAATCATATGGTTCGACTATAAAGTTAAAAAATTGTGTTTTTAATTCAAAAATGAACTTAATTATCTATATGCTAAAAGAGCTAAATTAAGTGTAATATTTTAGGCCTAAAAATAGACACTATTAATGTTTGCGGTCTTTTTCAGCTGCTTATATGCCGCCAACATTTCCCTGATGCCAATCAACTCATCAGTAGACTCAAAAAATTCTTAGCAAAAAAATGTCGTTGGCATATAGACGACTCTTACAGCAAATAAATAAGTTCATTTTTTGGACATTCAAAGAACTTTTACTTTTTGATACTTTCAAAAATACAAATCGTAGTAACCGATGCTAACAAGTTGTTGAGAAGAAAAGCAAGAGTTGCAAGACAAAAAAATGTTTTTTGTAGTGACGGTTTGTATTGATAGCCTGTGGTTCTCATTGCGTTCAGGGGAATGCTCGTTGTCAAGCTCCAAACATTCTTTTAAGAATTTTTTTTATCTACCGACGAGTTGAGATAATAATTTTTTGTCATTAAGCAATGAAAAAACTTCATTACTTTTAGCCCGTATGATACATCATTTTTCTTTCATTAATTGGTATAGAATTGATAGAAAGAAACAGCAATTGCTAGAAAGAATCAAATATACAAAACGTAAACAAAACTGACATCTTTTTTGAGTGTTGTATTCTTTTTGTTTTCAAGAAAGCGCTGGGAAATAAAAATGTTCATAAAAACAAGCGTTAAATCGCAAAAACTGTCCATAAGCCGCTGACACAGCAACATTCAAGTTTGAAATATTAGCGGAACTCACCCTTCATTGCAAATTACCCTTGCAGACCTTGCAGATATTGCAACCGTAGCATATGTGCCATAGTCTGCAACACTACAAAATCAAAATGTATGAAACCGAGATTTGCATCACTTAAGCAAATATGCATAGCTAAAAACCATTGCAGATCCGTATTTGCAAATGTTGCTAAATGCTAAAACAGCTGATTGTTTTTCTACATTTCAACACGTAAACTCCTGCGCTCAAAAAACTGTATGACGGCAAGGCCGCCACAAAACATGCCTGTACTGGAATTAAATTAATGCTAACGTTACTCAGAGAAGCATTTACAAAATAGTAAATAATAGTATTATACCTATTATTATGCATCATTTTTATTAAATTTTATAAAATAAGCAAAAAATCGGGCGGTTGCTTCACGTGCAAATTTTATCGACGGCGTTGCTTTTCAAATATTGGCTGCGGCTAAGCTTATCTCATGCGGCAAACTCGCTTTATTAAATTTTGTAAACAAATAGTTTTATTTATTTGGGAAGAAAATGAATACGGAAGAAAGTAAAAATAAAATTAAGGCAATTAAACAAAAAGTCAACAATAAAAGACGGCCAACGAAAAGATGAATAAAGAAATTTTTGCAATTTGTGTTCTAAACTTCCTTCTCAATTTGCAAAACAAAAATATTTATATTTTCCGTTACTCTAAAATCAGCTGATATAATTATTTTGCTAAACACTTGAAAAAGACACTCACGCTTTGTAGCAAAAAATCATGCTATATCTGCTAAAATTGCAGATGTGCAACCAAGGGTGATTTCCGCTATTAATATTAAGTTGAAAAACTTTTCATTTTTTTGACATAACCTAATTTCTTATCGATAACTTCAATAAAAATGTTGACAGTTTTGCATTTATCTTAATATAGATAGCTAAACCCTTTTCACATACTAAATTCTACTATTACATTATATTTGCACTGTTCTCCAAAACTTAAACAATGCAAGAAAAATGTAGTATCATACGGGCTTTAGTGACCAAAATTCGTGACATGACTTCGTGGATGTGACCAAAATTCGTGCAACAATCTTTAATAGCAATTTAAAGAAACAAAATTCATTGATCCAGTGAGTCTCAACGTTGGATGAAAATTAATTAATTTTCTCATCAAATTAATAACAGAATTCATATGAGTTATAAACAAAATTCATGTAATGTAATGTAATGATAATTTTATTAGAATTGATTAAATACCTGCTAGAGTTTTGATATCAAACATATTCGTATCTTCACATAAATATGTTTAAGACAAAATGAAATTTCAAAATCTTGCTTTTATTTCAAATATATTTATGCGAACGAAGTGGTTCGATATTGATGGACTTGCATTTGTGGAGGAAGCAATAAGCTCCTGTTTCCTTTACACTATTCGATAAATATGATAGCTAAAGTCTGATCAAGTTTTCTTTATGAACCGATTTACAGTCGTTCACCAGCATTGTTGGCACTAACTACTTCCAGCCTGTAGATGTAAACATGCCTTGTCTGCTTCGTTATCTCTACACATTATTTATTGTTGGCGTTTGTGTTGCCTCTTCAGTAGTTAACTCCTTCTTTACTGTATTAAAAAATAAAAAAAAAATTTAGTGAGACAGTCAAAAAGCGAGCTTGACATTTCATTCCATTGCAACATTCCGTCAAAGAGTCAGTCAGCTGTTTTGTATATTCGTTTGGATGTGATTAAGGTTTGAGGTCAAATTATTTCCTAGTCAAACCATCACAGCATGAAACGTTGTTGCAAGATGATGTTTTCCGTTCTCCATGTGAACGAGCAATCACATGTGATATTTTAAAAATGAAAAACAAACAACAAAAAAACCAAAGACTAAAACAACACAAAAGTACGACGAAAACAAAAACTGCAACAACAACAACAGCAACAACAACCAACTGTGTAATATTTTTGAATTAAACTTTTTATGGTTAATAACTTTTGGTATGTATGTACGTATGCCCGTACTTGCTTCTCGGTTCGTTCAATGTACATATTCTGTAAAAGTGTATGGGAGTGTCTGTTTCACTTAGTGTTCATTTCGAAACCGCACATGTACTACACCTCCTTTGAGCAAGTGAGCGCGTGTGTGTGCGCTTGCAACAGTTCCAGAGTCTGTTTGGCTTAATGATGTGATAGTGTAAAAGATGTAAGTGAATGGGAAATTTTGATGTTTTATGGCATTGACATTTCATTTTACGAATATCGATTTTTTTGCACACGCACACACAAGCAAATGAAATTTGTGTACCTTCCCTCACATGCTTGAACGTTTGTTTGTATGCCTGCAAATGTAGACAATGTGTAACTTGAGCAATATTTTTTCTCGGTTTGGCAGAATTTTTTTTTTTTTGTTTTTACTGATTTCGTATTTTTTGGGGTTTTATGTTTCTGTTCTGTTTTAGGTAGTGAAGACTAAAATTAAAATTTTGCTTTTTATACTCGTATGCAAATTGTATTCATTTTTTATTTTGTAACATACTTGCCACAAGCTTTATTTTCTAGTAGCAAAAGCTGCAAAAAACAAATGCGAAACTCAAGCCCATTTTTTTCTTTGGAACATTTTTAGGCAAGTCGGAATCACATACAAAGCTGAATATCAACACTCAAAAATACGTTTGAAATTACATAAATTCACATGCATACAAATATTCATGGCAGCTCACACAAACATCAGAAATTAAGATCTGAAAACGAAAAACTCATTAGGCAAATCAAGTATTCAGGCGTATGAAATAATTTCTTTACAAATAATCTGTATTACGTGTGTTCCGCTTTTCTAATATTTTTTATCTGGGCTAGACCCCGAAAAGGTGCACCAACAAAATAATTCTTGACAACAACGAAATCATGTTGGATTCCAAAAAACTTAAAAAGATGTTTGAAACTCAATCTTTGGAAGGAAGTTCCTTAACGCGGCTTGCTGGTAGGGCAAATTAGTAGAAATCGTCACGAAAGCGTGTGAGCCGTTTATATGTATTGGTGTACAAACAATTGTGTATGACGGGTGGTGTCTCCGTTGATAGCAGCGGAGACACCTACCAATAAATATTAATTAGTTGCGAAAACTGCCACTACCAGTTGCTAGATGTCGCTAAAGTGAAGTATGGCACAACAAAAACAGCAATATTGAGAAATTGACCAACAGTTGCTTTTCTTCGGTTTGTAGCAGATTGACAGAAAAAATACTGCATGTTTTAAAAGTAAAAAAATAAAACAAAAATTTAAAGAAGTATATAAAATTTCAAAAACAACGCAAAATAAAACATACAGATTTCACCTTGTATTACATTCGAAGATGAAGAAAAAACGTAAGGAACTTCGTTCGTAATGGGGTTCCCCCGACCGCATTTCTTTTTTATTAGGGTTTCGTACTCATAGAGTGAAAACGCAACCCTATTACTGAGACTTCAGATCCCATTTTCTAAATTTTCACAGTATGTTGGTTACCTGGCCGCTATTACAACAAATACCAAAAACAACCAAAAGTTAGAAACTAAAGGGTTCCCCATACAAGAAACTTTGAACATTAGATAACATTAGTTGTAAATTTTGCACCCTAGAGCAAAGGTTCTACAACATAAGCACCCAAAAACAAAAAGTTAAGAACTAAAGGGTGCTCCCATACAAGAAATTTAAATAAGATGAAGAACACTACAAACCGACCTGCATTTGCAGATTTGTCAAAATGTTTGTCTCAAAGTTGTAATTTGACAAATATTGCATACCATAGAACTGTGTAGAAAACCCCCCGCGGTGTATGACTTGTTTCGACTGTATTTTCAGAAATATTTAGAGAAATAATTAGAGAACATACGCAGTAAATGTTGAAAAACCCGCATTGGAATAATTTGTTCAAAAAGTATTATTGTTATTATACCAAGGGCAATAATATGCAGAAATTCTTTCCTATTTGTTATAATATATTGTTCAAGAGTTATATAAAAACTTGAGCTAACAATTCTCTACAAAATAATCTGAAATGGCAAAAGTCAACAGTTAATTAATTTCCGTTGACTCAGAATCTTCTTTTTCTATTTCATAGCTAATACTGGGTAACCATTTTGTTCTTATGGAGCATATTACTGGATCCGATGATATTGGCAAATATTCCATCAGGTCCATACAATGGCAACAGTGGATGATCGATTTCGAAGAAAATCATCTTCAGCGATGAGGCACATTTTCACCTCAGTGGATTTGTCAACAAGTAAAAATTCCGGCTTTGGGGTAATAATTATGCAAGAATGATTATTGATTATTGTTTCTCTTTTGTCGATTGTTGATAGATCTGTATGTACGTAGATGCATTTGAGTTAATTATATGCATATCTCTGTCTAAAATAACAACAAACAAAAAAGTTGTGGTACCGTTTTCTATGCAAAATTTGACAAAAACCAAATTGAGCTGTAAGCGTACTTTTACACTTGAAGTGGTTTGTTTCCCGTCAAAAAATTTACTCCAATTCTCATAAAACAATCAATGAGTTAAACATTCCATCAAAAAGCTTGATTGAAAGTGTGTGATTGGTTTTTACTTGATGAAAAATCCACAATATGTGATATTTTTTGTTGCAGCATTTTTATTTGTACGTGTTTACTTTTGTTTGACGAAATAAACATCACGTGGTTTGCACTTGAGGTGGTGGATAAGTCGTAGTGCGTACGAAAAGAAAAATAAGCAGCATGCCATTTTTTCCCTTTCTGTTTGTGTGCCAGGGCATAATAGAAAGGAATGAAATGTAGTCACCAGAAAATTATAAAAAAAATTTCGACACTAACACATATAAGCTGCATGAAGAGTTATTTGTACGTCTCCATGACACTGCAGAGAATTTCAGCTAAGTACATAATAATCACATATTTATACATTCAAATACCTTCAGACATACTCCCATACCAAATGACTTCAAATACATGTACATGAAGTGGACTGAACACCCATACTGTGGACAGCTTCTACCGATGAACACTTCCTGTAATTGAGTGACTACCATCAGCACATCAATCATCTTGAGAAAGAACAAAAGCACCCATGACTGTGAAAATTGCATAATTTTCTTATTTTATGCATGTAAAATATTTAATTGAAGTAAACTAATCCAACAAACGATAGTGTGCACTTTTTGATTTAAAGTTACTACAGTGATACCTTCTGCATTCATGCATAAAACATATTACATGTACTGAAAATGTGATTTTAATTCTAATAGCTCACATACTTTATAAACTTAAAAATTAAAATCTCGCTCTCCAAAGAATACAAAATAATTAAAAAAAAGTCTAGTAACCCCTAAAATAATAATATTTTTTTTGGGCTTATGCAGTAAATATTAAATTAATTAATTTTTATTATTCAAACTTTTCATTCTAGTTTTATATTATATTACAATTATCGGGCTCATGCTGGTTCGATATTATATTTGTGGTTGATATAAATGAAACTATATATAAAGAAGATCCACTCTAATGCAGGTATTATTGCAAGAAGGTAGTGGTGGAAGTGAAACAGCCATGATCCTCAATCAATAAGTTTTCAACTTTTCTTCTTCAGAAATGTTGATCAATTTTTCAATGCTGAAGAAGTTAAATCGAGTTGAAAACCCAAAAAAGTAATTTACAACTGCGAATATAGAGTTAAACTACATCTTGAACGATGTTCGACCACAAGTACACTAGTAAGTACTTATTTATCTGATACCAAACGTATAATGAATTGGTCATAGAACACATATTACGTATACGATCATAGTAACAGAAAATGAAATCATTTTAAATATTTTCACAGGGTGCCAATCCGAATTGCCAGTAGACTTCACGAAAAAATAACTACACATGCACCAAGTTCCTTACGCTTTTTTCTTCATCTTCGAATGTAATAAAAGGTGAAATCTGTATGTTTTATTTTGTGTTGTTTTTGATAGAAAATTGAAATAGAAGAACGAATTACATCAGAAAAATTCAAATATTCCAGGAGTAATATTTATTCAAAAAAAAAAAAAAAATATTGTACACATGTGTGTATCTATGTTTCATATCAAAAAAAATATATATAGTCGTTACGGATTCTAATAACTGGCTACTTTCGAATCCAATGTTTCCATTTCTTGCATCATTTTCTGTTTCTTCCGGAATTGTTGTAAGTGTTGAGCACTTACTCATTTTTAAATTTTATATGCTTCTTTAAATTGTTGGAATGTTTTATTTTTTTTTACTTTTGACGCCTGCAGTATTTTTTTGTCAATCTGCTACAAAACGAAGAAAAGCCACTGTTGGTCAATTTTTCAATATTGTTGTTTTGTGTTGTGACATACTTTACATTACGACATCTAAGTGTCCGTTTTCACAACTAATTGATATTTATGGGTTGGTGTCTCCGCTGGTGTCAAATAGTTTCGCTACTTACCGACCATCATACACAATTGTTTGCTGACAGATACACCAATACATATAACCATCTCACACACTTTCGTGACGATTTCTACTAATTTGCACTACCAGCAAGCCGCGTTAAGGAACTTCGTTCCGAACTCGATATTTGGTACAAGATGAAATGTGTTTCCTTAGAGTTACATTCAAGTTTTCATAAGAAAACTTAGCAAATACAATAGAGGAAATAACAACATATAAATATTATTATTATCAAATTTAATTAAAACATCACGATTGCAAAAACACCAAGAAAAGGCGAAACCGCTAAAACCAGCTATGCTGGATAAACTATCATTTAATTGTGGTGTACTAAAATTACAAGGAATATAAATCGAACCAAGCAATACCCGTGTGAGTACACTATCTACTTTTATTTCGATACATAAAAAACATGGGATACACCTAAGTCAAGACGACCTTTTCAAACTTCAATGCACCTCTAACAGCAATACCTACTCCCTGCGATAGTTCACAGGGAGTAGGTATCCCTAATAAACGAATAACCATCCAAATATACTTTATGCCTGCTACTTAAATGGGTTTCCTGAATAAAATCTATGTCTATGTTATTTTTCTTTAAGGTATTTACAAGTTCATCTCTTCTACTCAACTCTTCGAATGACCGAACATTAAAAGTAAGCAGTATAAATACATAATGGATAATAAGGAATTTTAACTTCCTCCAACAATGCAACACAGTTCGTTTTTGCATTCTCCCTTGTCATGGTTTTATATTCATTAATAAATCTTTCAATTTTCTTCTCCAAGGAAACTATTTCGGGGTGACAAATAATTTGTGCGAAATTCTGCAATCAAAGGAGAATTTTGCTTTGCTTTTTTAGAATACGTGTTCAACAACTCTAACCACGTTTGTCAAGACTCTATTACTTTTTTCCTTAACAGATTCCCTCATTTCTCTCTTTACTTTCACGTATTTTTTGTACGGGATTTTTTATATGGGATGAGGGATGACCACTTTGTTTGCAATTAATGCAAAAGGGCAGGTTTTCCCCACCAGATACAAACTGACATTCTCCGGGACCATGTTCTAAATCGCATTTATCACACGCATATGGTCTGTTGCAATTCCGAGATGTATGCCCCCAATGCAGACATCGCCAACACTGAATTTCCTGGAACTTAACCCTCTGATTGAAAATAAATTTTATACCCGATATTTCCAATGCCAACTTTCCGGCCTATAAAGTCACTTAAAATAGACCCGTATCAATTAAATTTTTTTTAGAATAATCCGTGGAAAATTTTTAAACGTTCTGCACTGAATCAGGTATTAATAAATTAATTTCATTCTTGATCAAATTTAAATCCAATTTATAATAAATTCCACGCAAAATTAAGCTAATACGTTTTAATTGAGTCGGTGTTTATGAATGTGTCTCAATTTTCTTATCCCTTAATAGCTGCATCATTTCAGAATGAATAGCAGCATCTTTGACAAGAAGCTTTTTTTGAATTTACTCTTATTAAAAATTTTGTAAAAGATCCTTTGTACTAAATTGGTAAATCAGATCTTTAATGTTAATATTAAAAAGCAAAATAGGAGGACAAAACAATTCATCTTTCTGCGAAATTACTATCTTTCTCGAAATCTATCTCCCCTAAAATCGAAAACCTATTCTGTGAATTTTGAAACAAGCTTCCTTTATCAGATTGTCTAGAGCTGTCCTGATGTTTACTAATACAATAATTATTAACATCTACTTCTTAAAGTTTTAGGTCTTTTAATTTTCTTTATTAATTTTTCGATATTTCGCTAACAATTTGTCAGCATCGTCAGGAATCTTTAATTGGTTTTATTTTAAAGATTCCTGACGATGCTAACAAATTGTTAGCGAAATATCGAAAAATTAACAAAGAAAATTAAAAGGCCTAAAGCTTTAAAAAATAGTTTTATTAATTTTAACAATAAAGGTCAAAAATTATAGATAAAATAATATATTAACATCTACCTTATTTTGCTTCCTTTACGTTTGTTTGCAGGTAAGAAATTATCCTCTGCGTCAGCTGCTGCAGGTGCAAGAGAAAATTCATCATCCAATTGTGTAACTTCACTGAATCCTGATTTATCATGATATAGACATGACACTTACTGCCTTATCAGTACCTTTAATAATATTACGCACAGGCTGACCAAGCTTCTCAGCATTTAGAGAAAGAGGTTTCTTGACTCCATTAAATAAAGATGGCCTAGGACCAAAACGATAGGCAATTGTTTATTCGGAGGCAAATTTTTGTATGGATCCAAAATATCCTCAATAGGTGAACAGTGCATTGAAAAACAAAAGCTTTATTCGAAATGCGAAAAAAATCAAAAATTTCAATTCAGAAAAAAATTTTAATTTTCAATTGTTTTGTTTTATTTGTTTATGCTTGTATGCTAAAAAGTTTAACAACAGCTTGTTGTTAGTTTTTCGTTTTTCGACAAGAAACACACCCTCTCTTCTGGATTTCTAAAATGGAATTTCATTTCCAAATTTTGTGGAAAGTTTGTCATTTTCATTTCATAGCTTCATAACAAATAAAGTTTCAAACAAAAAAGCCATAAATGACTAAAATCGGTGGACAACTTTGGAATTTCTTCACCAAAACGCAAAAATTGCAGTTTCAACCGTCCACCGGACGAAGCCTAAAAATTACAAAAAATATGTATTAATTCAGGTCCAAAAATTAACCTTTTCAAAAAATATTTGCTGTATTTTTCAGCTGTCTATATGCCGACGACATTTCGTTGGTGCTAATCAGCTCATCAGTAGACTTGAAAAATTCTTAAAAGTTTGTTTGAAACTTAACTACTTATTCCATAATTCCCACGAACAGAATGAGAATCAGAAATGTTCAAACAAACCTTTAACACAGCAAACATTTCATTTTTTTTTAAAGTTCATTTTTGGACCTGAATTAATACATTTCAAATAAATACAAGCAAATAAATAATTAAGTTCATATTTGAATATTCAAAAAATTAAAAAAAAAATTTATTAAATGAAAGTAGTATGCAGGAAACATTTTGTTTGCCTCCCAAAATAAAGCAATTTCAACTGACGGAAGTAAAAAACAACTTACATACCGATACCCAAAAGGCGAAAATCCGTAACTGTACATGTATATTTTTTTTCTAGTTCTACGTGTTTCATATAGAAACACCAAACTATAGAAAAGTCAATGCTGAATACTAAGTTAGTTAAGGAATTTTGCCTTTGGGGTATCGATATGTAAGTTATTTTTTACTTCCATCAGTTGACATTGCTTTAGTTTGATAAGCAAACAAAATGTTTCTTGAAAATTCATCAGCATATCTTTATTTTTCGATTTATTAATGCTGTTTTAAGGAACAAAAACTTTCGAACTCTTGCAAAAAGTTTAATTTTTTTCTTGGCAAATAATTTGTATTTTCTAAATTACTCAGCCGATTAAAACGAATTCTTCAGTTCAGTTGTTGAAAGATAACATTGTTGTTAAATTTCGGTTTTTCTATTTTTTTTTTTTTTTGCAATATTGTAAACCGTTTTTGAGTTGAGGGAATATATGTTGTCCAACCTCCTCCATTTTTAAAATAACGGTATATCTGAAAAACAAGAGCTAACCTAAAATAACAACGGTTAGCAGCACTGAATTCAACGCACGCAAATTAGGTTTACCCACTGAAGGCCCCGTCTGTTATTAGTATGTCTTGTTACACCATTGTTTTCCTCAATATTAACAGTTGTTTGAGGCCAAATCTAATCATGTGTATATGTAGTTTTTTTACATTTTAATAACAGCTGGAAAAGTAAAATTTGTCCTTAACTGCAACTTGAACGATCAGGTTTGCCATTGACTCTTCCTCTAGACCACTCTTATGAGTTAACCAGACCGCTACTGTCCTTCGTTTGTTGCTTTCTGATGGATATTGTCCATTTTTCTAATTCTCCTCTAATAAGACTATCGTTGGAGCCAAAGCATGGAGTGAGAAATGCAATTTCCTTCCACTCCTTACTTAGCATAGATGTCGGCCATCTGATTATCTTTATGCTCTTTGTGTCCTGGAATCCAACCCAAAATATTGGGTTGATAGAAAAAGCACAGAAAAGCACAAGGAATTTACTTATTTGGCTGGGGTACATACCATGGCTGCTTCACGCCCACCACGGCACCCAAATGACTTCGAGCAGAGGTCATGACTAATAGCACAAACTGTTTTTAAGCGGCAACGTTTTCCCATCCTTCTACCTGAGTTCTTAATTACTGATTGATTGTTTTTATTTAATCTTATTCATAAACTTCCAAGAATAATATTTTCTAGCTCTAGTTTTCTGCCCACCAACCGTACAACCCTACCTCTTGTATAAAAATTTTGCGTACTAAAGACAAATATACATTTGAAAATTCACAACAAAAGAATAACAATACACTGCTATTGGAGGGAAGCCTCTGTGTTTCTAAAGCGATTTCGTAATACGTAGAGCTACATTGTGTAAAAGTTCACTATACAGAAGTTTTAACGATTGGATTAATTATTTACTGATGATGCCCGAGTATGACATGGTTTTGTAAGAAATTAATTCTGCCAAGACCCAGCGGTTTTATGATAAGAAGAGGAGGTTAACGTGCTTAGAAAAAATTTCGCGGAAAAAGACTACTAAAACTTTTCTATTGGAGTTCACATTACCAACAATAAAATTAGCCAATTAGTTTTTTTTTTTTTTTTTTGTTACAATACAAATTTAAGCATGAAAGACAGGCAGTCTGTATGACTGTGGAAGAAAACTCTAAATTTTCACTTAACCGTCACATAAAAACACACAACTGCAATAAACCATAAACAGGGGTATAAAAATATGCAAATTTATTTCAATGTTCATAAGCGTAATCATGATTACGACGATTCTTTTAACAAGATTCATATGGAAATTATAATATTCCATAATTTTATTTGCCAAGATAAACTACAGCAATGTTGTAACAGCAATGTTGAAGCAGAGAAATATGCTAAAGAGGAATGAAAGAAAAAGAGTGAGAAAAAAATCAACGAAAGTAGTTACCAAGAGTCAATTTAAAATTCAATGACTCTGTTTATCTTGTTTAATGTGATCTTATCGCAGCTGTTGACGACATTAACACTTTCTATAGAAAATTATGACGATGACAATAACGACGACGTTGTTTATATTTTGCAACTCTTATCACAAACACACATTGTATTTAAACAAACATCTAAACGAAAACAGCATAAAAAGTTTAAGCACGTAGAGGCAATGAGCAAAACTTCACCACACGTCGGAGAGGACTCACCATGGCTTGTGCTCCAAAAAGCTTAATACCACCAACTCAGTGGTAGCAAAATGAAAAAAGCTTTACAATTGCTTCTTACACATGGTGCAAGACAAATAATCCTTTTAACTTGTCAGTCATCGCAGCTTCATCATCACGGACGGTTCCAAACTCGCTTCACAAAACGCGTTACACTGCTCCACAATAAAGATTGTAGAAAAGGAAAAAGGAATACCTAAAATAACAACAAAACAGAATAAGTTTTGTTTACCAACCACCTCATCCATCTATCCTTCTTTAACTCTCTTTTCTGCTGACTTGTGTATAACAGTGCTTAGCAGAATAAACACAAAGAGGAAGCTCCATAGTTTAAAAGAAACAATAAAACTGCAACACGACTGATTGATTGATTGATTGATGGTTGGCTGGCATATTTGTTAGTCAATCATTTTTACATAAAATAGTTCAAATGAAATGAGTGTGAAGTGAAAAGTAATGGTAACTTTTTATATGTAACAACAATTTCCTTTAAAAAGAATATTCAAAATACAAAAGTTATGGATGCAAAGAGTGTAAAATATTAAAAAAAAAAAATAATCCAGTACTTGGACAACAACATCTTCAAATGTTTGTTATAATTTAATTTCTCGTGATCCTTAACTGTTATCAGCAAGCTCTCAACACTGTTGTGTAATAAGATTCATGTGTTTTTTTTTAATGTCCCTGTATGTGTGTGCGTGAATGTGCTAAAATAAGATAAAAAAAAAAAACATTACAGCCATACAAAATAAAACATCAAAATAAAGGTCACTTCATTCATGTTAGAATTTTCCAAAGTGTCGTTATGTTGGCTGTCGTAAAGTGTCATCTGACAAATGAGCATCGTCATATTTATTCATGAATTGTTTATGTTGCTGACACAATTCGGTCAGTTGGTCGTTGACATGTACGTATGCATTTATGATTAACTCTATATGTTTGTGTGTGTGTGTGTGTAATCGTTGTGTTGTCACATGTTACGCATAATTAATGACAACAATACCGTGCCTCCCCAAGCATCCTGCAATAAGCACCTCGTTTGCCATCTGATTTTCTCATTTTATTAATAAAATCTCCTCTGTGTATATTTGCTGTTTGCCGACAAACTAGAATTGTGAATTGTTTTTGTAAACGAGTGTACGTGTGCGTGTGTGTGTGTGTGTGTGTGTGAGTTCAGTGTTGCTAAGAGAGTGTTTGCTGAAAGATAAACGGAAGCTTTGTCTCATATGAATTTCCGTTGGGATATGAACATAAGAAATTTATATTTTGTGTTTTTAGCATGAAATGAAAATAATAAATAATGTGTTAATTACGTGCATACATACACACATGTATATAATTATATAGACATGTAGCGGAAATAATGCTAGCTCTACAAAAGTATATTGTTCTCCAAACTAAAATTAAGCAAGATCAATCTTATCCTACAGTTAAAGCCAAATATTACCCATTTTAATTGCTCTTGTTATATCCCATTCGCGTTTTAATTCGAATTCAAAAGTATGAAAAACCTGCAGAACATTCTAGCAAAAGCAATTTACCAAAATATTTCAAAATAAATCAATATGGAAATCTTACAATGCTATGAATATTTTTACATAGACTGTATGTTATGTCAGATCCCAGTCCTTAAGCCGCTGGACATAAAATATACTGACGCGTCTTAGAAAACGAATAGGATACAGAAAGTGAGAAAATCTCATCAAAACCAATTTTGAATGGGTGTGTCAGTTTGATTTTTCAAAAATTGAGTTGTATTTTTTCCGCCGCAAAACAAAAAAAAAACAACAAGAAATGCTATTAACAAATAGTTTTCAGCAAAAATTAACATAAAATGCTGATCAACTAAATTTATGTATTAGAGGAGTCGATTTAGCAACTAAGCCATTGATTTTTCAACCGATTTGGGCATAAGGAAAAAGGTTTCCCTACAACCTATAAAAAATTATTTTTGAGTCGTGGGATTTAAATTTTTTTTGCTGGGGAACTCCCTATTTAGGAGGTGTGGCACGGGCTGGGGTATGTTCCTAAAATAAATGGGTGAGAAACTAGTGTTTATCCATATTATACCTCTACCGCATTTAGACGCTTGGAAAATGTAATTTTCTCCCCGCGGTGCCCGTTGGGGAAATAAATGTATAAAAGAGCCCTTTTAATTTTTCTCACCAATATTTTATTTTGAACATAGCGACCACTTGAAAATAAAAAGAAATGCGGTCGGGGGACCCCCGTTACGAACGAAGTTCCTTACGTTTTTTTTTTCATCTGTGAATGTATACAAGGTGAAATCTGTATGTTTTATTTTGTGTTGTTTTTGATTTTTTATAATTCTTTAAATTTTTGGAACATTTTTCAACTAATTAATATTTATTTGTATGTGTCTCCGCTGCTGTCAGTGGAGACACTGCCAATCATACACAATTGCTTTTCGACAGTACACCAATACATATAAACAGCTCACACGCTTTCGTGACGATTTCTACTAATTTCCACTACCAGCAAGCCGCGTTAAGGAACTTCGTTCCAAAAAGAAATGGCTAGATCAGATGGCAATTTGTATTTTCAGAAGAGTAAGAAAAGGCATCTCCCTCAAGTATATAAGTAGATATTGTTGAATGTAGTGGAGAATTCGCTACCACTTCAAATGAGAGATGGGTACATACAGGTTCCAAAAACTGAGCACTCATTCCCCTTTTAATTTCACAAAGATTTGTTTTTTTTTTTTTTTTTTGGTCTTCTAGTGGAGATAAAATTTACTGTTGAATCTCCTAAACTTTTATAGAGCTACTGCACATGAAAAATAATACATAATCTTAAGGAAGCAAAAAGTCATTACTATACGTTGGCCGGCTATCGGTAATTCGCAAAATAACTATAATAATTATATCAATTACTTGTTATTTGTGAAAAACCGGTAACATTGGATAAAAAACACTCCATCAAAGTTTTTTTAAGTTTATGAATGTTTTTCAGCTCATGATAAGTTTACGTGTTTTTTTAACGAATATTTCAACCGTATGCTGTTGCAACACTAGCAGCAACAAAAGGTTTCTAAAAATATTTGAAGATGTGTGTTCGATACATATATGTGTGTGTGTGTGCGTGTGTGTTTGTGTGTATGTGTATGTATGTAGTCACCTTTTAATGCAAAGCATTGTTTTGCTGTTGCTGCTTACAAAGTATTATCGACCTTTGTGCAGTTATTAAAGTCTCTCCTACTCTCTCGCAGAGCACTGAGAGTTTAACATCAAATGCAAGCCAACTAAAAAGTATTGAGAGCGGCGAATTGTGCAAAGGGAAATAACACAACTTCCGTTAGAGGAAATGAGAGTAACAACTGGAGAGAAATGAGTGATAAAAGCTTCACGTTACTCAAGAAAACCAGTTTGTGCAATGGTGTAGTGATAAAGTTTTTGAACACATTACTTAAACGGATATAAATAAATAGCAATAAATAACATAGAAATAAAAACTGTATCATATAAAAAAAAATCTTTTAACAAGTTCTCATGATTAAAATCCTAAAATATTAAACTATTTTATAACTAATTAAAATTCTTTTATTAGCCATACTTTATCAGGAAGAAAAAATAATAATTGTAAAAAAAAACTAATTAAATCACTTTCATATTATAATAATTATGACACTTCAACACATACTGCGAATAAACAAACAATAAAAAGTGAAAGTGAATTGCACGAAATAGCAACAAAAAAAGTGTGTAAAAACATAAAAGAAAACTCAGCACAAAAACAAAATTAAACTAACTTCCGGTAATAAGGTCGTAACTGACACACACACACACACACAACCAAACGTTTATACATGCATACATACTGAAATAAATACTTGAGTTTGGTTGTGAACATTCGTGCATTGCGATACTTACAACTGAACACGTATACAATAACATTTACGCTTAACGGTGTTCGTTTGATTGTGCCCGTAGAAGTAATAGCGAGCACGTGCTTAGTGGTAATGACATACATTTCGTGTAATTAAATTTACTCTGTTTATATACATTATCGCACTTCGTTATTTTCTGCTGAAGTTGCTGTTGTCGGCGAGGTTAATGTTAATATTGTTGTAGCTGTTGTTTATGTTTTATTTATTCACTCCTCCTTTTTTTTATTTTCTCACTCTGCTTTGCTGTTATTTTCAAGGATATTTCTTTATAATAACGATTATAATACTACTTAACTTATTTTCATAAAAACCCTCACACACACACCCATCCACACGCAGCCATCTAAACAAATCGCATTTCGTATAGACAAAGTTGTTCATAAACAACTACAGCAACCAACAACGAGAAGAGGCATCATCATAAGCAGAATTAAAGCGAGAAAAAATAATCCGCCATTCAAGACCGGACTGCAAAAAAGTATTGGAGGATATTCAAACGTAAGTTGAACAGCACATTTAAAATACACAATCACATTTCTAACTGAGTGAAAAAGAAAAAAAATAATAATAGAAAAAGCAACTTTTTTCAAGTGCCAATTAAAGAAAGTTTTTGTCAAGAGTGTATTGTTTTTAATTAACCCTCAATGCCAAAACGCTTATACAATGATTTTGTTGTTTTTTTCGTGGCATTCGTTTAGAGAGTGTATTTCGCTTTGCTCTTCTTTTATATTAGAGCTCATTACATACAGATTTTCTTGTTAAGAAATGTGCTAACAATAAAAAAATTGTGTTAAGAGCTGTAAACAAAAAACCATAATTGAAGAGTTTAGTTTTCAATTTAGAGTTGCAGAAATGCATGACGACAATGCAGCGGGCGTGTTATAGGGCTGACCGGCGCAATAAGCAAATCTGCAACAATGCATTTACGTACCACTCCGCTTAGTTTAAGCAGAAAACTCAAAGATAAATCTAGTTGTTTATTTGCTATAAGAGCTAATTGAAATATATTGTTTTAGGTCTAAAAATTATTTGTTCTTATTAGTTGTTTTCTATCTTTTTCAGCCGTCTACATTGCGAGATGATAAAAATGTTGTTTATATTAAAGATTTGTTCTGAACGTTTGCGATTCTCATTGTGTTAATGGGAATAATAGAATATATAGTGAAGTTCTATTGACAAGCTGAAGAGCATAGATGAAATGCCGAAGGCATATAGACGGCTGATAAAGATAGAACAAAGATAGAAAAATAATGTCTAACTTACACCTAAAATCCAGCAAAAAGATGTATCATAAATCAAGTCTAAAACATGAATAAGCGACATTATCTTGTATCAAAGATAATGTTTTGTGTTAACATTCAGTTTTACTATTTCAATACGCATGTACATATGTAAGAACTGATCAGTTTGTTTTGAAATTTTAATTTACGCTGAGTCAACTTAGAAATCGATATTGTCCCTTTGCTTTTTCGATAGATTTTTGTATATGAAATTATTTATTTATTTATTTTATTTATTTTATTTATTTATTTATTTATTTATTTATTTTGACAATACAATACAACAAGAATATATCTTATATTACAGTAGTGGTTAGCAATTTGGCAGAAGCACACATTGAGTGAAATTAAATAATTTTAGGATAAGAAAAATCATAAAAAAAGTTACCATTTTTAAACATACAAAAATACAAAACATAAAAAGATTAAAAAAAAGAATGAAAGTTTATAAAACTATTAATAAAAAATCAAAATTTTACAATGTCTTTATGTTAAAAATATATATACATACATCAAGAAAAATGCTTGAATACTGCAGATTTGAAATGCCTTGCATTGCTCATTATTTGTATTTGATGTTTGTATTTCTACCTAGAGATGTACGGTTGTGGTAAAAATATTGATTAAATTTGGGAAAAAAATCACGCATGAGCGCGATCGTGATTTGGAATTAAAATTTCGTGCGTGCTTACCATTTAGGGCAATTCACAAAGATCCACGAAAAAGTTAAAACACTAAATTTTTGGATTTACAAAAAAAAAATGTTGATACAGTTTTCCTGGAACTAATTTTCAATACGATTTATTTTAGCTCAAATTCTACCACATGTAGTGAACATTAGCCTGGGTCGGTTTCTATGGAAGGAAAAAATTTTCAAATGACAACAGTAATTTTTTCCCAATAAAATATATGTAGAGGAAAACCAAAAAATCCAATCCTTGGTTGTATCTACGAGTTTTGTTTTTTCACAACGTATTTCACTGTTTTGTATATGAATAAAAATTAACAACCTGAAAGCATAAGTATCATTTTATTAAGGTCCAATTCCGCGTAGACAATATTTTGGACTGGATGCGTTGCATAATTCTTATGTTCGTTGTGCTTGCAGTGAAATAAATTTCCACTCCATACTTTCCAATATAAGCCATGATCGTTTTGTACATTAGCAGTTTGTTTTGAGTTGACAGCTTTGAATCTCTACCTAACAGCCGGAAAAGTTGTCTGAATCTGTTGTTCAATTCTTTTTTCTTTTGCGAGATGTGATCTATCCGTTACAAATTATTTTGCTTTTGTGCCCAACAGAACTTTTGGTATGTAATTAGCGAAGATATTTATGATATAAGAAAGACAGCTAAGACCAAAAACAAAAATTACAAAATTCAAAGCCAAGTATATTTTAAAATATTAGATCTGTTTCTTTACTTTTTGGGCAAAGTTCGGTAAATGAGAGTAAACTGTAATTTCTCTCCATAAGAGACAAAAACGCACAAAAGTACGGGAACGATCTCTTCCATCAGGCGGCACTGTGTGATCTAATATCCTCTTTTCTAATCAGCAGAATCTGCTGTGTTAAGAATGGAATATTTTATACATAACATTATTAGTTTGAATTGTTTTCTCTGTTGCTTATACAGAACTAGCAAAAACAGAAACAGTGTAAGAGTGCTTCTGATGTGTACTCACCGCACATACCAGGAGTATTTTTGATTACATAGTGTTTGAGCCACAGAAAACCTGATGCACATTTTGGAATCAAAAAACGCTAACACAAATTCCTTTGAGAGAATCCTGGTATAAGCTTAAAAAATTCTAGTTATTCGATTGACTGAACAAGTACCTGCGGTGCTATTCCTGTAACAAGCTAAAATTAGAGACTTCGCCAAAAATCTCTAAGCTCAACTAAGCGAGTTTTAGCGACAACCGTACTTGTAAAGGGTGTTTTTGTTCGATGTATGTATAGAACTTTAAGTTGCGATGGATTGATTATTCGATTGACATGAAATTTATTTATCCGAAAGATAATCTTAAGGCATTAAATTTTAAATATGATTTCTGGCATATGAACGCCACGGCTGGCGCGGATGTAGTCCAATCTGGACGTCCAATTTTCGATGCCTTTTTCCCACATTTGTGGCCGTATATCGGCAGTAACACGGCGAATGTTGTCTTCCAAATGGTCAAGCGTTTGTGGCTTATTCGCATAGACCAATGACTTTAAATAGCCGCACAGAAAGTAGTCTAGCGGTGTTAAATGAGATCACAAGATCTTGGAGGCCAATTCACAGGTCCAAAAAATGAAATTATACGGTCAGCAAACGTGTCTTTCAATAAATCGATTGTGGCACGAGCTGTGTAACACGTTGCGCCGTCTTGTTGAGATCACAACTCCTGGACATCATCGTTATTCAATTCAGGAATGAAAAAGTTAGTAATCATAGCACTATACCGATCACCATTGACTGTAACTTTCTGGCCATCATCGTTTTTGAAGGAGCACGGACCAATGATTCCACCAGCCCACAAAGCGCACCAAACAGTCAGTTTTTCTAGATGTAACGGTGTTTCGACACACCTTTGAGGATTAGATTCACTCTAAATGCGACAGTTTTGTTGGTTGACATAGCCACTCAATCAGAAATGCGCTTCATCGCTGAACAAAATTCGCTCATGAAAATCGAGAACAACGGCAATCTCGTTTTGGGCCCATGTTCAAGCGTTGTTCAGACGTGTGTCTATTCTATTGATGAATTGCCAAACCCAACTGAGAATACATCACTTGACAGCTGTTAAATCAGTCGCCATCTAGAACATTAATGCCAACTTAAAGTTCTAAACATCGAAAAAAACGCCCTTTATAAGCTTTTGTGAGAAGAAATTTAATTTTAGCGCCTTAGCTAAAATCTTAATTTTTTGTTCAAACAAGAAACATTTTTAGCTTCAAAAAATATTTGTTGCTAAAAAATTTACTTTCTTGCAACAAACTATTAAGACTTTAGCAACAGCGCTAAAATTCAATTATCGCCCACAGAAGTTTTTAAAAGTGAAATCAACGCTAAGAAACGCTTAGTTTAGTTTAGAGATTTTTAGCGATGTCTCTAATTTTAGAGAGTTATAGAATACGGCCGCTGGAAAATATTATTCAATCAATCGAGATTGGTTTCATCGCTCATATATGTAAGTATAATAAATTTATATAATAACCGTCTAAGTCATAAAATTTATAACAGGTTTATAAAGCTCTTATTTGACAGATTTTCCATACAAATATGTCAAATAACAGTCTTATAACCCTATTATAATTTTTATAAATTAGCGGGTAAATGTATATTTAAGAAATCTGATTTCTTTTTGGCCAATACTTTTAGTTCTCTCTTTTGAAATTATGAAAAAATTTGCGTTTTGTGATTTTGTTCAAAGTTACAAAAGATACCAGTTTTTCTCTAGTGCACTCATTGCAAAAGGTAATCAACATAAAATTCTTTACAAATTATCCACGTATGTATGTACATACCATGTATCTCCTTTAATGAAATCATAAATTTCAATTTTTTGTATTTATTTTAATTTAAAAATATCATAAAAATGTTTTTCCTTCCGTTACATGTTATTTCTTTTGCCAGCATAAAAGACAAATATTGTTGAATCTACAACATTAAACTTAATTAAACTGACGTTATAATGTAAATTGTATGTCGTTGGCAAAACAAACAAATATTTGTCTATTGTAATAATGTAGATTTTTGTTGCTCCATTTTTTGCTTTTGTTTCTTGTTTTTCATTTATCAGTGTTGTTCGTTTTTCTTTTACATACATATGTATGTAGGTAGATATCACTATGTTTTTCTGTGTGTATGAGTGTGCAACTGCATATACACATAAATTTCCTTGTTCGTCTAAAAGCTTGACAGTCGTATTTACAACATACACGATTTTACCAAAATAAATTTAAATTAATGGTAGCAAAGTTCACCTTAAATATACATACATATGTGTGTATGTATGTATTTATGCAACACATTATGGAACTCCGGATATTAAAACCAAATACACTGCCTAAGTATGTGTACACACACACACACACACGTGAAATGATTTTAAATAACATGGAAACACACTCACATTTTTCGCCATAAAGTTTCGAAGAACGGGAAACACAATTTATCTGGCCTAATGAAAAACCTTTTTTTCGCAAATCATTCTCAAATATGAACTTAATTATTTATTTGCTTTAAGAGCCAATTGAAATGTATTAATTCAGGTCCAAAAATTAACCCTTTTTAAAAAATAGTTGCTGTCTTTTTCAGCTGTCTATATGCCGACGACATTTCGTTGGTGCTAATCAGCTCATCAGTAGACTTGAAAAATTCTTAAAAGTTTGTTTGCAACTTAACTACTTATTCCATAATTCCCATGAACAGAATGAGAATCAGAAATGTTCAAACAAACCTTTAACACAGCAAACATTTCTTTTTTCGTTTTGCAACACTTCTACTTTTCTTTGCAACCTTCCAAGGCAGCTTGATACCAGGTAATCGCATAACTACAACAAACACAACAACAACAAACACTGCATGTATTTTGCTGGTAGAAAAACTGTATAACTGTCATCCGTTTGTTCGCGTATGTGTGTTAGTGTTGTGTATTTTGATAGATATACAGACCAAAAGCAGTAGTCAGCTGGGCTTGTAAGGCTACCTGATATCAAGCTGCCTTGCAACCTTCTATACAACGAGTTACCATCGGTTACTACGATTTGTATTTTTGAAAGTCTCAAAAAGTAAAAGCTTTTTGAATATTCAAATATGAACTTAATTATTTATTTGCTTTAAGAGCCAATTGAAATGTATTAATTCCAGGGACCGTAACTCTTATGACTTTTATCCAAAAAGATCAAGAAATAAGAGTTATTATTGATTTTTAGATAGAAAATAAGAATTGATTTTTAGTATTAATATAAAAATATACAAATCAAAAATAAGAATTGATTTTTATTATTGATATAAAAATATAAAATTCAAAAATAACTTTTATTTTTCATTTAAAAATATAAAAATCAAAAATAACTTTTATTTTTCATTTAAAAATATAAAAATCAAAAATAACTGTTATTTTTCATTTTAAAAAATAAAAATCAACAATAACTCTTATTTTTGATTGTTAAAATAAAAATCAAAAATTTTAAAATCATGGAATATGTTGGAAGAATTTCGCCTAAAAATCCTGATGACACCATCATTAAAAGTTTTCTACGATGTTCATTTATGTATGATTTATTTCTTTAAAAATTGAAAAATAACTCTTATTTCCGGTCCCTGATTAATTTAGGTCCAAAAAATGAACCGTTTTTACAAAATATTTGCTGTCTTTTTCAGCAAAGTAAGAGTTTGTTCGAACATTTCTGATTCCGATTTTGTTCATGGAAATTATGGAGTAAGTAGTTAAGTTTCAAATAAACTTTTAAGAATTTTTCAAGTGTCCTGACAGGCCTTACAGTATTTGTAACCGCTCCAGTCTCTTTAAATATTTTCACAATTTTGCCAATTGCTTGCGTAGTTGGACGATTATGTAAACCATAATCTCCTCTTAAAGCAAGTATGTAGTACGTTTTGATAATTTTTATGCATTGTGTGATGGTTAAGCGATCCATTTTCGTCAATCGTCAGACTTTCAACTGAGAAGAAGAAAAAATTGTTTTGCAACTTTGTTTGAGAGATATTGAATTCCAGTCCTGTACTTTTGGAACCACGAAATGGATAACCCGTTACATTGTCATGCGTTGCCATACTTTAAGATGCAGAAATTCGCCACACATTACAATGGCATCATTGTCAGGATAACGACAAAGAATACTAAAGAAAAATGTGTGGGTATAAAAGGGAGCAAAAAAACGGTATAGTAAAAAAGTGAGTACGAGAGAGAAGAAGTTGCAGAAAAGAGTATACTATTGAAAATAATTTGATAATGACAATTGGCTGACAGTTTTTACTACTTAGAAAATCGTACAACCCAGTAAACATACAAATTTTGTTGGTTACTAAAGTTATTGTTGGACGATTGCCTGGCAATGAAATTGTAAGTCTGTGTTGACAATATTCTTAATGATGACAATTTTGTATTTCCAGTAGAGGTCTTGCAATATTGAAAGATCTCACAAACGTATGTTTGAAGCTTTAGTTGCCTGCCCCTTTTTGGGGATTGGCATTACTTTAATAACCTTCTAACACATTGTCTAGCTTAGGCAGTATGGCACAATGTGCTAAAAATGCGAGCCAATGGAAGCATCGAAGAGCACTAGGAGACTGTGTTGAAATCGCCCAGAACATTTTTAACTGCTGAAATTCAAAAAGTTCCATATCAAATAGTTGCAGATACTCTCCAGACGCCGGGAATTGGTTGACTACTTTCCAACAAGCTAAAATTACTTCCATAGATTTCAGCTACCAGCTTAGCTTTGTCAAGCTGTTCAGTGAGTGTTTGGTCATGCATAAAGAGAAATGATATGTTCAATTAAACCTTATTCTTCACTTTCTTAGTGAATGACCTTTTTCTCTATCTCTTTCTGTGCATGAAAGAAGTTAAAAGTTGGGTGCGAGCTCCTTAGCACACGAAGTTTTTGCATTTTCCGTAAAGTATCAGTATCGGTATTATTGTTTGCATGCCAGAAGCGCTAAGCGCTTCCTCCCTAGATCTGATTGAATTTCTACAACACTTCCTTCTTGGCTCAATCGAAATTTTACTTCACTATCAAGCCTTGTATTCATTATTAATGTCAGCTATAGTGGTGATTTGAAATCTTTATTTTAAATTTTCTCACTTTCAAAATGAGCTTCTCGATTTGATCTCTTTTCTTCCTTTGTTATTGAATAATCGAGCCATTATAGCCACCCATAATTAAACACAGACAACTCGTAAAAAATTGATATGTTACAAAATGTTTTGTGGCAATGTTTCTATAATGTTGCCACAATAAAAGTAGGAAATATACTTTACAATAAAATCTGCTAGTATAGAGTGGTATAGTGTATTATACCGGTTCCAAATGTGAAATCCCTAAAGGCTCCCTTTGTTTCGAATAATATTTTTGTTTCAGATAATATTTAGTCTATAAAATTTGTTAATCTTTTGAAGAATAACGAAAAATATTTTCTTTCTAAGCGATCAGGGTTGCTCATTTAAAGTTAATTACCAAAATATATCAACAACTTTTTTTTTATTTTTTATTTTTATTTTTTTTTTTTTTTTTTTATAAAAACAAACACAAAACTGCGAAGCGTTTTGCTTGTCTGCAGAAACACCCAGAGCCTTCGGCAAGGTCGAACTTGCGACCTCGAAGACTCTTGGTAGAGCACTCTACCAATTCATCCATCGAAGCGCTCCGTTCTATTAGATTTTCCAGTCAATGAATAAATACGATTATATCAAGTAGGGAATCATTATGATCTTAAATATACTTTTATTTATACCATATTGTTTAAAAACTTATTTAATACTGTTTTTCCTTTTAATTTCAGAATATTCAAAATATGCCAGTTTATCCACTTTCAACGATCAGGGTACATGGAATTTGAATCAGTCCAGAGCATGTGGACAAGAACTGTGAACAATGAGCCACAGCGACAATACAAAAAAGATCAAAATTCACACAACAAAGAACAAAGAAATCATTTTAAGGTTCACGTAGCAGCCGGTCATCATTCATCAAACCGTCAAACTTTCATTAACACAATGCAAAGCTACCTGCTGGGGATGGGCATTGTGCTGATAGCGAGTCTAACAGGTCAGTTTTCTTCGCTTGCTTAATTAATGCTGGCGTTAATTTTTGAAACGTTTATTAAACTCTTGCACATAGGCTTTAGACAATTGCTACTATCATCTTGTAACCATCATATGCGAAGCAATAACAGCTCTTAAGCAGTAATAATCGTTTTATCAACAATCTAAATTTGAATTGATACTTAAATTGCTGCCTGAAAGGGTTTCCTTTGAAAGCCCAAAGACAACCACAGCATCTGCTGCTTTTATGTTTGCATGCGTGTATGCAAACATAATTTCTTTTCACGATTGCATATAATTTTTTAATGAAAGTGCGATAAGATTTTGATGATTTAATTGCTTCTGCACTTAAAAAATATTTAACCAATTTTTTCTTTGCTACTGGGGGAGGGAACTACCTCCCACCACCCACCATCCACTCATTCATTCATTCATTCATTTCTTACTGCTATATCCACTCCATTCAAACCGTTTGTTATGGGTTTTTTTTAGAATTGAAAAAGGTTGCGCCTTATCAGGATTATCTGCAAATAAAATAAATGTTGATATAAATCTTAAATGAAATTGCATAAAGGATACAAATCTAAAGGAAGTGTGCATAATGCATATACATCCCCATACGTGCAGAGATATCTTCGTGTTTGGCATATGCAAATGCAAACATAAATATACAAACATACTTGTGGCAGTTTAATTTAATGTATGTATGTGTGTACTGCACTCGAGACACAAAAGCCTGCCAGTGCAACATCTGCACATTTTCATTCGAAAACATTCGCCTAAATGCTCACACATGAGTTTGTGCGTTGTGGTGTGTCTGCTCTGCAGGGAATTTATGTCTTCATGAGACAGTTCATATTGCAAAATATTTAAAAAAAAATCCACAAACGCTTATGCAAGAAAATATAATCCTTTCAATTTTGATGGTCTGTGCAATTTTGTCATCAACGTCAGCCTTTCAAGAAAACAAATCGCTACCGACTACAAATAAATTGTAAACAAATAAACTTGCGTATCGAAGGAAAAACACAAGTCTTGAAAATTTTAAATTTAGATAGGAAACACTATTACTTAGCTTTCAAATTATGTATGTATATTCTCTAGCGCTGCTGCTATTTCTGTCAATGTTCAAGGACATTCACTTCGTATGGTAACAAGGAAATTGCTCAAAGAATTTTAATAAATATGAATAGTACCTCTTCAGATATTATTGGAGTACATGATCCGTTTTTAAAGTAAGCAGAAGTAGTTACAACAAGCTCCGATGTAATGCAAATATGGACCTTCATAAATAAAAAAAAAAAACTATTTGGCCATACACGCAACACACGATTACCATGTGGTAATCCGTCGAGTAGTGACATGAATTTAATTTGAAGACAAGCCCTGTGCTAGTAATGTGCGGAGTAATTACTTAGACTAGTTTATGCATCACTCTGAAGTAGGTTTTGGGAATTGCCGGACTTTTTCTCTTCCCGGGACTCCCGGGCATTCCCGGGAAATTTATAAATTTTCCCGGGAAGCGAAAAAGTCCGGGAATTCCCAAACCCTGCTTCAGAGTAATCCAAACAATAGTCCAATTTTCTTCTACTACAAACGAGTAATTTTTAGTAACAAACTTTTTTAATTTATTTTATTTAAAATTATATAATAAAGTGCATATGCATATATATACATATATACATTTAAAAAAAAATTAATTAACAATGAACTTAATTATTTATTCGCTATAAGAGCCAATTGAAATTTATTACGTTAGGTCTAAAAAAATATACCTTAATGCTTTCTGTCTTTCTCAGCCGTCTATATGCCGCCGACATTTCGTTGCTGCTAAACAACTCATCAGTAGACTCGAAAAAGCAAAAAGAATGTTTGAAGTCCAACTACTTATTCCAAAATTCTCATGAACAAAATGAGAATCAGAAATGCTCAAACAAACTTTTTATACAGAAAGCAATTTACGTCTTGCAATACCTTTACTTTTTATAGCACTTCCTTTCCGGGGTAAGCTAACATCTTTATTTTATTATTGAGGGCATGGTTTCTGGCAAAAGGGGTAAAACTGCATACACCCTTTACCCACTGAGCTAAACAAATGAAAATTTATTCCAAAGATTTCTTCGGTATACGAATAAGTCGTAAAGTATAAAGTAGGGCATAAAATAGGGCGAATGGGGTATACTCACCACTACCTACATTTAAAAGAACCACAAATGTAGGAGTGTCAGTGATTGGCCCTCGCAGATCGAAACAGAAACAGTAAGAGAGAGTAAGAGCTGCAGTACTTTTAACAAGACAGACGACCATAAAGAAGGACAATCAAAAACGATTGATCAAAGGAAGAAGACCACTAAGTCAACACGGACGAAACAGAATACAAATCGAAGATTGTAAACTTAAATACAAGAACTTGGTTAAATAAAAGAAACTGAATTTTGTACACCTTAGAACTTTCGTGTTTTCTTAAAAAGATCAATCACGGAATCAACAAATCTCCCCACATAAATTTTATATCTTAGAAAAAACTGGGCTACAAAAATTAGAGTAAGGAACAAATTATGTTAGTTGTAAGATCAGAAAAAAATAAAGGAAATTGTGTTCAGAAATTTGAATGATGATGAGGTAAGGAAGGAGAGGTTGGTGGGGTCTTGGGGCAACAAAAAAATTAAGCTGGACCAGATTTTTCAACACGATCGGGAGGGTAACATGAGGAACACCACATATGTTTATCCACTTCAAAAAAGGGATATGTAGTAGTTTTGTTTGTGCTGTTTGTTTCTTTCTCAATTTTGTTTTTATGTCAGCCTACCCAGAGGAAAGGGTTGGAACAGTCTCATGCGCTACAACAGCATATACAAATGTATATACCTCCCTCTTGTCACCACGCATAAATGGCTTTTAAGCCGACTGCTTTTAAACAAAGCAGTCGGTAACATCTGAAAAGAACTTATGGATATACCGTTTTGGAAACTCCGATACTTAGGGCGTAAAATAGAGAAAAACGCCTACAGGTACAACTATTCATGTATTCTTTATTTATTATCTGACTATAGTTACAAGTCTTTCATAAATTTTATAAATTTTAACATTTACTATAAATTTTAACATTTACGTCATAAACTTCTTGAAAAGTCGGGATGATCTCCGAAGCTAATTCAAATTTTGCACAGATTTATAACTGTGGCCCACTTAAAATATGGGTTATATTTTATTTCCATTTTGTTTTGAAATCGAAAAATAAATTTGAAAATTTGAAAATATTTGTATATTGATAAGCATTTGTCAGTATGATGAGCATATTTACACATGTGTTTTTTGAATCGAGTTTTAAATTGATATTTTTTCGAAGTCGGAAAAATTCCATTTCGAATAATGCGGTCACTTATAAAAGTTTGCGTTTTATTTTTTATAAAAGCAAAATTCAAAAATTTGCGCCATTTAGACAGCTCATCCATTTATGAAAGGATTTTAAAAAACTTCACGATTTTTCAAATAATTTGTTAGTAGAATGAGCATCAATTATATTATACAAAATTTTAGCAGCAGCTGAAAAAATTTTTTTAAATGTATATTTGTTCTGTACATGAATTTCATAAATTTCTTTACCAAACTACAATTGACAACATAAGACCATTGTTAAGTACAAGTCAAATTTTCCATATGAAAACATTAACATTGCTCAAAGTTTTCTTCAAATTAAACTTTTATAGGAGCCACACTAAAATAATTTTTTTAATTAGTCCAATGAATTCTAATATTAATTTACTGAAAGAATTAATTATTTTTCAACCAATGTTGGGGTTCATTGAATCAACGGAATTCATTACGACTCATTAAATTTATATCGCTTCAGTAAATATATGAATTTAGTCATTAAGCTGATGAAGAATTTCATTAGTTTAAGGCCAAAAAGCATTACCTAAATGAAATGATTCATAAAATATAGGAATTTATTCATTGATCTAATGAAAATAGAACATAATTTTTATGACGTATGTATATTATTAAGGATACAATTTATTTTATTAGTTACAGATATTCTAAAAAAAATGCCATTTTAAGTGTGATGCCACTTTTTAGCTGTTACTCGCAGTAGATTTCAAAACCTTTGAGGAATATTAAAATACATATATTAATTTACATCAAAATTTCTTTACAAATCAAATGAGAATTGGAGTGAACGAATATATTGATTTAATGAAATTGTTCAGTGATTTGATGACATCTTCTTATAAATCCTATAATATTTTTTTACGAAATTATGAAAACCAATGAACAGTTTTTAATGAAGTTTATTCATTAAAATTATTTTCATTGGACTAGTGCAAAAATTACATTACAACTGTGAATGAAAATTCTTTCAGTACACAGCAACTTTTGCAGGGGTATAACGTAAGACGATCAGAAAATTACAGTAATATTTCAGGACCTGCGAAATATACATCATTCACTTGTGTACCATATGGTACATAATTTTAAAATGCACAGAAAATGTTTAACTTTATACAAATAAAAATCGCAATACTTTGCTAAATACACTTTACTTCAGTTACACAAACAAAATGAGTTTGAAATTTTTTTTTATCAACTTAATTACGGTCTTCAAACGGTCTCATATTGTGTCATAATATCAGAAAGTCCTAATATTTTATGATAGTTTAAAGAAAATTGTTGTTGTGCTGCAAACAAAAATAGTGATAAATTAATAGGACCTCATCGACTGTGTTTAGTGATTCGTCATAAGTTAACAGTATCACAGCGTCACCTAAAAAATAAATGCATTAAAATGTATATTTGTTCGTATATATGAGTATATTTCATTTAAAATTTACTTGAATCAGCTATCAAAACATCTAATAGATAGTTATCGCACAAACTGGCTATTATTTTAGTTTTTTCACTTATTTTTGGCATTTTGACAAAAATATTTAAATTGCTTTCCTTTCCTTTAACAGCTGATTCATATTTGATTTAGCACACTACTTTATGACAGGTTCCTCACAGCAGTCATATATTTTCGTGCTATTATTTTAAGACTTCTGACTTTAGGAGGACCCTTTGAATACCGTAAATAGTTTTCATTTTTTAAGGTTACAACAACACGCCGTTGTTGAAAACTAAAATGCTGAAAGTATCAAAGCGTGCTTATCACTCCCATCCCAAATTCCATTAAGGTGTTGCATAAATGTGGATTAAATTTTCTATTTAACTTTTAAAGGAACTTTTTTATTTCTTAAGCAAAGCAAGTTACGTATTCTGATGCGAATCTAAAAATAAATGTGCAATTTAAAATCCTTCCTGCTAAATTTTTCATACCCATTTGAAACTTGTGTGAAAAACATAACAAAAAGAATCGCACATTTCGGTACGTTTAGCACCAAAAACATTTTTTAATAACAAACTTTGAGTTTTAATTAAAACAAAAAAAAAAAACGACGTTCATAACAACAACATTGTTGCTAAAAATGTTTAACAATAGACGAACAACAGTGATTCATTTCGTGTTGTTAGTGAGCCAAATAGGTTATTCCAGAATTTAAGCTGTTTTAAGATTTCCTTCAGTTAATACCGAAAAATAGGAGAGTAAATATTTGATTATCGTTTCATATTACATCGTTTGATGAGTTTTTGGATGAAAAATTAATAAAATGAAAAAAAACAAATACAATTTTATATCTACTACACCAACAATTACCAAAAAAAAAAAAGTTATTAGAGGCAAAATCCTGCAGTTTATACTACATACATATATTACATTGAATGCATTCCATGAAGTCTACAAAGAGTGGCGTGTTTGTTTTGTTACTTTTGAGTCAACGAGAAAAGCGATCAAATATATTTTTTTTTTTGGTGTTTGATATTATTACATTGAATGCATTGCAACGCTAAATCCAAATGGAGTAACAGCAAGAAATTAAAAATACATAAAATATTATTAGCCATTATATGTTTGGCAACAATGTGGGGGAAAAAAAATTTTTAAGTTGACTAAAGGAAGAAATTACAACAGTGGCCAAATTCCCTGGCCACTGGTGTAACTCAACTACAGATATTCAGTTATTTTATAGGTTTTATCTCCCGCTTAACAAAATAACTGCACTTGATTGATTTTGGGTATTTTTCAAACTTTTTTTTTCCTCCAGCCAACTTAACATGTACAACTTTATATTTTCCTAGTAATGAAAATTCCCAATTGTTGATAGTTTTGCCAGGCTAAAGTGCGATTTCTTACTTCCTCAAAATTGAGAGAAAAATTTTTTTTCGTGATAAAACTGGAGCGGTCAGCATTTTCAAAGAATCGAACTCAAGGCTGATAAAATTATTGACAGTTGTAAGTCATATAGCTCGAGTATAAAGTTAAAATGATTGATGAAAATTTCCATTCTAATGCTGATGCTTTTGAGAGTGCAACATTGCTGCACTTGGTTTTCGAAAAATGTATCAAACCGCTTTTTAGTACTTTATATGATCGTCGTCATCGTCATAAGTTTAATAGCATTCCAAAATTTTATCAACATTATCATCAAATCAATACAAAACCAGTAAGCAATAATAGCAGTGCAACGTTGTAGATAGTGTATCGTTTTTAAGGCTACGCACTCATCAGAGTGAAACGGAACCCTATTACCGAGACTTCTACGTCCGTCCGCCCGTCCGCCTGTCCGTCACAGCGTCCATTCTCCGAAACAGTAAGAGCTAGAGAGCTGAAATTTTCACAGGATTTTTTTATGCCGTGCCGCTGCAACAACAAATGCTAAAAACAACAACAATGCTAAAAACAACAACGTAACGTAACAATCAAACATAACTCTCAAGCTGGAAGAGACAGAGACATGAAATTTAGGAGAAACTTTAGAATAGGTAGTCAGGCTTTGAAAGAAACGATTTTTACAGGTTTGTAGAGGGGGTCGTTGACCTCCCAAAACTGATGTCAAAGTCTGCCGGAGGCTTTTAGTTTATTAATAATTCGATGTTGGAGTTGCGGAATTTATTAAGAAAAATATGTAAATATTGGTAAAATAATGCTGCCAGAGGAATGTTTTTGCACAGAACGTAAAATAGCAAATTCATAAACGGTTTTAGCATCAAAAATCGTATTTTTTTTTATTTCATTTAATACATTTTTTTATAAGTGTGCAAAAATTGTATTCGACAACCTAAGGTCTAAGAGATTTTCTGCTCCATGGTATAACCAACACCGTCTGCGCGTACAAAATCCGTAAGCATC
Organism: Sturmia bella; assembly: GCA_963662145.1. NCBI lineage: Eukaryota > Metazoa > Arthropoda > Insecta > Diptera > Tachinidae > Sturmia > Sturmia bella. The sequence continues at coordinate 47,337,778 of OY759171.1, read as the reverse complement.
TGGCAGCATGATTTTTCATTTTACGGCAATTGGTACCATTAGACTAAAGTCGACCCGAAATTTATACAATATACATATATATTCACATATGACATTACATACGTACAGTACAGATACGTAGGGAACCCTAAGCGTGCGAGCCAGCCTCGTACTTGACTGAATTTATTTAAAGCATATCTCTAACAATTTAGACAGCTAGTTTTATTTGTTTTCAGTTTTTATAAAGTTTTTTTTTTTTTTGAAGGAGAGCGAAGTATTGACCAAAAATGAAAAAATAAAGAGGACCTACACTTTTAATATAAAATATTATTCTTATAAAGTTAATTAATTTCTATTATTCGAATATTTTCTTATATAATTATTTCTGTATTAAATTTATCAGGCTCAAGTTCTTTCTATATTATCTTTGTGATTGATATTAGTTAAATTAGACAAAGAAAACATCAAATACATTTAGGAGGGCGGACAACTAGTTGTTTCGAAGCCGCCACACTTTCTCGTCAGCACCCGTCTTTGCCACTCAGCCACCTAAGTTTCTTTTGATAATTCTATTGTTTCCTAAGCTTTCATAACAATATTGTGCATACTGTAAGCGTATAATGCAAAGAAATTTTAATTTTGAGTTGAACTGGGTACACGATATGTAAGTTGATGTCCTTCCCACAAACAGCATGAAGTCTCCAATAAAACTCCTGGAGATATTGTTATTCTCGGCACCAACGCCTTCAGTTCTCGGCAGCTCTTATTGGTGCCCGTCCTTTTCTGCTGTTTATTTGCGGGTATCAATCTATGGTGATTCTGGGGATGCCATTGTTTTCTGAGGGTGTGGCCGATGCAACTCTATTTCCAGCTTCTTATTAGTTGTTATTATTATTTAGGGCCAATGGTTCACCTCGACTAAATATATTTTGTTTGCTATATTCCGAGGTTGCTTTCATTTCTTTAAGCCATATTTTTTGGCCTTTTCTTTAGCAGAGCGTTGAGATTAGAAAGCGTTCTTATCCGTGGAATATTACGAAGACAGCGTTTCATATAACCGTACAATAGGGTGAATTTTATACTCGCCTTGAGGATCACAATTTTCGTGTGCATAGATAAAGAGGGTAACTTTTAAATATATTTTAGTTGGACAAATGTTTGATATGCGGTTTGCAACTGATGATAGATATCCTCACTCGGCTACCCATTCCTTGCTATAATGCTCTAGGATGAGCTCTTATGAGCTACAAATGCAACTCGAGATGTTTCAATAACATGTAAATTCCTTGCCTCCATCACAAAGCTACAGATTTCGTAACTAAAGTAACGCTGAATGAATTTGTCGCTAAAGCAGAGGTGACAGTCCGCTTGTGGACAAATGTCGTCTGTGTAGCCAATATCATTTGTGCTGTCACTGCCGCTTTCGAGTAAGTTTCCAAGGATCGCGATAAATAGGAGTGAGGGCAAAACGCAGCCCTTATCTCAACTCTCAGCTTTCCATTCAACAATTTGCATGTTTTATTGTACAAGAGACGTTGCGCCACATACTGTTTATTAGGCTTTGGAGTTACAGAGAGCGAGAGAGAGAGAGAGAGAGAGAGAGAGATTCTTATACATGCCAAATCACTCGAAATTGCACTTTTTCAAACTCCATGAATTTACCCTCTCATAATATATAGCTGTATAAAATATTTGCTGCCCTATCTTAAATATAATATCTTCAAATATGAACTTAATTCTGTATTTGCTTTAAGAGCTAATTGAAATGTATTAAGTAAGGCCTATTTTTGGACCTGAATTAATACATAACAATATTTTCACATATATAAAATTTAATCATAGCGCAGAAACACTCTTTTATATAAAAATAATTAACCACAAAAAAAATTACATCACCATTTTCATAATTGGATAATGAATGCAAATGCCATGCGAGGTTGGGAATTAAATAAGAGATGTTTAATAAAATTTTGTTAATTTTATTTTCTTGTCTGGCGGAATGAGCAATATTTGGAGACTGCTTCCATGCCCCTTTTCCTCAAATGGGTTCGTGCTTTTGCCCCTCAACTATAACTATTTGGCTAATGCAATATATTTTCCATAAAAACTGAAGTCTTGAAAAAAGTTGCTTTACAAAACACTGTACAATTGTTGATGACAACTTTTGGCATACTTTGCTGCAAGCACGCACGCAAGCAATATAAAGTAAATCATGTACACTGTTGCATGTTTTGTGTTAAATTTAAATGCATGTATAGAATCGAAATGTATCATAAAAATACGAAGCAGCTTTAACCCCAGTCATAAATATTGCAAACGTCTGCCTCGAGACTCATACGTAAAAAATTTAAGAAACTAAAATTAATAGAAAACAATCATATTCAAAGAAAGTTTTTTTATTTTATTAAACATAATGTCCAAACCCCAAACACTTCATCAGAGATCAATTATTACTATGGAGATCGTTCTCTTACGATGATGCCTAAGGAAAAGGGGCTGAGGTTCATCGGTTGTGTTGTAGTGGCTGTAGTTAAAACTCCACTTGCAAGAAGAATTTGAGTTGAGTTTATGGCTTGTGATTGGATTCCAATCCAGAACCAAGGATTTTTAGGGATATCAGATTAACTATGTTCCACCAAAGAGGACATTTTATCTGCCTAACTGTATGTAATCAATGCTACCTGTGCTTTTTGTATGGCAGACCTAGCGCACACTTCATGCATGAAGCGTATGCAGAAGTTGGGTGGACACTCTGTTTTCACTAGAGTAGAGAATCACCATGGGACAAGGCCTCCTATATCAATCATTTAACAAAACATCATTTATACGGATGTCCTTTGATACAAATTAGTCTTCAGTTTCTATTCTTTTTTAATGTTTCTTACTAGTGAAAACTAAAAGTAATATTCACCAACTTATACAATGAACACTAGGTTGGTTTTACTTAACAATAGATATTGCGCCATCGGTTTTTTTTTAATTAGCTTCGGACGTGACGAAAAAATGTTTTATACGATTCATCATAAACAAAATTTTAAGGCTGTCGATTAAAAAAAAAAATTTTTTTTTTTTTTGGTATTTTTGTGTGGAGCCCCTGTAAGGCGAAGGTACCACTTCTCCTGTAAGGAGAAGTTTGTTTTTTTTTCTGTCGTTTTGCAACTCATTTTTTTTTTGCAACCTTCTATACAACGAGTTACCAGCCGTTACTACGATTTGTATTTTTGAAAGTATCAAATCAAAATACAAATCGTTGTAACCGATGGTAACTCGAAGGTTGCAAAGAAAAGTAAAAGAGTTGCAAAACGAAAAAAAAAATTTTACTGTGCTAAAGGTTTTTTTAAACATTTCCGATTCTCATTTTGTTCATGGGAATTATGGATTAAGTAGTTAAGTTAATTTGAAATACTATTTAGTACAGCTTCAGATCGTTTTTTATATAAAAAATTTTTATTTACAATATTATTCAATATTTCGATAACAATTTGTTATCCTCCTGAAGATGATAACAAATTGTTATCGAAATATTGAATAATAACGTAAATAAAAATTTTTTATATAAAAAACGATCTGAAGCTGTACTAAATAGTATTTCAAATAATTAAAAAAAGATCAAATAAATATTATGTAGTTAAGTTAAGATTAGCATCAACGAAATCTCGGCGGCATATAGACGGCTGAAAAAGACAGAAGGTAAGGTCTATGTTTAAGGTCTATGTTTAGACCTGAATTGATATGTATAATTTGTTATTTTTAAAAATAAAATTTTTAACAAGGAAAAGCTCGAAATTATTGTTATCACTAATACAATAGTAACAACCAATTAGATGTTAGTAGAGAAAATAAAATATATATAAATATATCAACAGAAAATCCCATTAATAAATTGGAGAGTTGATCGATCAGTAAGATGAAATATAGACAGTCAGTAATGCAAAGCTCATATACATATGTTTTGGTCCTATTTGCATTTTAATTTCGATTTTATAGTTTTTTTCTAGTTTATTTCACTTTCAAATTCCGCCCAACATTTCAACTGGCTAATTTTGATCGGCTACATTTAAGACCAACTTTTCTGTTGAATGGAGCCGGCTAAGACCTAACCGAACATTGTGAAATAAATGTTTATCTAACTGGAGGCTAAAGTTCCAATTAAAATGTAATTAGACTTTATGTAACTGGCAGTTTGAAGGATTCGATGGAGGTCAGAAATACTCATACAAATCGTTTCCGAATCGAGCACCACTTGTGGTCAATGCTACAAATAAAAACTTCAATTGTTATTTGACTTTACTTAAAAGAGAATTATAACGTATTTGTCTTTTAAATTTAAATTGAAAATAAATAGTTACGCAACAACAAAACACATTACACATTACAAAGGTGCACATACATATTTCAAATTAATGTTGACTAAACCTTAAGAACAAATTTGAAAACAAAACAATTAAATTCTTTCCCCATGAGATTTTATGTAATTTTCAGAGGACAAAAAAAAAGAAAGAAAGAAAACCATCTCAAGCCTTACCAATTTACTTGCAATTATTCCCACTGTTATATGACTGCTTTTCTATGCATTTGCACCATGTTACGTGCGTGTGTGTAAGTAAATTGTGTGTATCGCATGCTAAATCGGAAACAGCCACAACTGTAAAACTCTATTTCCTCCATGAGTCAGCTTGCACACCTAAATTTTTGGCCAACAACAAAATTCTGCTTGCTTTTTGAATTTGTTATTGTACCCGCTTATGAGTTCGTTCGCGATATGGGCATGTATACACAAATACCTAAATCTAGGCGAATTGCATGAATATGGGTGTATGCATGTCTATTCACATTGACGAACGTCTACAAAAATTTTCAAACAAACAATTTTTTGCCAAGTGAAAATTAAAAAAAAAATGGAAAAATATTTATTTTTAATTTCGTCTTCTGGTTTTATTTTTTGCTTCCACTGCATAAAAACGGGATATATTTTGAAGCACTTCCAACTCCCACAAAACGTTCGCACAAAGATGGTACGTGTGTGATACTTTCCTCACATGATTTTTTTTAGCATACAAATTTATCCACAAACATGCATTTATGCAATACTAGTCATTTGCACACATACACACACACACACGCATATGCAGGCATATACACGGTCATACATACATGCATATATGTATGTGTATGTATGTGCGTTTCTGCATATCCATATGTAAACAAAACACATTAGTACAAACACTCACATACGAAATATTTGTTTCCAAAGACAAACCCTTCCACCCACAAGAACAACAACAATAATAAAAAAAGAGAGAGAGAAAAATTTAACTCATTGTGCGCTCGTTTTTAATCATGCATGGCTGTGTGTATGTATGCACATGTGAATTTATACATGTGAAGCCATTCATAACTTGTCTTTGTGCTCGTAATAATGCTGCTGATGAAGACGATGGTGGGTTACACTCGAGTTTGTTCCTCGCAATTTCCTGTTTGCCTCTTTGCCGTAAATGTTGCAGAAAGTTAAGGTTTTTGAAATTTCTGAAGGGCATACTTCAGTGTGCTATGTTTTAACTACTGCAATCCATCCAGAGCATTCATTTTCTACGATTTTATTCTTTATTTTTTCATTCCCATTTTTTCTGCTTTTAATGGGGAATGTTTCCCCCAGAGAATACATACTCGACACGAACATTTGAAGTAACATTGTGAGCATCAAGACCTGCCGACATACACCCAAACTTGCATAAGCATGCACAACCATACTAATGTATAGCACAAAGAATGTTGCATACTTCTGAGTTTGTACAATCATTGATATCAATGTTACAAACAACCACCACATTTCCTATATTATGTGTGTGTGTATGGTGTGTGAAAATACATACGCCCAATTGCTTAAAGTTGTTGCGTCAACGTCCTCCTTTAAAGCCACATACTTTGGAAAACAAAACAGCTCATAGCACAAAATAAAATACATACGTAATGTGAAGAGCATTTTCTTCAACATGAAGCAGATAACGTTTATTTTTACAACAGCTTTTGCATGCATACGAACTACAAACGAACGCCCGACAGTTTCAAAAATTAAGATTTAAAAAAAAACCCTTTTATTTTAATTTGGCTGCTAAAAACGGCGCACACTGCTTTATTATAGAAAATTGTATTTTTTTAAGGAAATAGAACTGACCTTAGACTTGAAAAAGAAAAAGTTTCCCTCCTTAGGAACCGCTATAATGGCATGAGTGACGTCAACAGTATAATCATGATATTACAGTAGCCAATGTTGACAGCAGTCAACTATTAACTATTATTAGCAATGAGTTTATAGTGATGAGAGTGTTTTTAGAACGACCTTCTCCCGAACTGAGTTTGCTATTGTCGGCAAAATCTTTCATGTTGCCAAGAAAACTGTTCTTCATGAATTTAGATGGCAAATCTATAAGGATGTTTTGAAAACGAAAATGAAATAATAAAAGAGTGTAAATAATAAAAGAATGCAAAAACGCGAAAGTCTGCGAAAGTCCGCGAAAAATTGTAAAACTCAGAAAAAGATTTATAAATAATTCTAATACAAGTAAAATAGTTACAACAATTTTTTAAAATCTCAAACACTTACAACGAACAGAATTGGCACAAAACCGCCGAAATTCACCAACAGTTGGCAAAATGCAAAAAATCTGCTATTCTTCGTAAGCTAAAAGGTAGCATTATTAATTCCGCTCGCAACGAAATGAATGGCGATCGATATGAAAATTTCAGTTATTCATTCTTGCAGTATATGCTTTCCGGGAAGTAAATTTGACTTCTCGGTTTTAACAATTTCATGGTTTCTACGAAATGTAGGTAGAGAAATACATTTCAAGAACAAATTGTGTGTGTAATTTTAGACGTGGATGTTAAATCATTTATTACACTACACAACAAATGGAAAAAAAATTTCCTGACCATGGTTGAACGCATTATTTTTTTTCAGTTGTTATGCCTATCTAAGTACCCAAATCATAAAAATGTCCAATTCTATGGATCAGTTTTTTTTTAGACTTTTTTTTTTCTTCTAAAATATGAGAGTTTTGTAAAGGGTGATTCAGACATCTAGTCGTAACTTAAACATGGCGTGTCCGATTTCATCATGTAATACGGCGAAATATTATAAATTATGCCAGCTTTAAGTGTTGCTAAAATTATCTTCGGCCAAAAATGGAATCAAATTGTGAACATATTTGTGCGAATGGTTTTTACAAACTTTTGACATAGATTAACTTTTCAACTGTTGAACTTGATTCAATTTTTGACGATGTGTTGAATCAAAGACGAATTTCGCGAAGGTCAGTTGTTTGTTTATTAGCAGAAAATCATATTTTACTAATGAAGACATAACTTTAGTTTTATGAGGCCAAAACTACCTAATAGAATCAATAAGACTTTCTCCGAAACGTTTTTGGCTGAGGAGTATCCTCAGAGTTGTTTTTACGGATACTTTATTATTTTCATGCGATAAATCTTATACATTTTATCCGCAAGGAAAACACATAAAATCAAGAAGAAAAGGTTTTTGCATCAGTTCACGCTGCTTTTCATTCTGTTAGATTTTCTTGTAAGTGGTTTTCAATAAGAATTCCTTATTAATTTTGTTGGGTTGCTTTATTTTCAAAAAGTAGTCCTTATTGATTTTCTTATGTTCCTCATGTTTTTTTTTCGATGTATAGAACTTTAAGTTGCAATAAAACAACGATGGATTATTCGATTGACATGAATTTTGTTTATCCGAAAGATAATCTTGTGGCATTATATTTTAAATATGATTTCTGGCATATGAACGTCATGCTTGGCGCGGATGTAGTCCAATCTGAATGTCCAATTTTCGATGACTTTTTCCCACATTTGTGGCCGGCGAATGTTGTCTTCCAAATGGTCAAGCGTTTGTGGCTTATCCGCATAGACCGATGACTTAACATAGACCCACAGAAAGTAGTCTAGTGGTCAGATCACAAGGTCTTGGAGGCCAATTCACAGGTCCAAAAAATCAAATTACACGGTCACCAAACGTGTCTTTCAATAAATTGATTGTGGCAAGAGCTGTGTAATACGTTGCGCCATCTTGTTGAGATCACATCTCCTGGACATCATGGTTTTCCAATTCAGGAATGAAAAAGTTAGTAATCATGGCTCTATACCGATCACCATTAACTGTAACGTTCTGGCCATCATCGTTTTTGCAGAAGTACGGACCAATGATTCCACCAGCCCACAAAGCGCACCAAACAGTCAGTTTTTCCAGATGTAACGGTGTTTCGACATACACTTGAGGATTAGCTTCACTCCAAATGGGACAGTTTTGTTTGTTGACGTAGTTATTCAAACAGAAGTACGCTTCATCGCTAAACAATATTCGCTTATGAAAATCGAGAACAACGGCAATCTCGTTTTGGGCCCATTCGACAAATCTACGCCTTACTTGATGATCGTTTGGCTTCAATTCTTGAATTGCCAAACCAAACTGAGAATAAATCACTTGACAGCTGTTAAATCGGTCGCCATCTTGAATAGTAATGAAAACTTAAAGTTCTATACATCGAAAAACACACCCTTTATATATGATTACTAAGTGGACGACTGACAATCGCAAGGTTGTGGATTCGGATCCAGTAAGAAAGTTTTTCTAATGATCAATGAGAAAACCTAATAACAATTATAAGTTTCCTTCTTGACTTTTTCAATTAGGTTTTTTTTATTAAAATAATAAAACTTCCTTCTTGCAAAAAAAAAGTAGAGATATCTTATTACCTTTATTCTAGTTTTTAGATGTTTATTAGGTACTATTTTCCCTGAGCAGGTTTGTAAAAAATCCTACAAAAATACGAAAATTAAGCTAAATGCTGTTTTCAATGTGACGACACTTTTTACGGACTAGTAAGATATGACAAAATATTTTGCTATATATTAAAGTAATTTCTTAGGCAAGTGCTTAAATGAAATCGTTCAAAGATTGAATGAAATTTTGTGATAAGCCTACTGATATTATTTAATGAAACTAATTTATTAGATCTATAAAAATCCATTGCCGCAATGAATATATTCTTTTGTTGAGTAAATAATAATGATCAATAAGCAAATAAATAATTAAGTTAATTTTTGACTGATCAATAACATTAAATAGAGACATTCATTGCAATTGTAAACGAAAATTCTTACAGTGTATCAGCAAGCATAATTTTGAAACGTACAATTATGGCTTTCTTTTCATCGTAATTGTAAAACCAATAAATATTAATTAAATTCTTATGCATTTTACTGCACAAAGGAACTGCTGGGCAACTAGACAATCATCTGGCATGGCATTAACGGAGTCAGAGCATCTACGGCAGAGACTCTTTTTTTCATTTAATGTGCAAGGACGGATGCTGGCAATATGTATTGTGTGGGATTTTAATGCACGGAATGTTGAATTTTTGTCTAACACAGTGATCAAAGAGAAATAATGGTTATGCTGGGATACTTAATGTAATTTCTTTTAATTTTCTCAGTAAGACTGTTAACTTTTATGAATAAATTTAAAATAAGTAACGCTTTTTTTGGGTAAAAATAATTGACTTGCATACTTTTGTATGTATGTATGTAGCTGTATGAAGCGAACTTGTAGTGAATCTAAATAATTAAAAGATACATATAAGTGCAATGAAAGGCAAAATTACTCGCAAGAAAATTCAGAGGCAAGTGTCTCCAAGTCATCATTTTTTTGGTGCCAAACTATTCATGCACAGTAAATAGAATAAGTGCATATGGTTATGTGAATCTTGCGCTGCTATTTTTCTCAGATTTTTTCCATAAATTTACATTTGCCTTTTCCATACTGTTTCATACAGTTAGCAAAAACATCTGAAATATTTGATATTAACTCTATAGTTAAACTACAGCGACTTACAATTTTTAATAATTTTATAGATCCTGATTTAGATTTTATTTCCTTAAAATTGAGAAAAATATTTTTTTTGGTGATAAAATTGGAGAGAACAAAATTTTTTTAAAGCAGACAGAAACGTAAAGTTGAATATATATTGGCTGGGGTACATACCATGGCTGTTTCACGTCCACTACCACAATCATCAGCACCCAAATTGCTTCGAACCCTGGTCATAACAAGGGTATACTGTTTTTTAAGCAGCAGCGGACAGCCATTTTAATAAAATTATTTAATCATGTTGATCAACTTTCCATTTTATCACTATGAGGGAATTTTATATTACGTCATCATTATCCCACTGATTTCCAATTGATGTTTCTCTTTGTTGCTATTGTATCAGTGATAACAATGCGTTCGAAATTTGCGCCGGGCTCAGCGATTTCGAAAATTCAGTCAACTTCATAGTCAAACTCTATTATTTACAATTGCTTATTAATTTATTGGGCTTGAGTTCGATTTTACTTTCTCAGAATGAGGAGAGATTTTGTTAAGAAAATTCTGATCACTGCAATTGTATCACAATAAAATCTTTCTTCATGCTGAGGAAGTAAAATCGAACTTAAGACTGATAAAATAATTATGAAATTTAAATCATGTAGTTCGCATATAAAATTAAATTGAGGAAAGATTTCATTGATAAAATAACTATTAATAAATAATTATTGAGAAAACTACATACAATAATTGTTTTAAGCACAAAAGCTCAACTACATCTTGCATTAGATTTATTTCTAATATAATTCTTTAGAACAAACAGCACAATTTGAAAATAAGGAAAATGATGATTGAAAATAAGGAAAACATTGTTATTCTCTAGCTGACAAAACAGAACCCAAGAGCCGAAAGTTGTAAAACAACAAAATATAACTTACATGTGATGTGTCTAATGTTTCTGGAAAATAAATAAATTCAAAGATTTCAATATCTAAATATCTGTAACCTTTTTTGCTCAAAATAAATTCATTTATTTTATTCATTCGCACCAATCAGGCAAAGGCGTCAAACGCCCGGAGTCATATTAAATGAGGCATTAATTTATAAATTATAGATTTAACTAAACTGTTTAGAATAATTTGGCTAATGCACAATAACACAACACTATTTTTAATATAACGGCAGAACGAAAAAAGTATGTCGGCATTTTGCAATATTACATTTTGAGGTTTGTTGAGCGTAATTTGTTGTGTAATTGTTTTACGTTTCAGAAGTTCAAGCAACAGAGATTTTCAAGAGGATAAGATGAAGGCTTTAATTTAGAAGGGTGTCAAAGGATGGGCGATTGGGACACAACTTACCCAAACGTTTTCTATTTCTATTCAAGTTCCTAATTAAAACACAAACTCAAATATACTATTACAATTGAAAGGTTGATTTATAATGAATTCAGAGCATTTATCTGCGTTGTCTCTGTCATGTTGACAGTGATGACAATGATTGCCATCTCTCTTATAAAATTTAAAATTGTTGGATTACAAATATTTGGTGACAAGAGATTGTAATATAAATATTGGCAGTTATTCGAGAAAACGTGCAAATGAAGTACTTTTTCAGGTGGAAAATACATAGAGAAAACAGTGCCTAATAACATTAGAACATAATAATATTAGAACAAAGTAAATAAGATATCTCTATGTTTTTCTTTTCAAGGAAGTCTTATTATTTTAATAAAGAAAGCCTGACTGATTTCTTTTTATTGATTTAAATTTTAGCTTTTTTAATTTTTTTTTTTTTTTAGTTTTTCCCAATGGATTCGAGCCCTAATTCTCGCATTTGTTAGTTTGGCCCTCAACTAACACATTAAATTCAGAGAAAACTAAGAGCATGATTTGCACATGGTCGATCAATAGGAACCTAATGAATTCAATAAGCTACGTTGTTAAAAAAATTAATAAGAGAATCCAATGAAATCCATGAAAAATCCCTTTTTAACAATTTATAATAAAACCTAACAGAATCAGAAGTTTTTCCTATGAACTGCTTTTGGGCACAAAAACAACGAAAACTGAGTAAACACATTTGAATAGTTTTCTTCTTGGTTTCGTGTTGTCCTCATTGATAATATAATTAAGATATAAATCTCTATGAAAAACTGTTTACTTCTTTCTGCAGAGATACTCTTTAGTCTAAAAACGTTTTTTAGAGAAATTCCTCCTGACTTTATTAAGTCATTTTGTCTCCGTGTAGGTTCATTTGGTTAATTGAATAATTAGGCGAAATTATTCGAGCTATTCTTTACTTGAAATCGGCAATTTTAATTAGTCCATCAAATAATAGAAAAAAATTCTTCGATTAATCCATTGAACATTACTCAAGTGGATTCTCTGCACCCAAAAAACATCGTAGGTTAATCTAACCAATATCATGTTAATTTTCAACCAGATCAAAGATGTAACTTAACTACTAATGTAAATACTTTTTGGAATTTGGAAATATCAAAAACGTTAACCAAAACAAATTGTTAAGTAACATTCTAAATAATAACAGTACTACTGAATATGTATCAGTACAACTTCAATGGCAAGATTGCCATAAAATTTTCTCTAAATTACATGTTAGACTTTTTCTTTTAAAGTACTGTGACTGCGATGAAGTTGAGTGCTCCCTCAACATTAAGATGCTCTATGTTCTAGTCCTGCCTGCAGCCATCTAAAAAGTTTTTTGTTCGCAGCCTAACCATGAAAATTGTACAGTAACAATTTCGTTTAGGTTAATTTTTTCTTTTTTTTTTTTTATAAAATTTCATAGTTAGATTTACTCTTATCATTAGTTGGTGCAATTATAACCAACAAAGTTTATTCGATTTACCTACAGATTTTTGTGTGTGTAAGAATGACTGATGAGCGGATGTGTGTCAATATTAATAGCAAACCATTAGCCAAACTAACTAGATAGATTAATGTTCAAACAATATTGAATGTATTGTTCAATTTTGTTCTTATAACATTTCAGTTAACTTCAGGTCAATTATTAAATGCCAAAAAGTATGCCTCCCAATCTCAGTAAAGAAGTCTAATTTAAATAACTAGTAGCATTGCCATACAAAAGAAGTCAATAGAACTGCAATAGAAGGCTGTCGACTTGTCTCAAACTTTGGGACAAATGACGCACAACAGAAGTGTCGAGGGTTCTCGTGTTAGAATACCCTAAATTAGTTTCTCTACTGGCCGGTAAAAATACTTTGAGAGTACGAATAAACTGCTTTTGTGTCTCATTCAAAATTTATTGTTTGTTAGTCAGAAAGATACGCGTAGTTAATTGTCTCGTTAATTTGATTATTGCAATGTATTGAAAACACAAGCAATTCTTCACATTTTGTTTTTACTTGCGAGCCAATGTTTTACTTATTATAACGCGTTTTTCAGAATAGCTGCCATTGTTTTAAAAAATAATCTCCTTTAGTTTGCAGGCCACCCCAGTTTGTCGAACTTTTACATTGATTTGATGCTGCTAAAAAAATTTATTAAAATTCATTTGAAATGTGAATTAAATGCAGTGCTTATAATATGAGTTCAATAAGTGATTGTTTTTATAAAGAATTACAGAAATCTATACTAGTATTAAAAGGAGGTATGATTTGATTGTTCATTTCTTTGTTTGCTCTGAATAGGCCCCATACTAATAGACCGACTTCTAAAATTCCTTCGCCGTTATAACAAAGGTTTTTAGGGTTCCGTCTAATCAGAGTGAAACGGAACCCTATTACCGACACTACTAAGTCATAGCGTCCATTCTCCGAAACGGTAAGAGCTAAAGAGCTGAAATTTTCACAGGATGTTGTTGTGCCGTACCGCTACAACAACAAATACTAAAAACAACAACAAAGGGAAAACTACCAGGTGTTCCCATACAACGAAAAGTTACAATTAGCTATAACCCTCGAACCGTAAAAGATAGAAAGCTGAAATTTGCACAGTCTGTGTATTTATAGATGTTCTACAACAACAAATGCTAAAGACAACAACAAGTCAAAAACTACCAGGTGTCCCTATACGACCTGAAGTAACAATTAGCCGTAGCTGCTAAACTATAAAAGACAGAGAGCTGAAATTTGCACAATCTATGTATTTACATATCCCCTACAACAACAAATGCTAAAAGCAACAACATGTCGAAAACTACCAGGTGTCCCTATACAATGTAAAGTAAAAATTAGCCATAACTCCCAAACTGTAAGAGAGATAGAGAGATGAAATGTGCACAATATATGCACTCACATATGGCCTACAAAAAGAAATCCTAAAAACAACAACAAGTTGAACGTAAACTTTACGTACAAATGCTAAAAACAACAACAACTACCAATACTACCAAGTGTCCCTTTACAACATAGAGTAACAGCTAAAACTTTCGAACCGTAAGAGATAGAGAGCCGAAATTCGTACAGTGTATGTATTCCCAGATGCCTTACAACAGCAAATGACAACAACAACAACAACAAGTCGAAAACTATTAGGTGTCCCCATACAACATAAAGTAGCAACTAAACGTAACTCTCAAGCTGTAAGAGACAGAGAGATGAAATTTATACAATATATGTATTCACATATGCCATTCCATACGTACATTACACATCCATACGGAACCCTAAGTGTACGAGCCAGCGTCGTACTTGACTGAATTTATTTTAGTTTCATCACGCCCACTTTTTCGCCTAAAGATTTTAACTTACTTAAAATGGAACGGGGCTGCAAGAACTTGTTTTCCCTGGCTTTCAAATGATCAAACTCATATTACACAGAAAAAAAAGATTCAAGATTAATGGTGACAAAATCAGTTGTCAAAAACTGTTTTTAATTTCAACCAAATTTTAATAAATGCAACAAAATAATTTGTTAATATAACAAAATCACTGTTTTCTTTTTAATTAACTGAGTCAACAACTGTTTGTGTTGGGGTTTGGCCGACTTATTTGAATTTTTATTTTGTTAAACTAAATTTTCATTTAAACTAACAAATGTTTTGGTTAATGAAGTAAAATACTTTGTTAATAGTACAATAAATGAAAAATAAAGTCAATTAAATAACTTCAACAATTTGATTGTTGGATTTCTAGACAAAAACTATCTTTTAGCTGGTTGTTCAATTAAAATAATATCAATGCAACAAATATAATTGTTGATATGACAAATTTTTATTTCGTTTTTAATTAAATATTTCAACAACATGAGTGGTTGACAATAATTTAGTGGCGGTATGTACAAATGTTCATATACATACTTACTTATGTAGGTATGTTCATAAACACACGCTTTAGCAACTGTACTCTTACAAGCAAGAAATGTATCAACATACATACCTATATACGTATGCAAACAAGCAACTACAAGAATAAATATGTTTTGTGTTGTTGTCAAGTAGTTGAGTGATCAAAACGGTAAAATTTTTGACCTAATAGAAATAAGTGTTATAGATCTTGCGTTTTTTAGATACATTTGTATAATGTTGAAAATGCTCATGTCTATGCTTAAGATTTTTAAAAGTTAAAACATTATGTCTTACGTATTGATATGCAAGCACACATATCTCTAACATCTCATAGACGAAAAAATTTCTTGCACAACTAAATATTTCTAAATATGTACATATAATTCATATTTTTTAACAATCGCAAGGGGTATTGCCTTCCTTCTTACTTTTATGATAACCTTAGGCTGACATTTCTGACATTTTTTTTTTTGCCAAAAGTAACAAAACATGCGTTTTCCTAGTGAATCTTAAGCAAATACATATTAGTCAAAAATACAATGTATGTATGTCAGTTACAAATTTTTATATTAAATGTTTTCCTATAGCTGAAAAGTTAATCATATTCTTTTGTATATTATTTAATAAAAGATATTAGGAAAGAGTTTGCTACATTCCCTGTACTCGGCTTGTGATTATTTGGATTTATTTTCCCATTACCAATACTAGCGAAATTTTTAAAACAAATTTTGAATGTACCTGTAATACCAACTGATAGTCGTAAAGTTATGTGTCATATTGATGGTTTTAATGTTTAAAATATGCCTTTAAAGCCTAATATTTCGATGGTTTCTTCCTGAGAAAAAAGAAACATTTTGCGTTTGTATCGACATGAAAGCGATTGTTTAATTGTTCATAGAATTACAAGAACTGCTCTAAAATTTCAATAAGTAATAAAAATAATGCCAAAACGCTAAGTTGATTACACTAAAATTGTGTTCTAATCTCCATCTGTTTAGCCGTCAATATTGTAGTTCTATTTTTCCTTTCAAAACGTGTGGTTGTATACAGCAAAAGTTAAAAGTGAAATTTTAATAAGAGTGATTTAAGAAATACTAAATAAGAAATATTAATATATGAACTTAATTACTTATTTATATCTGCTGTATTTTTTAATGCATTATATAAACAAATATAATGCAGACAAGAACACAAATTTTGAAGTTTTACTAAGAAATCCACATATTGACTGAACAGCATCGAGTATTATTATTGGTAAGTTTTAAAATGTTTTATTTTATATATCAATATTTATAAATACTATTTAATTCTACTTTTCCAGAATTAGTACACTGCGTGAAAGTGAGGAACATTCTACAATCAAATACATAATATTTAAAGCCATGCAAAGGTCTCTTTTCTATGATTTTAAGTTTTAATATAATTAAAAACTGTCAACAAATTCTATGAAATAACCAACAACTTTATTTTTATTATTGCTTAATAAAATTAGTTTTCATTAAAATCGTATTATTAGTTTTATTGTTAAACCAACGCTAGGCAGCTACTGCAAAAAACGCTTTTCTTTAAACTCTCAATATACCACTAAAATTTCTATTTGTACAATATTTCGATAAAACAGAAAAATAACAACATCAGTTGTTGGTGTAACAATTTATTTTGTTTGATAGGTACAAAAAAAACAATGACTCCTTTTGTCAAAGAGTTTATTGAAAATAAAGCTTAGAATAACAATTGATAGTTGTTAAATTAAAAAAAAATAACTAACAAATCTCTTTGTCAAAAAAATAATTTTTTTTGTTGAATACAAAAGAAAATTTAACAAATCTATTTGTTGAATATAGTTATTAAGATCAACAAAACTATACTCAAATCAAAAAAATTTTTGATTGAAAAAATATGAGTTGACTTTTTTTTTAGGATTACAAAAATGTGTTTGTATTTACAAAAATCGTTGTTAGCTCAATTTCAAACAAATATTTTGTTGTATTTACAAAAAAATTGTTTGTATTTACAAATCTTTTTTTTCTGTGTTACATAGAGAAAATATTTCTAACATTACAAAATAAGTCTATGAATATAAGTGTATATATGTAACTACGTATTTATGTATGTATGTGTGTGTGTATAGGGCAGTTAAATTTTAAGGACCAATGAAGATTTTGAACAAGAAACAAACTATTTAGGAAGTTATTTTCATTTTTTTTTTTTTTTTTATTATGATAATATTGGTATGGCTCAGTTATGCATGGAACAAAATATTGGCCAAAGGGCGGCCGCGACCTCGGCGGCACACCTACATCCAATGGTACAAATTTCCGATGACGCTGAAGTTATATTCCATTAATATATCGAATTGTCTCATCCTTTCGCTCTAGAATTGTTGCTAGCTTGTCGACGTACACCTTTTCTCCACTCTTGTTATGAAATAGTCATTCTGGTTACGAAATAGCCATTCTAGTTATGAAATAGCCAGCGCCAATTATTGTTATGCAATAGTATTATATGTTGGAGCCAATTGTTATGCAATAGTATTATATGTTGGAGCCATTTTATAGCAATGTCATCCGATTAATGCTGAACGTTCAAAAAAAAAAGGTTTTGCAGATGGACTACGGGAGCCATTGATGGAAAAGAAAATCTATTTTAGTTTTTGTTGTGCTGTCTACAGACACAACTATTTCTCTTTATTATAGACTCCCTATTTTTCTAAAATACGATGGTAAACTATTCACGGTTATGGACGGTCATGATCATAGAAAAATAATCAAACTAAGCCCGTTATGATCATAATGGGCAATTGAAAAAAAAAAAAAACAACGAAAAGAAAACTTATTTTATCCATTGACTGTATATCACAATGTATGCTGCTGCAAATGTTGTTGACGAGCTTGGTCCTGTACCCCACCGCTACCAATGTCCTAAGTGACCAAAATATTTCTTAGGACTCCTCAACGAAAGAAATTCAACGGTGTCAAATTACATGATCTTGGCGGCCAGTCAACATCGATCGCCCTCACATGGGATAACACGGCCATTGAATTGGTCGCGCCAAAGAGCCAATGTTTTGTTGGCTGTGTTCTGTTGAGCATCAGCATCAACTTCCACATATCCCAATTCGGGCCATAAAAAGTTCATTATCATCTCACGATAGCTATAGAACAATAGCACTCTTCCTGGAGCCAGACGAAATAAATATAAATAAGCATTAGCTTCCTAACTGTTGGCATTTGAATATCATTTGCACTAGATGACAACTGAAAACTGTAGCTGTAATTCCTGAATATTGCGCTCAGTATCCCTGCTAAAAATATTTTTGCCAGTTTCAGAGCTGCTCATGAATTGTTACAAGGCAGTGTAAATTATTCATGTGTTTGGTTGCGTTGTCATCTGCTCGAAAAAAAAAATAGAAAAATAAAAAAATTATTTGGTTGTGTGCCAAGTTTTTTTTTTTTCTTCTTTTTTTATATATAAATATTAAGGTTCTTTTGCAAAAATTATTTGAAAAGAATATAGTATGTATGTTGCATGTTGAGCATAAGAATTTTATATGAAAGAGTTGAAGTATTTAAACTTGTTGAAGTTCTTTACAAAACATTTTTTGTGCCACAGCAACATGGATACATGCAATTTCAGATTCATAAATTAATGTATGGAAAAATAAAATACGAGAAAAGAGGATGAACATTTTCTTTCATTACCGCTATGGAAGTGCAAGTGGGTACGAACTGAAAGGGGGTGGAATACAATCTAGGGTTTGCATCTTCAATCAACTCATTTAATGTTAATTTTTGCATTTATGTAAAAGGATCTTAAAGACTACCCTCCCCCATTTAATTTGGTATTTGTTGTTCTTTCAAGTATAACCGATGTTACTTTATTTGTTCTACATACATATATCTTCAAGTAGCAAAGGCAGACTACATTTCCTTTTATTAACATCCTTCTTTTCTTATTTGCTTTACAATTTTTATTTTATTTGCAGATGCTTCGAATTACTTTGACACCCAAGGACCCAACTTTTCACATGAACCACCAAGTCGCATTGAGTTCACAAATACTGCTGGTAATATTGCAGATTGTATAGCACATGGTAATCCTCCGCCTAATGTTGAATGGTTAGACAAGGAAAACAATCCCATCACATCTATCTCAAAGGTAAGAAATTTTATTATGCGTACATGCGATACCTTCACCAGGTTTGTCAACATCATTGAAAGCAAAAAAGAAACGAACATAAAAATGTAAAAATCATTAAAGGTAAAAGTAACATTAACAAATGTAAACACATGCACACTCATACAGACTGGCGCACAAAACAAACATTCATAAATACATTCGGACGAGGACAGGTATTAGAAGCTTTTAAGCAGACATGAACAATTACAAATTTATGTAATTTTGATTTTTGTCAATACAAATTCATTTATGAGCGTCTAACTCAGAAAGTCCGCAACTTTACTTTTCTTAGCTTCTTTAAATAATGTTGATCACCACAATTGCATCACAAAAAAAAATCTTTCTCAACTTTAAGCAACTAAAATCGAACTCAAGCCTGATAAAATTGTGAACAAGAAACATGTTCTTAATCGAAATAGAAAAGCAGGCCAAGTTTAAACTTTTTTCTTATATTAATTATTAATTAATAATAAATAAAAATTATCACCGGTATTCATAAAAAATAAAACATTGTTGAAACACATTTTAGAACAAATTTTTCATATAAAATTTGTTCTAAAATGTATTTCAGCAACGTTTTATTTTTTATGAATACCGGTGTATGACTTTAGTCGGAGAACAACTAGCTGTTTCGAAACCGCTCCGCTGTTCATCAGCAACAATTTTAAGCTGTTGACCAAACTGGGTGCTGAAGAGAAGCGTGAAGGCTTCGACACTGCTAGTTGTACCCCGGCTAAAGTCGTAATTTGTCCTTCACCAGCCCTTATTATTTTCAATCGGTTTTCAATTACGTATTTCAATTCTAACAAATTAAAGTGTTTACTTGAATTCTGTAACGATCCTGAATAATATGCCAAAACTTTTTTTCTCTTTTTTTATGTCAATGTAACTTTTGTAACTTTTTTGGTCCCTTTCCGAAAAAAAATGTTTCTACATTTCCAACGCCAAGAAAATTGAATTTAGCATAATATACATACGTTCATATTTGCTTAAATGAAATCTTCTGTTTTGTTTTTATTTTACTTTTTCATAAAGTTTGATATTAAAAAATATGAAATTATATTCAACTTTTGAGGTAAAAATCCGATTTTTCAACCCAGTGTATAACAAAAATTTCTATAGTGTTCACTTGGCAACATATTGAATAGAAAAAGATACTAAAAAAACGAAACTTGACTACCGTAATGCAGATTAAGCGGGTAATAATAAGGAATTTTTTTCCATTTAGTTGTAAATCCATGTCAACTTGTATGGAATGAAATGGTGTTTTCCAACATATTCTTATGAATTTAGTCGTGAACAGACCAATTGTAATTGTTCTAGAGCGTACTGAATTGTTGTTATTTTATATGTGCTTATATTGTCTTGTTATTACCCTGCCAGCAAATTGGTAGTCGACTACAAATAAAATCGATTTATAGTTCATCCCTGTCGGACATTGAGTAGTCGACTACTAAAATAATTAACGTTACGTTAACTTTTATGGACTAGCTTCAAATTAGCTTCAATACAATCGATTTGTAATTCACTTTTTGTGTACTGGCTATAAACTAGCTGAAACATCATAGTGCAGAGTTAACCCAAAATTCAAATAATAACATACACACATACACGGTAAATAACTCTTGAATTAAATTGCCTATTGTTGCATTCGTTTTAAATGTTGCGATAGCTGAGTGGGTATGTTGGCTGCTCTCCACTCCTGAGGCTTAGTGGTTCGATTCCCAGCAGAGGCTAACAAAACAAAAAAAAAAAAAGTAGAATGAAATTTAATTTAATAAAATAAAATATTACCACCAAAAAATGTAAAATCAGCCTTGATTTGTACATTTTTTTCTGTGGGTGCTGACTTTTAAGTAGCTAACTTTAAGTTAGTTGAAGAGTAATGCACAGTCGGACAATTGACTACCTCCTAGGACGTCGTAATGTTAAAATAGTCAGTCATCTCCATTAAAAATAATCTAAGTGTCAACCACCACCAGCTGTAAAAAAGTTAGCTTATAATTCATTACTAGTTAACTGAGTTGCCGGCAGGGAAGTAACAAAAAGTGAATAAGTAAAAGTGTTCTTCTTTTAGTAAAGTGTTTTAAAGTGTTTGTGGGTACAGTGCTGTACTGTTGAGTACGGTCAACTGAAGAATTGAGTGTTTTAAGTTCATTACAATTAAAGAATCTACGGAAAACGTTTTTAAAAGGTAAAAACGTTACAATATATTTTCAATAAAACGAATCTTTGAACATGTATTCCATTGCTGGGGGTGTGTATTTTTAAATATTGTAAACATCTTTTGGTAAATTTTTGTATATACTAATGCGAATTTAAGCAATTATGTTTTTGTAACTTTTAGGTTAACTACAGATTAATAATTTAATGACTGAGGGCAGAGTTGCCATTGGCAAGTTTTAAAGAATGCCACAAAAAGTTCTTTAGAAAAATTAAGTTGCACATATTTAATTTTTTTTCTTTTTTTTTTATAAAACAACAATGAAAGAAAATATTATTTCAAGCAAAGAACTAGTTGCCCAAAATAGAGGAACGAATGATGTTTTTTGCTATTGGAATTTTTTTGTTTGTTTATTCCTATCGACTTTCAAAGGCAATGGAATCCAGAGTTTAAAGAGTCTGAATATTTTTCCAAAACTTTCCAAGTCCACTGCCAATTGAACACTAACAAAATACAAATCGTCTAATTCATAAAAATTATAACAGGTTTATAAATCTCTTATTTGATTTTCCATAAAAATATGTCAAATAACAGTCTTATAAGCCGGTAATAATTTTTATGAATTAGGGGGAAAGAGTATTAGAAACAGGGTTCAGTTTTTGATTTATCCAAGAATGGATTTATTTGCTTTAAGAGCCAATTGAATTGTATTATATCGGGTCCAAAAATAGACCATGTTATTGTTTTCTATCTTTTCCAGCCATTCGTTGATGCTACTCAACTCGTCAGTAGACTCGAAAAATGCTTAAAAGAATGTTTGAAACATAACTAATTATTTGATAATTCCCATGAACAAAATGAGAATAAAATATGTTGAAACAAGCCTTTGATACAGAAAACGTATTTTCGTCTTGTAAATCCTTTACTTTTCTTCACAACTTCTATACAACGAGTTGCCAACGGTTACCATGATTTGTATTTATTTTTAAAAGTATCAAAAAGTTAACGTTTTTTTTTTAATATTCAAAACCGAGCTTAATTATTTATTTGCTTTAAGAGCCAATTGAAATGTATTATTTTAGGTGCAAAAATATATTGTTTTTTTTTTTTCGTTGACTAGCAGCAACGAAATGTTGGCAGCATATAGATGGCTGAAAAGGACAGACACCATTATAAAGGTATAGATTTGAGCTTAATGTTTTTGATTTGTTGCTGATTAGCTGGCTGTTAGGGTATATAATTAACCCTTTTATTCGAACCTACTTTCTAACAAAATAATATCAATATTTTAGTAAAGGGTCCGCCAAATAACTTTTTTTTTTGAAAATGCTATAAAACATCGAGTGTAGCTTCGGCTGTGTGGCACGTAGCGCCGTCCTGTTGAAACCAAACGGTGCCAATATCCTTCTCTTCAATTTTGATGAACAAAGATTTGTCCAATATGCCGACAACGATCACAATTGACTGTAACGACCGCTCTTTTGCTAATTTTCGAAGAAAAATTTCCAAATTATGCCTCTAGACCAAAATCCGCACCAAACAGTGATTCGTTTTGGTTGCCTCGGCGTTTTGATGTAGGTGTGCGGGTTTTTGTGCCCAAGTTCGACAATTTTTGCTTGTTTACATACCCGCCAGTAAATGAATTTTCTGTTAGTGTAAAAAAATAAAAACGAAAAACTCAACTGTTTAAGCCTTGCAAAATCTTGCAATTGCCAGCCTGCATAGTTACAGATACTCTTTGAAACTCGACAAGTGGTTGACTACTTTCCGGCATGTCAAAGCCACGTGCAAACATTTCAGATTGAACGCTCTGTTTCTAACTTAGCAGAGGCAATTCAAATACATATTGTAGCTTGGCATGTAATTATTTACGGTATTCAAAGGGTCGTCCTAAAGTCAGAAGTCTTAAAATAATAGCACGAAAATATATGACTGCTGTGAGTAACCTGTCATAAAGTAGTGCGCTATTTAAAATATGAGTCAGCTGTTAAAAAAAAGAAAGCCATTTAAATATTTTTGTTCATAATGCCAAAATAAGTGAAAAAACTAGCTATTAGATGTTTTGATAGCTGATTCAAGTAAATTTGAAATCAAATATGTCCATATTTACGAACATATACATATGTACATATGTATATATTTTAATGCATTTATTTCTTAAATAATAGATAAATTTATTCAAACAAAAACAGCTGCCGCCAGTTGAACGGAGTCGATTCATTTTTTGGACGGCGGCCAGTACACAAGCGTTTGTGGGCTGCCAGTCTTCTAAGATTAGTATCTCATTTTTAGGTGAAATGCATGGACATGGATGTTGATATTAATATCTGCGAAACACACACATGCGAACATTCGTATCGTACACAAACATGTTTAGTCCACACTATCACACTTTGTGAGCACACATTTCATTTTTACCATATCGTACGACTGAGTAGGACAGTAAAACAAGGCCTTCAGCTATTAAACAAATGCATTCTTGTTTGGGTACATACATACATATAAGCGTTTTACGCATATAAGGAGTTTTTTATGTATATATAAAATATTTTTTTAGAATATAATTTGCGACAGGTAAAGAATATCACCGGCTCGACGAATGCGGTTTAGCCGTTCGCCTCAGATGTATGCTGTTAACTTATGACGAATCACTAAACACAGTCGATGAAATCTTATTAATTTATGACTATTTTTGTTTGCAGCACAACAACAATTTTTTTAAACTATCATAAAATGTTAGTACTTTCTGACATTATGACACAATATGAGACCGTTTGAATACCGTAATTATGTTTTGGCATTAATTTCACATGGATACAATATTTTGTATAAATGAAATGACAATAGATGTGATTTCAATTGAATACCCCACAATTAGAACCACATATAATTAAAAGAAATTTCAACTTCAATGAAGTAATTACAGAAAATATACCAAATACCTTCCTGAAGAAGATATCCTTGTGATATCGAAATATTGAATTTAATAAATATTTTTTAAAAAATAAAAAAGGGACCTAAGGCTCGAACAATTAAAATACTAAAATATACCAACGGAATTACAGAAAATATACCAAAAGAAACAACGGGCCCATGTGGACGGTTTTCATGACTGGCTGTTCTTCAAGAAGCCATTCTTTCGGAAACCAAAAAATATTATTTTATTAAATAGATTTTACTCTCCTGTACAAAGTAATTTTGTAACTGCTCTCGCCATGTCTACACATTCATGCACCTTGTTAACTGAGGAAGTTTGAAACAAAAACACCCTTCAAAATTTTAAGATGAAGCTCAAAAAGTTCAGAACGACAAAGTGCTTTTTTACATACCGGTTCACATTCAAAGCACCGAACAGGCATGTGAAATTTGAAAAAGTTTAATTTGCAATTATCCAGATCATGTCACACAAAAAGTGTTCAGGTTTTCCTTTAATGAAGTTCTCCTCCTCGATTTACTTGCAAGTGCTATTAAATAGTTTGTATGTGCTTTAATACGAGTTTATGTTTAGTTTCAAGTAAATTTTATGTTTGTTTTTTTTTTCATTTATTTTAAAAAGTAATTATGGCACAGAAACGTGTTGATGGAGCAAGAGATACTTTTTAGACGAAATCATTTCTCAAGTTTCGAGTGTTGACAGCTGAACAAGTTCATATTACAATTTTACCAAATGCAATACTTACGTTATACTGATGAGTATATAAAGCTTGATTTTATGTTACATTCATACAATAGTTCAGACAGTAGTTGTAAAGTTTCAGACAAACTTAAATGGCATACAAAAATGTTTTTTAAGTTACAGCGCCTTTGTGGAAAAATTCTTAGGAAACTTCAATCATATTGTTCATTAAATTAGCATCACTATGAAAATGATATTTTGATGTATACACAGAAAGTTTGTAAATCGTAATGCTTATACACAATATTACGAAGGTAATAGTAATGAACACAAGCAATAAGACACCGAAGAAGATATAAGCTGTCATTGTCAAATTGCCATTATTGTTACATAAGAGTGGCCATGTCGTAATATCCACGAATATTCTTATGCACTAAAAATTGTCATGGGCATTCTAAGCAAAAGCCATCAAAGTACTGATTTATACATAAGAAGCAGGTTAGTGCGGAATTCTGTATTTTGGCAGTTATAATATTTTCGTATCATTATTCTATATAAAAACTTTATTCAGGGTATAAAACCTGTGTAAACCCATATTGCTAATATATTTTCTTTTAATTACCACTGATTTTATAATTTTATCACTGCATTTTTTTCAAACCAACGCTTGTAGTGCAAATCACTTATTTCCTATAAAATACTTGGTTTTCTCATTCATTAGCGATTTATGGCCACAGTTACTGGTGCTAACTCTTTAAAACATATACAGTCAAAGCCCGGTTTAACGAACGATATAATGTTCAGACCTTTCGCTATGCCGAGATATTCGTTATATCGACCAGCAATTTTTTATCTTAAAATTTTATAAAAAACGGTGGTCCGCAGTTTAAAAAAAAACATAAAAATTTAATTGTATTGATAACTTAGTGTAGAAATAAATTTTTAATTGATATTTTAACGTTTATTAAGGAACTGTTTTTATTTCTAATATGTAATTTCATTAAAAATCATAAATGTACATAGGTTCATATACATATTTATTTATATTTGGATGCCATTCACATGTGTAGGTTTATTATTACATTTCATTCATATTATTAATTTCTCAAGAAATCTCGACATCTCGTTTTCACAATGAACCAAACAAAACTACTGAAATTTTAAGGAAAAAAGCAACTCATCACACGCGTTCTTTCAATACAACGCAATGAAGCCAAAAACACCCACAATCTTACGATTCTGTAACGATTTTTTAATGTATTTTGCATTGTCATTCGATAAATCGAGATTCTTTTTTTTTTGCCATTCGCTATATAAGGCAGTTAGTGTAAAAATTCCGCCATTCGTTAAACTGAGTATTCGCTATGCCAGGCTTTGGCTGTAGTTACATATTTTTTTCTTTCACTATGTTTCTGAAGTTTTGTGAAGCCTTTTCAATCTCCTCAGCTTAAACATTGTGAAATTTTTCACGTAGAAGCCACAAAATTGTTTCCCAAAACTGTATTTCGAAAATATAATTTAAGTTTCACCAACAAGTAGGAAAAGATGAAAAATTGTAAGCATGCCCACAATTCAAAAAGATTTCAAAGAGTTTAATATAAAGCATATTCCATATTCACTAATTTTCTGCTTGCTCAAGAGCAACAGGAAATCAACAGTCATAAACATTTTTCTTTGTCTTACTTTATTCTACTTTGTTTGCAAATAAATTCAAAAATATCTCTGGGGTATTTTAAAACAAGGAATTTTATAATTAATGGCATAAATATTTATCTCAAAACCGCTCTGAGTTTCAATTCAGCAGTCAAATGAATTGGCAAGATCTGATGAACACACTCAGAAAAGTTTGTCAGTAAAATTCACTGAAAACACTCTTTAAAATAAATGAAACTTCATTTAAAAACCGCCCCACTTATTTTTCATTTAAATTTGCTTATGAAATTAAATGTTAAAAAATCTACGTAACTCAATCGGTAAGAATAATGATTTTTCCTTTATTCTAACTGTCAAATTATTCATGCGTAACAAGCTTGAAAACATAGTTTTATTTTTTCTTAGGTGGCCATTTTATTTAATAATAGTTTTTTACCTCTATTAATTCAGGTCCAAAAATGAACCTTTTCAAAAAATATTTGCTGTCTATAATTAAGTTCATATTTGAATATTCAAAAACTTTTACTTTTTGATACTTTCAAAAATACAAATCGTAGTAAACTTGTCGAATTTGGGCACAAAAACACGCACACCTACATCAAAACGCCGACGCACCCAAAACGAGTCACTGTTTGGTGCGGATTTTGGTCGAGAGTCATAATTGGACCATTTTTCTTCGAAAATGAGCTAGAAGTAGCCGTTACAGTCAATAGCGATCGTTGTTGGCATATTGAACAAATTTTTGTTCATCAAAATTGGAGAGAAGGATATTGGCACCGTTTGGTTTCAACAGGACTGCGCTACGTGCCACACAGCCGAAGCTACACTCGATGTTTTATAGCACTTTCAAAAAAAAAAAAAATTATTTGGCGGACCCTTTACTAAAATATTGATATTATTTTGTTAGAAAGTAGGTTCGAATAAAAGGGTTAATTATATACCCTAACAGCCAGCTAATCAGCAACAAATCAAAAACATTATTTTAAGCTCAAATATATACCTTTATAATGAATGGTGTCTGTCCTTTTCAGCCATCTATATGCTGCCAACATTTCGTTGCTGCTAATCAAAGAAAGAAAAAAAAACAATATATTTTTGGACCTGAATTAATACATTTCAATTGGCTCTTAAAGCAAATAAATAATTAAGTTCATGTTTTTTACCTGTATTATCTCCTTTTTTAAATCGCTAATTTAATTTTTGTACTGCAAGGCCTCTGCCGAGATTCGAACATGCAGCATCTCGACTTGAAAGCAGCTGCCATACCTACTCAGCCATCGCAACAATCAGAATAAAGTCAGCAACAATCAATTTAACCCTTGAATGCATGTTGTTGTAATTCTGCAACATACCATTAAACTCACCTCAAAATTGTATTGATTGTATTGTCGCTCACTACACATCGTTGTGTATTAAAAGAGTTGTATTTGGTGTAGTTTATGGCTTGGCAGCACTTCTTTATGTTTTTAAAACATTTTGATGGTGAATTTCACGTGGACAAAGTAACGGTATTAAAATTCTTCTAGCAGGTGCAACTTGTGTTTTAGTGAGAAGTATAATTTTGTGATTTTCAAACGTAAGTGTTAACAAAAATTTATTTTATATAGAATAATATATATTTTCAAAGAAACTTCTTGGTCGCAAGCGAAAATACTGTTTTTTTTTTTCATTTAACTTGACCTATTTTAGAATGTTGTAAAACTGCAACACTATGCATTTAATATTGGTCACTGGCCTGATAATTGTGTGCAAAACCGCTGTAAAATGCCAGGCTGTAAGGAATACACACAAACAAAATGCGAAAATTGTGAAGTAGCTCTTTGCTTTACTAAAGATAAAAACTGTTTCAAAAACTTTCATTTTTAAACCATATTTTTGTTTTATGTAAATGCATAGTGTTGCAGATTTGCAACATAGCGTTTTTTTTTAATAAGTTTTACTATAAAAATTAAAAAAAAATGTTTAATTTTTTTATGCATTAGGAAGTAAAATGCTATACTATATATTTTTTTCAGTGTATTTGAAAATTCATGCATTTAAGGGTTAAGTGAAAAGTATGTATGCTACATATGTATGTAGAAACCAAATTATAAATATATACGTATTAACAGCTTGGTTCCTTCATGTATGTGTAACATAAGTTACTACTGTCATTATTCACTGTCAGCGGAAATCCATATTTATCTGCAGTTAGTTTTTTAAGTAACTGTGCAAATCAGTTAAAATTAAAATTTCATTCTTCTTTAAACGGTTTGTCATTTAAAAATAACTTCACTGATTACTTCTACAACAATAAGCTACGGTCAGTTACTGCACAAATATTCTGAGTGTACATAGACAAGGGTGACTTCAGTGAGTTAGTTGGTGACCGGTTTAGCAACAGTAAACAGCGACAGCTGATGAGAGCTTTATATAAAATGTTTGTGGTCAAATAAGACCACTTCTGGAATACCTATAAGCTATAAGGTCTAGACATAAATGAAAAAAAAACTATCCTTGACAAAGCTTGCGAGATCTACACAGAAAAGATAACTTTTTTCGTTCAAACACAATATTAGCTGAATCAAATGAAATGTTTGTTCAATTTAGATCCTACAATGAAATTCGTAAATTCCGCCATAAACTTTGTAACATATTTCTTGAAGAATAAATTCAATATCCAGCAATAATTTAATAGATACAGTTAAAATGTTTGTGGGACAGAAAAATATTTCCAAGCAGGTGGTTGATTTTAATGATTATCTTTTCTCCCAAAATTAAATCATTTGTTTTCCTTAAGAGCCAATTGAAATGTGTTATTTTAGGGCTAAAAATATACCTTATACTCTTTTAAGACTTTTTAAGTCTTCTCATGTGTTTATTAGCATCAACGAAGATAGACGGCTGAAAAAGATGGGAAACATTAATAAGGTCTATTTTTAGACCTAAAATAATAATTAATTTCTCTGTGTGGTCATTGCCCCAACAAGACTGTTAAGACAAATAAATAACTCACTGTTTATGCGTCAATGCGAATGCAGAAAATTTGTAATTTTTAGCGAAGCCAGATGGTAAAAATGTAACTAATTGGTAACACTGTTAAGCACAACATATGTTCAGAAAAAGACGTGATTACTAAAATAATAATGGAGAAACAAAATATTATGATGTTTCTTACAATTCAATTAATGCAGAAAAGCCACGAAATATTGCAAGAACGGTTCAACAAAAGGCATGCAACTTTTGTAATCGCTAGTGAACGAAGAAGGCGCAGACTTGCTTTCTTGAAATTTTTAGTAAATTATTTCCTTTCTGTCATATGATTGTACGTGGGCCACATCGAAGAGAACTTTAGAACCGATAAAGAAAGTGGCAACTTTTTGTGTTTTATTTGCGAATAACTTTTTAGTCAGTCCTTGTTTTCGTGACTTAGCTATTCACAAATAAAAATTTTATTTACTGTTTATACGCCAAATTTTTCTATTCACAATAGTTTTATTCGCGAATAAGCAGTACGTATAAACGTAGTAATACTTAGCTAACATTAATCAAAGCAAGGATATTTTTTGCAGTCTCTTCTAATTAATTCAGCAATTAAACTTTTTGTTTGTCTGAATAAAAAAATATGTAATTGATGAAATTAAAATTGCAAATAAATTTCGCAATCAAGCGTTTTAATTGATTAAATTAGAACTTAGATTGACACAATTAAAATTGCAATGAGCTTAATTAAAAAATTAATTGGAAGAAATTAAATCACCAAGTAAACATTTTACTTGGTTGATGAACGCCCTTAAAATTGCAATTAGCTTAATTAAAAAATTAATTAATTAATTAATTAATTAATTAATTAGTTTGCCAATTTAACTTTTTAATTTATCGAATAAGAAATTAGTCGATTAAGAAGATTAACTAGAATGGTTAATAAGAGCAAAATCAAAAGAAAATATTGTAAACTGATATGATTTCTTTTTTTTTATTCATTTACTTATAATTCCTATCATTTTGATCATTTATCAAGTTGCTTCTTTACTTGTCTCCTTTTTATGGCCATAATGATACATACGATTGATTTACTTTGGTTTTCAGGTGCGTCACATTTTAGCCAATGGTTCACTGTATTTTCCACCATTCGAAGCAGATGAGTTTCGCCAAGACGTGCATTGGTCAGTTTATCGATGCGTGGCAACGAATGCCGTCGGCTCAATTGTGTCACGTGATGTTGTGGTTAAGGCTGGTGGGTACTTATGCAGTTATAACTTTTTAGTTTGCTTTTCTTACTAAATACAAATTATGACTTTCTTTGTTTGCCTTGCCTCAGTTGTTAATCAACGTTATGAGCCGGAAGTACAAAATCCTGGTGGTTTCATTGGCAGTAATGTCTTGATAAAATGCAACATTCCTTCCTTTGTTAAAGAGTATGTAACAGTCACTTCATGGCTACAAGAGCCCAACTTCAATATTTATCCATCACTGGAAGGAGGTAAGTGATGTTATTCCTTGCAACTGATGTCGAGAGCATGTTGGCCGGAGAGCGCGTGTGTTGTGTGTTTCTGAATCAATAAACAAACTTGTAAAATCAAACGTTTGACTTTATGGGGTTCACATGAGTGACCTTAATTTAATAAATTTTCCAATTTCTTTTATTTTTTTAATTTGCAAAAAACACCACACACAACTTCAAAATAAAAAGATGGCAAAAATCACATGCTGCCGACCGGAGAACTGCTGGTGTACAACATTACACGCACGGATGCTCTTAAAATTTATCGCTGTCGTACACATCACAAATTGACGCAAGATTCGGTTGTAAGCAGCAATGTGGGCAAAATTCAATTGACCGGTAAGCATTTTCCTTTTTTGATCATATTAAAGCTGTTTTAGGCTAAACAAAAAATGTGTACACAGAAAAAAAAACAAACAAAAAATTTGCTCGAGTGCACAATTTAATTATTGATTGATTTTCTTTGCCTCTCTTTTGCATTTTTTTTTTTTTTTACTTACTTTTGTTCGTTTTAACTATTACTCTTTTGAAGAAATGCGAGAATTGGTGCCACCGATAATGAATGAAAAAGTTGTCAGCATCACTGCACGAGTGGGTGACCCCGTGGTGGTACCATGTGTGGCATATGCAAATCCAAAGCCTGTATATCGGTGAGTATATAGTATGTATGTACATATGTATGCACATAATTCATCCCGCATGTGTTTTAATAACGTAATACACACACACACACAGCACGAACTGGTGCATGCACATTTTAAGTCCACTTTTTGCGTTTCTCCTATTTTTTCGTTATATACTTCCTTTAATCCTTTACGTTCGTTCGTGTCTGAATATGAGCAAAAAAGAAATAAATAAATAAAAAATGTGTTGTGCACAAACAACAAAAAATCAAAGACATATAACTGACAGATGGAAGGCAAAAGCAATTAAAATGTCACAGTTTGGATGCAGTCGAAAATGTTCGCCAGGCGAAGCAAATATTCATTCCAGCAGCCAGTCATTTCACTCGATTATCTCTTATTATTGTGAAAAATATTGCATATAACTGAATATTAAGAAAATTACAATTCAAGAGTACATCAAAACACACATTTGCCGTTGCTACACAACTTATTAGAAAAAAATGTGTTAACATTAATTTAGCTTTACTTTAACTTGAACTTCTATGATTTGGAAATATTAAGTACTTCATCAGCCTTCAGTTCAATTTCACTTTCCCCGAAAATGGACAGAAAATATTTTGTTGTAAATTTATAGTGATCAACAGTTTTTAAAAGAATATGAGTGAAATCAAAATTGAAGATTTATATATTGGCTGCGGTACAAGTATCATGTCCACCATGACGCTCATCAGCCTCCAAATTGTTCCATATTTATAACAAAAAAAAATATCTACATATTCTCTAGTATCTGTTAAAAAAAAAAAATACTGTGTCTAAAATTTTCACCGAAATATTGTTTTGATTCAGCCGAATTGTTTTAGTTCCTTCTACCCGCAAATATGTAAAGAAAGATTTTTATACTTAAATAAATAAAACAGAAAGTAATTTTATTACAATATTGCTCACTTTTTCCTATTCTCGACCAGGTAGTTTTAGTCGATTTAAAAACGGGTAAAGTTATGGAAATTCGATTTACAGAAGACGAGCAGTTTACTCAGATTCGCTTTACAGCTTAGTCAATATTATAATATTAGTGACTTTTTTGTACTCTATACCAGGTATTTTTACTCGATTTCGAACGTGTGAACTTATGCGAGTTCTATTTGCAGAAGACTAAAAACAAAACTTTGACACAATTAAAAGGATTGTGCGCTCGGGGGACCCCCATTAGGAACGAAGTTCCTTACGGTGTAATACAAGGTGAAATCCAATCGTTGGTTGCTTGCAGCCAACGATGAACGGAGAACCGTCTAATCATGGCACAGAGTTTTTTCTTTGCAACATTTTGTAACCGTGTATGAACCGTGTGGATCTACCACAATGCACTAGAGACCAAAACGCATTTAAAAAAGTGTGTTTCTCGAGGTGAATTGGCAGCCAACTGGCCAGGGGTAGTTTTGTCAGCCAATAAAATAATGACAAACGTTCTTGTTTGCTTTCAAAAGGGAAATGCAATCGATTTATTGAGCCTATTCAATTAGAAATTAAAAAAAAAAACTTTGTATTTAACAATGAAAAAATTTCTTATCCACTGGGATAATGTTAAGGTGCACTTATGTGCAGTTTTCATATCTAAAATCCATGATTTGGGCCACAAATTGCTCCTTTACCCATCCAATACTACAGATTTCGCTCCGAGTGGCTATTTTTTTTTGTTTCCTAACTTCGAGAAATGGTTCGATGGTCGTATCGCGCCACCTTCGACGGATTTTCGATTGCCGAGTGGTTTTAGCGACAGTGTTAAAATTGTGAAAATTTAACATGTTCAAAGTTCATAGGGAGTTGATGAAGAGTGTTTGCTACCCAGAAACTGCTACAACATTTACTTAATTGATATTGGTAAAAAAAAGGGTTGAGGTGGAACCAGTTAAAAGGCATTTAACAAAACAAAAGTAAACTCGCAAATCTCAAAAATAATTTTTTAATGTGTCGTAGTGAAACTTTTTTCCTCTCATGCCAAATGTTATTGAAAAACAAGTAAGCACTCTTACGGCTGGGCCGTAAGAGTGCTCTTACTCTTATTCGGCTGGGCCGTATCTTAAATACCCTTCAAAATGATATATGTTCCATTCTGATTGGTTTTTGGTGCCAAAAGTTGTTTTATTTGGCTTATAGAACCGATTTGTTGAAAAACCGGGAAACGCTATATCTCGGGTATATTTTCTTTAATTTTTGGGATCTAATGGGCATTACAAATGATATAGCTAACTTTTTAGGAAAATTTTTTTTTTCAAAAATCTCATTAATAAAATGGCCAAAAATACCCTTCAAAACCCGGTTTTTTTG
Source organism: Sturmia bella (assembly GCA_963662145.1). Lineage (NCBI taxonomy): Eukaryota > Metazoa > Arthropoda > Insecta > Diptera > Tachinidae > Sturmia > Sturmia bella. Next base: position 47,303,599 of record OY759171.1, on the reverse strand, counting down.
GATATATCTCGGCTATCCGTAGATGATGTTACTGAATGTCAATAGCAGATCTACTACCGGAATTTAACACATTTTAGCGAAAGATCGAGGTTTCTATCTTAAACCGTTTTCTCAGAAACGGTATTTCAACGACTACAGCCGGACAGACGGAGATCGCTTAATCGTTATCTCTATTGATTCTGATCCAGAATATATATACATACTTTATGGGATCAAAGATGGTTATTTCAATGCGTTACACACGGAATCACAAGCATATATGTATATATCCTTACATATTTTTGTGAAGGAAATCGAACCGTCTTAACTCATATGCAATGGGTCATTATAGTTTTCTATAGCTCTAAAAAATAGCTACGCTATACCATTTACAAACTCTTTAACGTGCCAACATACACAAAACTGAATTAGTGACAGAATATTTGATATAAAAACAAAATTGACTTGTATAAAATATTATGTATGTATTTGAGAATTTAAGAAAAGTTACAGAAAAACAACTTGCCACTTTTTGAGAGATGAAAAAATATTTTCCAGAAATACACGACAAATTTCCTTATTGTCCTTTTGATTATGGCTGCATTATTTTCTTTCTTTTTTTTTTGCAATCGTTTTGCTCTTGTAGTTAAACGGTATATTTCACATTGAATGCTCAAACAGGGGGAATGTTGAGTGGAGGACGACATTGTGTGTCGCCTCATCCCATTTCAGCAGCGTCGATCTTTGTTGTTTTTATGAACCTTTTTATTTCTGTTTTTTTTCCTTTTTTTTTTTTTTGTTTTTCATACATTCACATGAAATTTCACAATATTTATGGTCTGTGCTTAAAAACGTTTGTGCTTGTTTTTCAAGGAGCCATCGTTCTGCATAATTATTTTCAAGCTTCAACTTTAAACTATACGGCAGCACAATTAATGAGAGAAAACGATACCTTAACACCATCGTTTGGTAGTACGCACAATGCAAGGCACCTACAAGCTTGTTTTTACACTGAAAAAAATAAACGAAAATTTACTTCCATCAACAGCTTTTACAGAAATTTTGCTAAATTACTTCACTGAAATTTATATATATATTTTTTTTTTTCATTTTCATCAAGAAATTTTAACTTTAGCCCTGTGAAAGATGTTATAGTTTAGGCTTCTTTAAGTGTAATGTATGTGCACACACACGTGCACACATACGTACGTATGTATGTATGTATGTAGTTGACACATAAATTCTTATGAGAAAAACATTTGTGTTTGCTTAAATTGGACTTTTATGGCAGATACGCATACATACATGTATACGTATGTATGTGTAAGTAAAAGAGCAAATACAGTCCTTTACATGCACATGCCTGTTTTAGTCAAAAATAAATGGGAGAGAGAAACAACATCTTTGATAAAAACTTTCAAATGTTTAAAGAAAATTTTGAAACAAATGTTTTGAGATTAAACAGTAGAAATATTACCCAAATAAATTATGAAATCGTTCAAGTTAAGGACAGGATTTTATTACATATCAAGAATATTTTGTTGCACAGGCTCAAACAATTTTAAGATCTTTATAAGTTAGAATGTTTTCTAGACAGGCTTTTGTTGCTAGATTCTTAGAACAATTGGAGCCACGGATATATTCAAATTCTCACATTTCCTATATTAATAGAACCACGCCTTGTAAGACTATATATAATTAACAGCTTAGATATTGGCAAAAAGTTAATGACAACAATAGTAATGATAAGAAAAAAGTTATAATAATAACTATAATGATTGATTTGAAATAAATTTAAAAAAAATTTTTTTCATTCGTTTTTTAAACGATAATTTAACCTTGTAGTCGAACAATATGATTTACAATTGTCATTTATTTTATCAGGCTTGAGTATTTTTTCAGAATTGAGAAAGATTTTTTTTAGTGATCAACACTAAAAAAAAGAAGGCAAGAAAAGTAAAGTTAAAGACTTATTGGCTGGGGTACATAACATGGCTGTTTTATGTCCACCTTGAAGCTTCGAATCCAGGTCATCACTAATTAAATAATATTTTTAAACCATCCTACTAATTAAGCTCCTCATTGCTGATTGCCCATTTTTTATACTTTTGATCCGTTTTCAATTTAATTACTGTGTTTTTCTAGCGATTGAAATTTTTTTTATATTTTCCCCATAAAATCCAATTGATTTTTGTGTTTGTTTTGGTTTCAAACTTTAAGCCGTGTCCACCGATTTTTTAAAAATAATTAAAATTTATAGCCGAGTTTTTTTTCTTTTATAATTTCCATATTGAAAAAAATATATTAGAAACGTTTTATGCTCTAATATGAGCGCTCCAAACTTCTCAGTTCAATACGTTTTTCATTATAGAGCCTGTACAGCCCGACAAGAAACAACTTTTCATATGGGGGGTCTTTTGCATGTTGCTAGTTGATCTTTTTTTATCATGAACCAGTAGTCCAAGCATGACCCCTCAATATGCACTGCATTGTCCCGGAACTATGAAAATAGGCTAAGAAAGAAGCAAAGAGTAAAATAGAGAGTGTTTGTGGACATTCGATTAAACACACAAATAAAAGATTAGGGAAAAAGAAAAACATTTTTTTTTCAAAACTGGATAAATCAGAACTACATTAGGTTAAATTGGTTGGAGGGCTTTGTATGCCCATGTCTTGCGACATACACTGCCAGCCAGCATAAGTTTGCTGTGCACTCCGTGGATTTAATACATGAACAATTTGATCCATAGGTCTATAGCAAATTCGTGTTATTCACAAAGTTCTTTAATTTCGTCCAGCCTATGCCCCGTAATTTGGTAATGTCGGGTAAAGTAGCTCTCCCCTGATATCGAGCCCATATTTGTGAGAAGGCAGAGCACTGGCATAAATATTGCTCTTATGTTTCACACTCCTCGCCACATAATCTACATTCATCTTCCACTATTCCTAGGCTGTTAAGGTGTGATACACTCATAGAAAAATGTATTTTCATACTGATGACAGCGTATCATAAAAATTTTAATTTTTAAATTTTTACATCGAAGATGTAAAACCTGATATTAACCTGATGACAAAAGTCAATAGAGAATTTCGGCATAAATTGAGTGTCATCAATGTGAAGACTGCTGTGACATCAATTCTATGATGCAAAATGTTAATAACTTTTATAAGTTTTACCAAAAGGAAAGAAATAAAACTGTGTTGAGTTTTATTAATTACAATTATATTTAAAACAACTTATGGTTTAATTTATTATTTTTGTGTTTAAATGAATTCCTAAACGGTTGCAATAAATGGCATCATATTGACGTATATTTGCCTTCACTGCAGTAATTTTTCATAAACATCATATTGATGACACTGGTAATTCTACGTAACTTTGCATACATTCTTTGACATCAAAGAACGGAATAAAACAAACATGCTAATCATATCTAGCAGGTAACCGCGTTTATGCATGTTGCTGTTTAGTCTACAAAGAAATCTATTTGTTATTATTATTATTATTTTATAATTTTTTTAATTATTTTGTTTTATTAATAAAATTTTTCTTTAAAATAATTTCAGTAGTTTTACTTTTTCAATTCGAATAATCTTTTAGTTGAAGTTATTTCTGTAATGTTAGTATATCATCGGATAGATGACACCTAACACCAAATTCGATTGGTCAGTGTATTGATAATACTTTGTCATTGCATTTATTTCAATTGGTCATGTCTCTGAAGTTAAAGTTTCACCATATTGACGTACGAGTAATCACGGCTTCGGTGTCAGCATGACATGGCATTGATGTAACAATTGCACACCTTATGTAAAATTTGACATCACCGTGATGAAAAGTGTCATGGGGTCAAAAACGATGTTTTTTGTCATCGTATTCATGTTAAAATACATCATAGCTATAATGGTTTTTCTATGAGTGTAGTTACTCGTAAGAGCAATAACATAATATTACTACTGTTAACGTCATTACCCAACAAGAAATAAAGCACAGACTCAATATTAATGCACAATTCCGCAAACCTTCCAGAAATAAAGAATTACATTTGAAAATATTTTAGTTTCTTAGAAGAATATCACTAAGATTAAGGGCAAATTGAATAGAGAATTGATATTACTGTTGGAATGCTGTCAGAAGCAGAATTTCTCTGCAGCAGTTGAACGCTAATTTTTGGTACAAAATGAAGAAAATAAAAAAAAACCTTAAATATTAACACTGCATTAATTTCTCTTAAAACTAAAGCTTCAAATGACAAATGTTGTAGTTTTAATATTTTTTAAGCATTAATTTAGCTTTATAGTCCAACTATACAATGAAAGATTTACAATTGTTAACAACTTTATCAGGCTTGAGTTCGATTTTATTTCCTCCAAATTGAGAAAGATTTTTTTTGTGATAAAATTTGTATTGATCAATATTTAGTATTGCTTTTGATCTATTATAGAAGTAAATGGAAAACGTTCACCCTTATTCGTAAACGGTGTTTTAGGTTTATGAAGCTCTTCTTTAAGAAACTTGCATGAGAAATTTTTAAAATAACAGTTCAATAAACCTAATATATTTATTATCAATAAGACTACTTAACTTTCGAGAAACCAGTTTTATTAAACCTTATTTTAAAACCAAGATCTAATTTTCATTTTCGGTCTTAAGACCGAAAATGTGGACTACCCAATTAAATTTTTTTAAATAGTCTGAAACATGTAAATGTACCTGGAATAGAAGAAAGTTTGCTTAAAAAATATACATACATTTGTAACTACATTTATTATAAATATTACAGCAATTAACATATAAGAATTGCAATAAATTTCCATAATGGAATACTTTTTTTCAACAAAAACTACTATTTACTTGGCAAAAATACTGTCTCTCTCGGTGATTGTTCAGTCCCATTTCAAAATTTCAATTTTCCAACACTGGTGTGTTAGAAACTGCACTTGTGAGCGTATGAACAACATATTAAGACACAGCATTAAGTATTCGGCAAAATTTTGTCACTTTGAAACCCCTTCTGTAGAATAGTCAGCTCCGTGGCAATTAGTAATGCTAATCTTTTTCTTTTGATCATTAAAGAACTAAGCAGTGAAATTTTTTTGATTTCGGTCACCATTTACCAGTGACGAAATGGAATTAGATTTTTAGGCAATATGGGCATTAACACTGTACGAAAAAGGCAAATCTTTTTCAATGTAACATGTTTTGCCAGCTGATTCTTCCTCGAAGACAGGTCTCAAAAAAACAGGAAACTAAAACACTTTCAATTTTATAGCTTTAATAGGAAATTCTTATAAATCCTCGGCGCTTCGATGAAAGTTCTCTCCCGATCAAAACGGTGAAAATATACATTATCTTCAGCAAAAAATGTTTCAGACACATCTCGACCCTAATTAATGAAAGTACTGCCGTATCTATATATAATTGCTGACCTGCAGATAAAAAAGAATTTATTATAACCTTGTGAATTTCAAAAATTTGTTTATAGTTTTTTTTTTCTTATTGCACTCATTTGCAAATTACAGGTCACTGCTCTTTTGCCGCTTGTTGTGATACTAAATAAATCAAAATATATTCCATAAAGACTTATTGACTGTCTGGTTGTGTGCCTTAATTTTTATTTAATTAAGGTTAATTAATAAAAGTTTCAACACTTATTCCAACCTGGTTTTAAGTCAAGTAAAAGTGGACGCCAAAAAACAAAAGCTCTTGTTAAAAGTTGTTCTTACAAAAAGAGTTATAAATAAATAAATAAAAAGACTGTCATAAACATACAAACAGTTAAGTGCCAGAAGAAGCACAATAAACTGAAATGAAATAAAATAAAGGCATCATATTAAACACGTGCTACACGTATTAGTCCAAGGCAAAGTTTTCTTTAGGAAAACGAACTTGCCAACTCTCCATTTTCAAAGAGCATTAAGATTTGTTTGTTCTTGAAGTACGCACTCATAGAAATTGTTGTGCTTTTGCCAATAATATTGGCAAAAGTGGCCTTCTGCTGAAAAACATGCAAAGAAAAATTTAAGATAACAAATGAAAACTCTAGCTAAAGAAACATTGCAAAACTTTCGAACACAAGTACATGCAATATATGTATATGGGTATATCGAGTTTCATTCAGCTAAAAACTATTGCTTGTACTGCAATGTCACTAAAGTAAACAAGAGGAAAAATTGGAATCACATATTATATGTACATGTACATCAGTGTTCCCAGGTCAAAGTATTTCTTCCCCCCAGAAAAATTTTAAAACCCCCTAAAATTCAATGTTTTTCTACAAAATCCGCCTAAGAAATTTTGGTGAACATTCTGCTTTAATTTGCGAATCACCAATATTAATGCACTGACAATGGGGAAAATGCATAAAATTGTTAAACTTTCCATAATTACAAAGAAATAAAAATTAACTGATTATATGTCTACATATTTTCCAGTGCATATGTTATGATTTCAGGCGTATGTGTATTTATTATAAATTTTCGATTTATTTGTATTAACACATTTTGAGATCGCAGTACATAGTTATAGGCAGCTGGAAATTGTTAGCTGCGTATCTAGAAAAATTTAAGCTTCTCCAAAAATATTAAGAGTTTCTAAGTCTTCTTCGCTCTTTACGTTCTTCTGACAGTTTCGTAAAAAGAGTTTCAATTTTATCAAAGGTTCTTAGATCAATTTTCCCAATTCTTAAGAAACAGAAAGAATTCAAAGAAATGACCTACAAGGAAAAAATTCATTCAACTCAACAAAAAAAGTACTTAAAATTACCGGTTGCAAAATTATGTACTTGAAGCTACCAGGTGAACATAAAATATCTCATTTAATTTTTCTTTAAAAGTCGTTACAGTCTTCAAATTTATCAGTTGAAAAATCTTCTAACTCCTGCCATTTTACCTTTCAACCAAACACAGAAATCCCCTAAAAATACCCCAAAAATAAATTGTTCCCCTTAAATTTTTCCCGAAAGAATTTAACACCCCAAATTCACCCCTAAAGGAAAAATACGACCCTAAACTGGCAACACTGATGTACATATGCAGCGATGAACTGGCTTCCTGGCTCAATTAATAAGAATTAATTTTTTCACCTCAAAAAAGTAAACACCATCGGTTGCGCATGACAATCTACGAGATCAATCCAAAAAAATTCTTAAAAATGAATTCCACTGCTACAAAAATAGTAAGATATGACAACTTTCCCGGATAGCAGAAATATAAAACACTTGCTGCTTTCACGCTTCGTATTAAAGTACTATTGTAGATCTTGGATATATTGTAAATTTAATAAATCTTGATAAATTGAAAACTCGACAACAACAAATCTAATAAATTTTTAATTTACTAAATTAAAACCTCTGCAATGCCAAAAACAGTAGTAGATTTACTAAATGTAATAAGTGGATTTATTAACAAGTATGAAACAGCTGACAGATACGGTACCACATTGTTTTTTGCCTACATATTATAGTCAGGCGAATAAACGGCTTGCTCGATAGTTACAATCAGACTCAACTCTTATTTTATTCACTAAGTTTTTCATGTCAAATCCAATAAAAATATATCAAGTAACAAATACAAAGCATACTGACTAATTTTTTTATATAATAGGATGTCCCTTTGTAATTATATTAACATACATTATATCTATACCGTAGCAAATAACAAGTTTTACATATATGCATAGTCCACGGTGCTTGTTGCATAAAGGGATGCTTGACTAATGGGGAGATGTATAAAAATTACTACAATATAATAAAGTGAATTGTAAACATTTCTTAAATTTGCAATAGAAAAGAGCAAAAAAGTAGAAAATATTAAAAAAGGTAAAAGAAAACAAATCGCGATAAAAGCTGGACCAAAAGATGGGCTGACGCATAAGTAAAAACACTGCTAGAATACTTGCGCCCTCTCCAGATGACCCAAGCCTGTACAGAACAATTACCAATTGGTACTCAACTGGGAATTGTTCACATGAATGAGGTTGGTTAAATTCAAAATAATCCGAAATTAAAACAACAAGAGAATGGAATTGACTTCTCCTCACTCGTAGTATTTGTAAAAATCTGTTGTCAACTAGTCCAGTTAAAATATCTAAGGACCACTTCATTGACTTCGGAATGGAACTAAACATTCCGCGACGATATGATGTGACTAAAATAACGTTATCGATAACCTCGTCCAAGTTATACCCAACAATATCGTTCCTGTAACTGTGTATCCACTGAGAGATTGGTTATGCATACATTTACTATTTGTTAAAAAGTAAATATATGTACATACCTTTGCACTTCATCGTTTCATTAACTTCGATTTGATCAATGTTATTTTAAAGCAAATAGTTAATAATTTTTTCATTCACGGTTTCCTCAGGCATTCTTTTTAAATTTCATTTCTTTTAATATTTTACGAAACACCAATTGAAAAATTATTTTGTGTACTTTTGTCGGTAAAATACATATCTAAACAAAAGTCAGCTGTTTCAACTTTTTTACAATACCAAACAAAAAATCGCTCACACTTAGAAGTTTAAAATAGTATTATATTTAAAATACTTTTAAATATAATGCGAAGTATGAAAACCGCTACTATTTTTATTGTATTAAATTTATCAGGCTCAAGTTCTTTCTACATTATTTCTGTGACTGATATTAATTAAATAAGACAAAGAAGACATCAAAGACATCAAAGACATTAAGCAGGGTAGACAATTAGTTGTTTCGAAGCCGCCACACTTTCTCGTCAGCACCCGTCGTTGAACTCAGGAGCTCATGTTTGTGCGAAAAATCGCCCTCCACCGCCTGTTGTTCCAGCAGCCATTCCACATATCTACGACATAGTGAATCGTCAGTTGGCTTCAGTTGCTGTGTGAGCTGGACAAGGTGTAGCTCTAAATGAAGGTGCATATCTAAATGCAAAATAGACTACAGGGTGCTGTAAGTCAGTTCTCTCTCCTGAGAACGACGAGGAATCGACACACTTTCACTTACAGCAGCGATATTTTTAGCGGAACGAGTGAAACGATGATGCACAGGCCTTACATTATTATTATAACCGCTCCAGTCTCTTTAAATTTCTTCACAATTTTGCCAATTGCTGACGTAGTAAACCATAATCTCCTTTTAAAGCACGATATGTGGCTGTGGCAGAATCACCATTTTTGTAGTATGTTTTGATCATGTTTATGCGTTGTGGTGATAGTTAAGCGATCCATTTTCATCAATGCCAGACTTCGAACTGAGAGAGATTTAAATTTAATATAGTTTTAGTATAATTTTAATCACAATCAATACTAAACCTACATATATTTGTATATATGGTTAACTATATTGGAATAACAATAATTAAAAATAATGTGATATCTAATCCTGAATACACTAGAGAGAGAGTTCGACTCTGGACCAGGGTGTATTATAAATTTTTTTTTTTTTTTAATATTAAGCTATTTGTTTATTTGTGGTTGAATATGTTATTGAATTGAATAATAAATAAACGAAACACTACAAAAAAAAAAACAGATGTCGAATTCCAGTCCTATACTTTGTAAAGCATTAATAATTAATAAGAAGGAAATCGTTTGAAAAACTTTAATCAACAATTCTATCAATACCATTTTTAAAACTACTTACTTATCATAGGAAAACGGTATAAGGTAAAACCTTTTACCTGGCATAGCTGTATATGTGGGTGGGAAGGCATATATTTGTGTCTTTTACATATGTATATGTAAATAATAATTCCTGCTATTAGATTAAAAAGCCGAGCACACTAAAGATGCAAGGCAAAAGTGAACCCATTAATTATCATGGTGGAGCTGTTCTCAGCGTCCTTTCATTGTATCAGCCGGGTGAACGAACGCTAAATCTAAAGCAATTGTGCGTTAATCTGAGCAGTGGCTTAAGCGAAATTTTTTTTCATACTTACCTTGCTGACTTTGCCTCCCTCACCTTGCCGCTTAAATACGACAAAAACGAACCATGAAAATAAAACATAAGAAATTTAACAAAAATGAACCACCACACATCCTTACAAATCTTCAATTTTCACAAACAACGAAATACAGTATTTATCGGATATAAGAAACTTGAAAAATCCACGAAAAAAGTTTCTTATAAGCGTTTCTTTCTTATATACAATTATTTTATATAAGAAACTTATTTCTTATATAAGTAGCTATGGCCATAAGGCATTTGTTTCTTATATGAATATACGAGCTTTTTTACCTTTTTATGTATATACGTAGATGTATGTATGTAAATAGAAAAATAAAACAAATCATATTTTATTTTATTAACCCCTTTAGTAAATAGATATAAAAAACTAGACAGCTTCAATTTGAAAAAAAAAAATTATATGTAGTAAATACATGTACATACATAATTCATTTTGTACTATTTATTTACGAGGCAAGAAACAAAAACTTCTCATAAGCACTAAAAGTAAAAAAAAACGTTGTTGTTGTTGTAAAACTGTCAGAAAACAGAGCTGTCCATGCAAACTACATAAATTCAGTGTTGCCCTTGAAAGTTTCTTATATAAATTCTTTTTCTATACATTTTGTGGTTTTGGTGTTCAAGAAAAATTTTCTTTTATCAGTTTTTTTCTTATAAGCGTTTTTCTTATATGAAACTTTTTTTGTTAGAAAAATCTCTAAAAAGATATGGTGTTTTTGCAAATGTTTCTTATAAGCGTTTTGTTCTTATATGAGATGTTCTTATATCCGATAAATACTGTATCAAGTTTTTATTATTTCTTATGGTGAAGTATGTAAGAATATCAGATGTAAATCAATTGATTTGCAGACCTTTTCCAGTAAAAGATGTTTGAAAATGTTCCTTTGAATGAATAATGTAAGTAAACTTACTTGTATGTATGTGTGTGGATGTTAGTATAAAAGTAAAGTATACATGGGATAGATGCTCTTAGCAGCCGATTTAAATATTAAAGAAAAAACAGGAAGCTTCAGCTTCTAGCACAGCATTATGCAAAATAAACCCTTCCATTTTTTATTATACTTAAACAATAAAAAATCTCTTGGTTCTGCTTCTTCAGTATTTTGCATGTGATATTTTTAAAGGTATTTCCTATTTGGTATTCTTATGTAGAATTCAAGAATTATCAGGCAACCAAATACATGTGTGTGCTTTTCAGCTTCTTTCTAAATTTATATTAAGTTGTTATTGTGCTTTTCCAAGTTGTAAAATTTGAAAGTATAAAAAAATTATAAAATATATCAACTGATGAACTCTTGCGACTTGCACTGGGTTGTGGGTAGCAATTTTTTGTTGAAGCTTTGAGAAAAAAAGAAGAGCAAGGCATTTTTAATCGTCCCAGGGGTAAAAGGAATCAATAGCAACCTAGTAAGTAATACATGTCTTATATAAAGTTTGATTACAGAATGTATTACCATTAACCCTTGAAGTGAGCCACGATTGAAATAAATTCTTTTAAATATGCTCTAATAAAGATTTTGTTAAATCATTCTTCCTAATAAGTTGTATTATTAATACAAACGAATATATTCTGCAGTTCATGGTTTTTAATTTATTAAAATTATGATTTATTAAGAATTAAATTTTGAAATTATTTACTATATTTTATATATTTATATGCTTGAGCTAAAGGTCTCTTATTAAAATTATTTAATTATTTTTGTCTCTATTTCACTCTCCTTCTTCACCGTTAATATGTCCATATTTAATGTGTCCATATTGAAAACGAAAATTTTTGTTTGTTCTTTTATTTTATTTTCCTTATGTTTGTCTCATTTCCTTTGTAACTACAAGGCAGCAGACACACCAACTCCAAAGAGTTACTCCAGGCCCTAATTCAGATAGAGCCGATTAAAATTCGGTAGAGCCTCTCCAGAATTTACTTACTTCCATTAGGGCCAATTGTCAAATGAAATTACTTTGTTTGCCGCAACTTTGCACTTCATTAAAAAGAAGACAATATTTTCACCGCAACAATACTGTAAAATGTGATTAGGACTTTTCGCAATTTACTTGCAGTTTTAGTTCGGTATTGCTGAACATTTGCTTTCAAACGGCGGCTCAGCTGAGTCACACAAAAACCTGCCAAAAGCTTTGATTTAATCAAGAACTACAAAGAGTCAGACTTCCAAGATCTATAGCTACACCACAAAAGGAATTTCTTATCATCTAAGATTCTACAAAACTCTCAGCAGGTTTTTTTTTAACTCAAGCCGATGCTCGGAAGACAGCCCCTGAATATGCCGACCATTGTTCCGGAACTGGCAAAACTACTTAAAGAGTTTTTCAAATTAATGTATTGTGCATATTTTGTACACACAACATTCCGCAGAATGTTCGATTTGAAAATGCTGACAGTACTTTAGAGTTTTTCGGTTTTTTTTTTGCCATTTCAAGGAGGAAACTGAAAAAAAAGTTAAAGCAGATTAAAGTTTTTTGCCGACGTATTTGTTGCTGCCATTTTACACAATCTTCAAAGCATTTAAATGAAACCATCAATTCTTTATCGCTGCTACCCAAAAAAAAAAACCAATCAAAAGAAAACATACAAAAATGGCATAAAAAATCCAATCAATAGAAAAGAAAACATATAAAAATGGCAAACACGATAATAAGAAAAAGTAAAATATTCTTCAACGACCAAATATCAACTTACCAACAACCTGATACAAAGGAAATTAAATAAAATTTATATCTATGAAGTGTTCGAGAGGCAAAACTAGAATTATTTTAATCGAGTCTATACATACATATGTATTGGATATGTACATCTGAGGCCACAGAATTCGGGACAATATAGTGCCGTAGACCGTAAAATTTTTCTTCATAATTTTATAGCTCTATGAAAAGGAATTTAAGACAAGTGACATAAAAGCCATTTTCATGTTGGTGAAAGAATATAAAATATATTCCAGTCAACAGAAAAACACAATGATAAAATGGAAAATTCATCAGTAGCCTTATTAGTCAGTTATTAGTGAACTTTTGAGAGTGGAAGTGCTGTTTTTATTGGTTTATTTAAAAAGTAAATATCACATCTTTATGAAATGTTTATATGCCAAATTATGTTTATATATTTTCCAAATGAGATCTTCTTCAACAACATAAATTTTTTTAAATAATTACGTCAAAGTAAACATTCGTAAAAGGTCTTATTGTGGTTATTGTGTCGTTTTTTGCTCTGTATGGTCAAGGTTTTGTAATATTTAACATCTTGCATTATATGTTGTTAGCTGGATAGTGTCGAAATTATATACACTGGACACTAAACAGACAAATTAGCAACACTTAATGCTAGGAACACAACTGGGACGAACGATGCATTTCGCCGTACACGACGAATACGCCGGTTAAAATTCGCTGTGTAAATTCGTCGTATGAAGCACAATAACGACGAAAAACAAAAACATTAAATGAATCAAAGAATTTAAAATTTTATCAAAATAATTAAAATAATGAACAGGATCCCAGATTATATAAACATAACGTGAAGTTTAACATTTTCAGTTATAATTTGTATCATTTTCTCAGTTTTTAAATTTTATCTTATTATAGTTGAACAGCTGATGGGGTGACCATATTAAAAAAAACTTGGTTGCTAGCAAATTTAGCATTACCAAAAGCAAAAAATTAAACACTACAAACTTGTTCTATAATCTAATATGCTGGCTTCTTATTTTAAAAGCAAAAAGTAAAACTATTAAAGTAAAAATTAACTGTTTTTACTAAAACACTTGAAAACTAAAATCAAAATGGCCACATGGTACGGATTTGTTCGTCGTTCGCCGGCGTAAAAAATAGAAATAAATTTATTTCAAGTTCGCCGCGTACAACGAATTTCGACCGACACTGTGACTGTGTGCATTTTCATATACACCAGTGTGTTTTATTTTTGACGGCGAATATTCGCCGCGAAAAATTCATTGTTCGTCCCAGTTGTGTTCCTAGCGTAATCTTGCCTTACTTAGCATCTCTGTTTTTATGTTATAATTTTTTCTGCTTAATCAAACGTCCACAAACACTCCCCATTTTAATTTTTTCACTCACTAATCCCTCTTTCCTGTTTTCACAGTTCAAGTACAATGCAATGCATATATGTATAGGGTGCATCCCCTGAGTACTGGTCCGAGTAAAACAACAATACATATGTATATTGTATAGACACTCATCAGTGAAGAGCTCAGGTGGTAGTATGGCTATGCGCTTCTGCAATTAGTTTTATAGTTAGTCATGGTATACAATTAGTCATGGCCTGCATTCAAAGCAAATTTGGGTGCTGATGAGTGACGTGGTGTCACTCCATGGTATGTATGTAGCAAGAAAACATAGCTTTTCTTGTCTTGTTCATAAATGTTGATCACTCCAATTACATCACAAGAAATCTTTCTCAATGCTGAGAAAGCAAAATCGAACTGAAGTCCGATTAAATTGTTAACAATAGTTAATTATATAAATGAACTATAAAGTCAAAATTAATAATAATAAAAAGTTTGATGAAGAAACAGCATTAACGAATTTTATGTGTGTGTGTATTTTAACAATGACAATCAGCTGACAACTTTTGCTACATAAAAATCCTGACATAAGTGTTAACTGAAAATATTCACTGGTAGATAAATTTTGTTGTCATACAGTTTTGAGGCAATGAAATTTCCAGATTTTCCTAAAATTGTCTGGACTAATAATATTTTTCCTGCTGACAATTTTGTATTCCCTGTAGACTACCAGTACATGGTAAAGTCTTAAGGTGGGATCACACTATTGCCGCAATGCACAAATTTTACACAATTTGTATTGGGCTGAATTGGAGCAAAATAAAAAATTTGTCCCAATCAAATTCTTTGAAATCCCATGACTGTTACATTTTACTGAAATTTTATTGTCACAAATTGGCGCAAAACAATTTAGTACCAATAAATGCCGCATTATAACCACATGATTGTTACATTATACGGCAACTCTGAAGAACAGCTGTTGCAGCTGATGACAAACTTTGCTTAGCAAAAATACAAAAAGCAGTTAAAAGTTAAAAATATAGTTTGTTCCTTAAAAACAAAGAAAATTTCCTCGGCTATTAGTATGTATATTGTTGTGCGGGCTAAAAAGAGAAAAAAATGAAAAGGGGAAAAAGTAAAATCTGAAAGAAATAGGTGGGTTAGGGAATTTTACAATTGCTATAATATTAACACAATTGAATTTTACCTACTGTAGCAGGGTTGGTAATTAGGTAGAGTTATTTGTTTAAATGTCTGTCTTCTTCATAAACTCTCTTTTAACTTTTGATGTTGTTGGATTAAGGCTAACATTTGTATAGTATAAGTAGGAGACCTTCCCTTAATTATACCTTGTAAAATATTTAATTATAAGATCTAGTTTTTAAGGCTTTTATACGTATGTTGTGAAAATTTGTAAAAGGAGAATAAAGACAAACTTTTGAATAGAGAAGACCTGTTTCTCTGAACATCTTAAGGAAAAGTGAAGCTTACACTACTGAAAAAAAATTAAGTTTGGAAGACGCGTTTAAACAATTTTGAAACTAATTAAATATATACATATGTATATTATTGGCGCGTATTACCTTCCTTGGTTGCCTCATGAGGATCACAATTAATATTGGTGAATTTTTAGAATTTTTATTGGTGAGTAGTTGTATATAAAATGTTCGCACGGTTGTCGTATCAGAGTTGTATTTGATTGAGATAAATAGGAACAACATTCGGTTTGGATGCCACATGAGCCAACAAATTGTGCTATTGGCACGATTGGCATACAAAGTATAACAAAAATTGGTGCATTGCAGCCATCGTGTGATCCCACCTTTACAATATTGTAAGATCTGGCAACCATCTGCAGGTAGTTTAATGTTTTTACATCGAGAGGTTGTACCTGGTCAGTGATCTTACCAACTGCTCCGACAGGGATACCATTTATTTGGATTCCTGGCTTACCAATTTGTCACCAAAACGGTTACTCGTAACATCACTCTTATCTTAAAGTATCTATGGAACTTGAGCAATACCAACCATCATCAGCTTGTATGTGGGTTCGATTCCTACTAAATACCCTTGATAGTTTTACAGTCAGGCAAAGTCCGTTGCGGTGTAATATATTCACTTGAATAACAACAGCATTTTAGCCTAGCATCCCTTGCAAGTCGGCCTTACAAACATATGCGCCGACCTGGAAAAGTGACTTAAGTCGAGTACTCTGTTTGTATTTCTAACCTGCCTTAAACTGTATAAATCTTATATCGTCTTTAATATTTCTTTGTTTGAAAACCTTTGTTTGATCTGGAAGCTGAAACAACAGCTGACGCTTAATATTAAGCTCAATTTTTAATTTAATTTAAGAGCAGAGATACAAAATGTTCATATGTTTCAGTTTGCTACATGCTTTAAAAGTTCTGGTTATTTTTGTTTATTGTTATTTTTTTTTTTTTTTTTTTTTTTGAAGTCCTTTACTCACTTCGAAATAATAATAACTTTCCAGCCACACAAAAGGCGAGAACTGTTGGCAGGAAACCTTTAAGCCACATAAAAAAGCAAACAGCAGGCAAACAAAAGTAAAAAGCAATTCCTTTGGGGAAGTGAGTTCTTGATCAATTCCAATTTACTGCCATCGTTTTTTTATAATAATAAAATTTTCTAAAAGAAAAAGCATGGAGTAGAAATAATTGAAGAAGACTTTTTAAACCATTTACTCAAGAATACTTGAAACTTGTAAAAAAAATTTCATTTTGTAGTTTGCTTCATATTCTGTTTCATTTTTAAACTGATACAAATGCGAGTTTGCACCCAAGAGCCATAAAAATGAGCACAGTACGCCCCAAAAGTTTTCGAATTTATTAAAACTGCAATAGGCTTGAAAGTATTAACATAAGAAATGAAGCTAAACACAATTATACTAGTATGAATAGAAAAAGTTATCATAAAATTTGTTTGCCGAATGTGGTAGACTTTTGTGAGCATATGTAAAAGTTGTGAAAATTTTAAAAACAATTGAACACATATCTAAACTTAATCCCAATCAAAGAAAAGCTCATATCTTCTTACGCCCACACAATTATTTACAGGTGTTTTCCATAACACACAGTATTAATTTAAAATCTTACATATTGTACTTTTATAAGATAAAAATCAATTGCTAATTTTTAAACTCAGCACCTTTTTCCAGCTCAGCACAGAAAGTAAATGAAAAGTATTGTTTTTAGAAATAATTGCGTTCGACTGTACAACATACGGTATCATGGTAACTTCTTCATATGAAATGACTGATGGAAGCGAACACATTTGCATTTTGCATAAGAAGATATTTGCAACAATTTTAATGTTGCTACTAAACTAAATTCATTATGTCTATTAATTGAGTCATATAATTATTCATGCAGATATGGCATCACAGAGATACAATGAAATGACACCAGTGATCTGGATCATACTAAAAAGTTCCTGTGCTTTGATGCTAGCAAGAAATGCGCTCCAAGAATGGACAGCAAAGACTTAAAATTGCTATCAGAGCCACATACCGGTTGTTATGCCTACACTGAAAGAATTTTCGTTTATAGCTATAATGACTTCATTACTATTAGTCATCAATCCAACGAACATTTTTATATATTATTTTATGAATTTTTGTATAGATCTAGTGCAGTAATAGTAATTTAGTTCATAAGTTTTTATTATTTTGTTAAAAATACCATTGAACTTATGAAAAAATGGTTGAAAGATGTCAGCCGAGATAGAGCTAAAAGTGATTTCTTCGGAAGTTTGATCTGAACTAGCGAGCTTAAATACTATTCTTAGCCAACAGGTTGACGTTGTATTGAAAGTATGTAACTCAAAGGCAAAAAGAAAATTTATGACATCAGTATTTCAAAAGCCGAGATATAGCGAATACCATTTCGAAAGAAGCAGTACCTGCAAGCGAACTTAAACAATTTTAGTGCCAAATAGTCGATGCTATAACAAACTAAGCTAACTTTACGGCAAGACGTAAAAATGTTTGCTAGAATATGGAGAAACCCAATTTCTCAAGAAAACGGGCCTGTACGCGAATCTTAACAAGCTGTGGTACCAAAACTTGAAAACCATAATAATAAACGCCATTTACCAGAGGGATATATACAGATTTGTCATATAACACCTGTTTTCGGGCACCGATGGTGAGATCATCAGACAACTTATTGATCTAAATTTTTTTTTTTTTTTTAATAACAAACACAAAACTGTGAAGCTTTTTGGCTTGTCTGCAGAAACACCCAAAGCCTTCGGCAGGAATCGAACCTGCGACCTCGGGGACTCTCTACCAATTCATCCATCGAGGCGCTTACTTTAATCGCTTTTTAAATGTTCCTTCTGCTTGGGGACTAAAAGTAACCAAAATGGGATTTATGATTACTGAGATATAGACAAAAAAACATAACCACATTTATTGTTTTATAACAAAAAAATAAATAAATAAAAGGAACCTATCGTTTGTATCTTGCCTTTGGCAAGTCTTATGTGTGTATGTGTTGTAAACAGTGATGCCAATTAATTTTGCTCAAAAACATAATTAAAAAAAAACTAGCAAATTAAAAGTAAGACGATTAATAATGAATTTCTTTGCTAATGATGAACTGTGTATTTATTTGAAAAAAAAAAAAAATAATAATTCTTAGAAGAACAATTTATTATTAGTAACCCCCGTTTACACATGCAAGTACAAGTGCAAGTAACTCAATACATTGAAATTTTTTGCTAATACCATCGTACTTCTGCCAGTTGTGAGCTCACTTGCAAGATATTTTGATGGCCAGTAATTTTTTGTACTTGCATGTCGGTAAAATGACAAAAAGCAAAAACAGTGTTGCCTTATAAAATTCATATTTTAATTTCAATGGATAACTCACAAGGAATGATTTTTTTTATCTTTCATACCAAAAAATAAGACAAAATATAAAAAAGTTGAAGTAAAATATGGCTTTTATGGATTCTTAACATAAATTTACTATTTATTTGATAAAAAAAAAAGCTATTCGTATAATAACAGTTCGTATGACAATACTTTGGCAACCCAGCCCTTAAGAACTCATGTAGACGGCCAAAAACAGAATAAACAATACACAAGAAAGGCAAAAAGAGTGATTTTTAAATAAAAAAAATGGAACAGTAATATTGTAGTTTTTTTCTGCATAATTGTTTTATTATTATTGCATTCATTTAATTCTTTTATTTTGTAAAGCAAAGCAATTTTCTTTAAGACCATTTTCTTTCACGACATTTTAAAAAAGAGCTTGCAGTTGCCTGTGTAAACAGTCAAGCAAGTAGCAACAACTGTTATTGTCTCTGTGAGTTTATTAGTTGTTAATATGTACACAGAACTTGCAACAAGTTACTTGCATGTGTAAATGGGGGGGGGGGGGGGGGGGGTAACGAATGTTTATAATTTACGTATAAAATAATAAAAATTGTATACAAAAAAGTGTAGTTTGTACTTTAGGGTAATTTCTTTCAATAATATTTAGTAGCTTATGCTAACTGCTTTTAAAACTTAAAAAATAGACGTTTTTCTAAATTTTTTATGCATATATTAATTATGTTTTTACTCAATCAGTTTTAAAATCCCCACCAACACAGCTTCAGCTATTAAATTTTAAATATTCTTTAAAAGAAATAATTCTTTTTAATACATTCATTTTGTAAGAAGCCTCTAAGTTTCGTGTTGCTTAAGCTGATTTAATATTATTGTCTTCTTGAGCTGAAGGTATTTTGATTGTAAATATTTTAAGTAACGAGTTATTAATTTCGCGGTTTCAAAAGTAAACGTAAATAAAACACATATTAAACATATTTTATTCATGATATTTCTTTTTTATTATAAAGTTTGAATGTTGGCACTATATGTGAAACATTACACCATTTAAATAACTACAACGGGGAGTGTTGGAGGCATTGATTCTTCTGAGGTAATTTTCGAATACTTTTTGATACATATTGGGCGGTATCTCAGCCATAATTTGACCAATATTGGTTTTTAAGTGCTCAAGACTTAAAGGTTTATATAAAGAGGCACGGTCTATCGCGCAGGCCTACAACAAAGTCTAATGCTAGGAACACAACTGTGACGAACGAGGAATTTCGCCCAACACGACGAATACGCCGGTTAAAATTCGCTGTATAAATTCGTCGTATGAAGCACAATAACAACGAAAAACAAGAACATCTCTTATTATTGATAAAGTTGTTTATTCTTTGTTCAAAGATAAAAAAAAATTAAATGAATTAAAGAATTTCAAATTTGGTGATTATAATTAAAATAATGAACATGAAGTCTAAAATTTTCAATTATAATTTCACTTGTACTCATTTTCTCAGTTTTTTATTTGTATCTTATTATAGTTGAACAGCTGATGGGGTAACCATATTAAAAAAAATTGGTTGCTAAAAAATTTAGCATTACCAACAACAAAAAATTAAACACTACACACATATTTCATAATATGTAAAAATTAACTGTTTTTACTAAAACACTTGAAAATTAAAACCAAAATATCCACTTGGTACTGATTTGTTCGTCGTTCGCCGGCGTAAGAAATAGAAATAAATCTATTTCAAGTTCGCCGCGTACAACGAATTTCGAACGACGCTGTGACTGTGTGCATTTTCATATACACCCATGTGTTTTATTTTTGACGGCGAATATTCGTGGCGAAGAATTCGTCGTACGTTGTGTTCCTAGCATAATAGTTTCAAATCGCATGATCTTGGTGACCAGTTGATATCGCTAGGACGAGAAATTACGCTACCAGGAAATGTCTCTTGCAATAAAGCCATATTCGATCGAGTTGTGTGGCATGTGGCACCGTCTTGTTGAAACCAAATACTCTCCAAGTCGCATTCTTCAATAGCAGGCAGAAAAAAGTCTGATATCATATGACCATAACGCTCCAAATTGACGGTGACAGTCGTTCCATCGTCGTGTTCGAAGAAGTAAGGTCCAATCACACCTTCGGGCCAAAGTGAGCACCAACCAGTGACTTTTTCTGGGTGTAAAGGATTCTCAGAACCACAAATATGACAATTTTGTTAACAATTAACATATCCACCGAGTGAGAAATGTGCTGCAACGCTGAAGAAAATTTTGTTCAAAAATCGCCGACCACCGCCTTCTGTTCAAGCACCCATTCCACGTATCTACGACGTTGTGAATGGTCAGCTGGCTTCCGTTGTTGTGGGAGGTGGACTTTATATGGATGTAGGTGTAGATTTAAGTGCAAAATATGCCATAATGTGCTCTAAGACTGTCTTAATTCCTGAGAACGACAATGAATCGACACATTCGGGTCTTCGGCAACACTTTCACTTCACACAGCAACGATATTTTTAGCGGAACGAGCAAAACGATGATGCGCAAGCTGGCCTTATAATATTTGTAACCGCTCCAGTCTCTTCAAATTTGTTCACCATTTTTCCAATTGCTGGCGTAGTTGGACGATTATGTAAACCATAATCTCCTCTTAAAGCAAGATACGTGGCTGTGGCAGAATCACCATTTTTGTATATATATTAGCGGTACTCAGCGTTTGGTGCGTTTTTGGTTGCGACTGATTGCATTTGCGATTATATTGCAACTGATATTGAGCACCCTTTTTAGCAACTTTGCAAATTTTATTGCATTCCAAATAACAACTGATAAATTAGTACACAATTTTTAATTTTTCACGTTTTATTTTTTTGGTAATTGCTGTTGGCTCCATCTCTACAATTTTTTGTTCGCTTTGTTTTCAAATGTCAGCTGTTCGAGTGTCAGTGTTGCAAACGCAATACTCATGCGAAAAAAGCAACACGTAATTAGCGGTGCGTAAATGCAAAAATATTGCGAGTGCAACCTTGTATATTTTGTTGTTGGGTTGCAAAGAAAAAGCAACGATTTCTTGCATTCGCACTTACGCAAGACATTTGCACCAAAAAATGAACTGCGCTATTGATAATTTTTATGCATTGTGTGATAGTGAAGCGATCCATTTTCATCAATGTCAGACTTTCAACTGAGAAAAAATTGGTTTAACAACTAAGTTGGACAGCTGTCGAGTTCCCGTCCTATACTTTTGAAACCACGAAATGGATAACTTGTTATATAAAGCTTTTAATTACACTTTTGTAAGGGCTATATAAGATCCGTCATAGCCGAATATAGCACTTTTACTTGTTATTACATAGAATTAAGCTCTTGCGTTTTGTAATAGAGAAAACTCGCAATTTCATCCCAGACCAGTAAGTGTGGAGGTATCTCGTTTCGAATATAACCCCTTGACGTATTACTGCTATTTTTACGTAAGTTTGAAAATGTAACGTACACATATCTTGCAAGAATTTCATGAAAATACTTTTGCGAGACACTATTTTTGTATTTTTAAAGTACATACAATATACCAAGGTATAAAGAACATGAGAAAACAAATAAAACACATGTACAGATGTTCTCATGTATGCGTAATATCTCTATATGTTCATTAGGGATATGGTTATCAGTTGTTGCTATTCACATGGAAATATTAAAGGCTTTTTCTGCAACTGCATTAAAAACTATACATATATGAAATCTGCACAATTGTACATAACAGAGATAGAATTCATTTTTACAGCATATACAATAAATTAACAGATATTATGAAAGCAGCTTAAAATGATTCCAATCGTCAAGACTTTTACCGAATTTCTGCTTATATGTATGTATTTACTACTTACAAATGATGTATACTAAAATTGGAAATAAAATCTTCCATCTGCGGTTGCAGCAACAACAAAGTGCTCATGAGAGATGAGTATTTTGCATTGATGTATTGACGTGAAATTATAGTCGTCTCCCTAATGCATGATTGTTTTCGCATGTACATGGATTACGTGTGTGCGATACACGGTGTAGCGTTAAAAACTGTTCACTTTCTGTGAAACCGTGTTTACTTTTCGACTAAGAAATATTTGATGTGGCTTACAAGTACATGTACCCATAATTCAATGGAAAGACCAAAAGTGATAAATGTATAACGAACTTTCATGTTACTCTGATTTTTTTACATTAATGGTCGCTATGCTTTGGCAAATCAGTACGTGTCATACGTGACATACTTATATCGTATATTATCCAAGTCTACTTTAAAAATCTGCCATTGATTCACGAGACCTATAGACATATTGGGATACTTACCGTCTATCCAACTGATGCAGTGTAGGGGAATTTGGTAGAAAAATTTTTAATATTGCTGGAAAAATTTTATTTTTATTTTATAAAAAAAAAACCAAGATATTATTAAATCAGATATTAAGCAAGATATTAAGCAAGTGATATTTTATGGAAGCAAAGATGACGAAAAGTAAGAAAAGTAAAAAATATACTAAAAGCTAAATTAATAACTAATAAATTAAGTCAAGTACGAGGCTGGCTCGTACTCTGAGGGTTCCGTACGTATGTATGTGTAATGTATGTATGGAATGGCGTATGTGAATACACATGTATATTTTATAAATTTCATCTCTCTGTTTTTAAAGCTACTTTATGTTGTACGGGGACACCTAGTAATTTTCCACTTGTTGATGTTGTTGTAATTTGTTGTTATAAGGCATCTGGGAATACATACACTGTGCGAATTTCGACTCTCTATCTCTTACGGTTCGAGAGTTATAGCTATTACTCTACGTTGTACAGGGACACCTGGTAGTTTTACAGTTGTTGTTGTTTTTAGCAAGTGTTGTTGTGGAGCATATGTGAATACACATATTGTGTAAATTTCATTCCTCTGTCTCTCACGGATCGAGAGTAACAGGGACACCTGGTAATTTTCGACATGTTGTTGTTTTTAGCATTTGTTATTGTAGGCCACATGCTAGTACATATATTGTTCACATTTCATCTCTCTGTCTCTTACAGTTTAGGAGTTACAGCTAATTTTTACTCTACGTTGTATAGGGACACCTGGTAGTTTTCGACATGTTGTTGTTTTTAGCATTTGCTGTTATAGGACATGTGTAAAACCATATATTCTGCGAATTTCAGCTCTTTGTCTTTTATAGTTTAGCAGCTACGGCTAATTGTTACTTTAGGTTGTATTGGGACACCTGGTAGTTTTCAACTTGTTGTTGCCTTTAGCATTTTTTGTTGTAACGCATCTATAAATACATACACTATGCAAATTTCAGCTTTCTATCTTTTACGATTCGAGAGTTATAGCTAATTGTAACTTTTCTTTGTATGGGGACACCTGGTAGTTTTCGACTTGTTGTTGTTTTTAGTATTTGTTGTTGTAGCGGCAAGATACAACAACATCCTGTGAAAATTTCAGCTCGTGACGGACGGACGGACGGACGGACGTACTTGTCTCCATAATAGGGTTCCGTTTCACTCTGATGAGTACGGAACCCTAAAAATCACTAGACCCGGCGCAAAGTTTGAAAGCATTGTCATTACTGATACAATAGCAACAAGCGCAATAGAGAACACAAAATGTATTTCAATCAACAGAAAAACACAGTTATAAAATTGAAAGTTGAGCAATAGGATGACATATAGACTGTCAGTTATGAAGAGCCCATGTAGTAGGATGACTAAACGCTGCTGCTTAAAAACAGTATATAATTAGTTATGGCCTGAGATTGAAGCAATTCGGAGTGCTGATGATCGTTGTGGTTGGTGGGAAACAGCCAGGGTATGTCCTTTAAAAATTTAGACCACTACAATTTTATCACAATAAAAACTTTTTCAATTCTATGTAAGTAAACTCAAACTAAAGTTTGTGAAAGTAAAGATTTTTTTTGTCAAAAAATTGTACTGATCAACATTTTTACTGCAGACAGGAAAAGTTTTATTTCAACAAAAGAAATAATATGAACATAAAACTTTTTTCTTCATTATCACCTTTAATTTGGCAGGTGATGTCTGCCTTTTAAGCAGTTTTGTAACATTGATAACAGTTGCATTTTATTTAAAATTTTACGTTAAATTTGGTTATAGAGTGCAACTCCGAAAGCAGTTACTTTTGGGTGTTCTTTATAACAATAAAAGTAAAAGTACTTAGTACTCGTTACCCTAAAGCTTGAGTTACATGACATGCTTTCTATCCATCTACACATTGTATGCTTTTCTAACTTCAAGACAATCTTTCGACGTGCCAAGTCATATAAATGTTTTTGACAAACAAAACGAAATTTTGCCAAAAGAAAAAATTATATTAAAATTTTCAATGAATTAATGAGTTCGAGCCTTGTTTTTTGTGCAATAACATATGTTTTACTAACTTTAAAACACTATTAAGCTTGATATTGATGATGATCCGTACTTAAAAGTAATCTATAATTAGAACGCAAATATTGGTTATAAAAACTTAAGTAGAAATTTATTAAAATATTTCATTTGCGAAAGTTTAAAAACACTTTATCATTATAAATTTTTGCAGGTTAAAATTATTTTTTGTTACAAGAAATTCAAAAAAACATGTTTCACGGCACAAAAGTATTTACCTATATTGTTGAGAGTAGAACTCATCTTCAGCTATCAATAATACCTCCCTTCACTCACGACGGTAGAGACATGAACAAAAGGGAAATAAGATCTGCTCAACGCATTCTACGCGTCTATGCATTGTGCTGTGTAATGCTAGGAACACGACGAATACGCCGGTTAAAATTCGCTATGTAAATTCGCCGCATGAAGCAAAAATGAAACAGAAACATCTGTTATAATTTATAAAGTTGTTTATTGTTTGTTCAAAGATAAAAAAAAAATTAAATGAATTAAAGAATTCCAAATTTTGTAAAAATAATTAAAATAATGAACATCATGTTCATTATGGTAAAAGCCTTTTTGCTTGTACGTAAACATTATAATTTCACTTGTATCCATTTTCTCACTTTTTTTATTTTATCTTGTAATAGTTAACAGCTGATGGGGTGACCATATTAAAAAAATTAGTTGCTAAGAAATTTAGCATTACTAAAAACAAAAGTGCGGTTCTCATAAAAGTAAAATCAGTGTAATTTTATACGATAAGTTATGATAGGAACACAACTGGGACGAACTACAAATCTTTCGCCCCCCAATATTCGCCGTCAAAAATAAAACACATGGGTGTATATGAAAATGCACACAGTCACAGCGTCGTTCGAAATTCGTTGTACGCGGCGAACTTGAAATAGATTTATTTCTATTTCTTAGGCCGGCGAACGACGAACAAATCTGTACCATGTGGCCATTTTGGTCTTAGTTTTCAAGTGTTTTAGTAAAAACAGTTAGTTTTTACTTTAATAGTTTTACTTTTTGCATTTAAAATAAAAAGCCAACATATTAGATTATAAAACATGTTTGTAGTGTTTAATTTTTTGTTTTTGGTAATGCAAAATTTTTTTCTCAACCAATTTTTTTTTTCATGGTCACCCTATCAGCTGTTCAACTATAATAAGATAAAACTAAAAACTGAGAAAATGAATACAAGTGAAATTATAATTGAAAATTTTAAACTTCGTGCTCATTATTTTAATTATTTTTACAAAATATGAAATTCTTTGATTCATTTAATTTTTTTTATCTTCGAACAAACAATAAACAACGTTATCAATTATAACAGATGTTTTTGTTTTTCGTCGCTATTGTGCTTCATACGACGAATTTACACAACCAATTTTAACCGGTGTATTCGCCGTGTTGAGCGAAATTCATCGTTCGTCCCAGTTGTGTTCCCAGCATAAAATGGTTAAATCTACACTTCACCAGCACTAGTTCTTTTAATTTTTGTTTTGTTGCATCATGGTAATAAAATTTCTAAGTTTTAAAGAAATTTGTATCTGCTTCTTTTTGCTGTACCAATTTTCGCAGCACCCTGTTGTTCTCAATGACATGTCGGTGCTTAATCCTACATCTACAACCAATAACTGCAAAGAAAAGATGTTTCAATTTTATGAAAATAAATACTCATACTCAAATGGTTGGAAACAAAACAATTTTTATAACATTTTAAGTCCCAAAACCAATAAGAAAATTAAAAAGAGGAAACGATATTAAATTGCTTTCATGGAAACATAAAAAAAGGAATTACATACTATATACAATATCATCATCATGATCATAAAGCTATTGAAAGGTGATTTTATGGTTAAATATAAAATGTTTCTTTACCATAATACAAATTTAATGAAAGTATCCATTCTATTATTCGAACTTAATTGCAATAACTTTATTTCAGATGTATTTTGGCAAAAGCGCAATTTAATTATTGCTTGTAATAAACAAACATATGCATGTACATATATGAAATAACATGGAAAAATAAAACAAGTTAGGGGACAGTTATGCAATCGTCTCACCAACACTTCCTTTCAGAATCCACAACCTTTTATTTAGTTCTATTTACTAAAGCAGCACAAAAACTATAACCAAATTTCAAGTGGCGTCTATGTAATCCGTAGCTGTGCCCCAGCCAAAATTGTTCTTTTCCTTCTTTGATAAATAAAGTCATAAGCAGCAACCTGGAAAACTAAACTTAAAATGGAATTAAGAAATTTTAAAAAAAACTTTAATCATACAAAAAAAAAGAAATAAAATTAGTAATTCAATAAATTTTTGCTATTCAAACAATAATTTGTAAAGGGTGGACAAATTTTAAGGGACGATGTCGACTCTGGTTAAAACACAACTGATTTAGGAGATTTTGTCATTTCTTTTTATTACAACAACATTGGTATAGTTTAATTATATCATATAATTTGAGCAGATTTGGCTGTGGGGCAAGTGTTGCCGTCCCATTGAAACCACATGTAGTCCACATCCATATCTTCCATCCCAGTCGGCCCATAATAAGTTTATTATCATCTTACGATAGCGAATACCATTCACAGTAACTGTCTGGCCGGCCTCATTTTGGAAAAACTATGGCTTATTGATGCCACCAGCCAATAAACCGCACCAAACCGTTACTCTTTGAGGCTACATTGGTTTTTTTACCATTACATTGTAAATTCGTCGTATGAAGCACAACAACGACGAAAAACCAAAACATCTGTTATAATTGATAAAGTTGTTTATTGTTTGTTCAAAGATAAAAAAAAAATTAAATGAATCAAAGAATTTCAAATTTTGTAAAAATAATTAAAATAATGAACATGATCCCAGATTATATAAACATTCATGAAGTTTAACATTTTCAATTCTAATTTCCCTTATATCCATTTTCTCAGCTTTTTTAATTTTATCTTATTATAATCGAACAGCTGATGGGGTGACCATATTAAAAAAATTGCTTACTAAAAAATTTAGCATCGCCAAAAACATAAAATTAAACACTACAAACATGTTTTATAATCTAATATGATGGCTTTTTATTTTAAATGCAAAAAGTCAATGTTTAGCACTTAAAATAAAAACTATTAAAGTAAAAATAACTGTTTTTGCTAAAACACTTGAAAACTAAAACCAAAATGGCCACATGGTACTGATTTGTTCGTCGTTCGCCGACGTAAGAAATAGAAATAAATCTATTTCAAGTTCGCCGCGTACAACGAATTTCGACCGACGCTGTGACTGTGTGCATTTTCATAAACACCAATGTGTTTTATTTTTGACGGCGAATATTCGCGGCAAAAAATTCGTCGTTCCTCCCATTTGTGTTCCTAGCATAAGAATTAGAGATAAATCTATTTCAAGTTCGCCGCGTACAACGAATTTCAACCGACGCTGTGACTGTGTGCATTTTCATAAACACCAATGTGTTTTATTTTTGACGGCGTATATTCGCGGCGAAAAATTCATCGTTTGTCCCAGTTGTGTTCCTAGTGATATTTGTTTGAGCAAAGCTGTTGCTAAATAGGTTAAAGACAACTTCTGCTTGTTTTAAATTTAGAGCAAACTTTTGCCGGGAAAGTCGGCTTTTTCGAGAAAAAAAAAGTTTAGCTTTATTTAGCAGTGAATTCAAATCGCTTAGAACATACTTTTTTGAAGACTGTGGTAGTGGCCCATAGTGTCTCACTACAATTCAAATACGAATCTTTTTAATACATTTATATACAATTACCTTTTCAGGTTGGTCACTTTTTTTTTATCAATATCAATGAAGTAAAGAAAAGTAAAATTTTATAGCTAGGTAGACAACCGGCTGTTTCTGGGTAGCAACCACCCTTCATCAACTCCCCATCTTTTCGTTTGTTTTTTTTTTTTTCAACATTTTCTTCATTTAGCATTGATTGGCGTATTATAGTTTCTAGGCTTCTGCCCGATTGTTTTTTACAAAAACCTGTCAAAAGCAGATGCTGCAATTTCATGCTGTATTTTTAGGTATCATATGGATAATATTGCCACAAATTCGCAACAATATATACAACGAAATGAGGAAAGTGCCAAAATATGTTAAGTTGATAGACAACAAATACTGAAATAGTATGGGTAATGACCAGATCGTGGTCAATTTCAGCGGCACGTCATCGGCTTCTACCAGGTTTTTTCTGGAACAAGTTTGAAGCATTAATCGCTTGGTGTTCCGCAAAACAATTGGCTTTAATTTAACAGCGAAATGTCAAACATTTTAAGTTGGAATATAAAAGGTTTTTTTTTTTGCTTTTACCAAATGCAATAGATGTACGTAAACAAATAATAAAACTGAAATTTTGTGTAACGTTTTAATTTGCAGTTTGCTTTGTCAAATCACTATTTCACTCTTATCACCATTAATTTCAAGCTTTTATTTATCAATTCCTTTCGATTCAGTGACTCTTTTAAATGCCATTTTTAAATTATACAGCGCATTAGAATTTTTTATAAATGGGTTTTCACTTTGGCATTTTTTTCGCGTTGCAATTTAGTTGTCAATTTCTGTTTTTTGTACACCCACCTACAGAATAACCATGTTTAGTAAATTCTACTTACAAATACATACATACATACACACATACATACATGCATACATTTTTAATTTAATGCTATTTTGCAATTTAAATTTTTAGTTGGCATACAAAACGTCCAAACAACGAAGAATCTATACAGCATTTGTTGGCAACAGGACGAGCAAAAATAAAGGATGGAACACTGATTATTACAGCGGTAGACAAATCAGACAATGGTGCCTTTTATTGTACAGCCACAAATTCGGAGGGCAGTGAAACGCTTGAAGTGCAAATGTCTGTTACCTCACCGCTGACAGCTGCCATACAGCCCACTGTTCAGACAGTAAATTTAGGAAAAACTGCAGATTTGGTATGTATTCATTTTTTTGTGCAAAACCCACTTTGGTTGCTTTTTTTCCAAAGGAAATGAAAATAAAATTACAAAGTCCACATATATACATAGCTAAATGCAAACATACATACAATTGTGTATAGGGTGATTCATTTAGACCTATTAATCATTTAATATTTTGCTTTCATTCATCATAAATTATTAAGCTTGGAGCTTTGACGTCTAAAGCCCTCCCCCCAGAAATACCCGGCCAAAGTTTCAAGAATTGCTGGGAAAACAGGAAATTTTTTTAAAAATTTGTTAATGCGATAGTATTTAATTTTAACATATCTTTATAAAAAAAAATATTTTTAATTAAACTAAAAAAATAATATCTGCCAATATGTAAAACATAAAGTAAAATCAAGAATCAGAGCAGAAGAAGGTGGTAAAGATTTCTGCTTTTATCTATTTATATTGTAATGTTTTTGGAAAGGTTGTCGAGTGTTTTTAGTATTATCTTAGCTTTTCAGCCGCTTAAGCTGAGCATTGAGATGCCCAGAGAGAGAGAGAATCAAAGTAAAAAGAAACATTCTAACCTCAATCTAAATCAATTCTAAATTTTATTTCAAAAAATACAAGCTTATATACTAACTTAAATTGTAGGTCAGCAATATTTTGGAATACCAACAAATCTATAGTTGATATGCTGTTCCCATGGTCCTACCACATTTCTACATTTTAATTCCCATGAACCATTGGCACGTGAAAAACATTATTGCAAATTTTCAATACCAATTTCATATGATTATTCCCATGCCAACAGTTCACTACCCTTAGACATTGTTCATATTACAGTTTCATTCCCATACACATTTTTATGTTGCTGACCCAACACAAAATACATTTAGAACTTTAGGTTCAGTGGCTTTAAAAATGAAATTCTTAAAAGTAACGAAAAAAAACTGAATTGAATTTCAAGTTCAATGTCGCACAGTGTTGCGAAACCGGAATTTTTTGGAAATCATATTGCCTAAACTGTCATTTTAATTGTATCGATGAGAAACTTCTACAGATTGGTCAGAATGAAATCCCAAACAGAATGAGTGAAAAAAAAATTTAGACCGAAAAAAATTGTTGGGTCAAATTTTCAACAAAATTCAAAAATAAAAAAACATTGTTCGAAAAATTAAAAGAAAAATTTATTTTAATTTTTCTTTTATTTCTGATAAATACCCTATGATTAGTTTTTAAAATAAATTATAGGGTGGTCCGAACAAGAATTATAAACGTAAAATTTTCATGATTTTTCGATATTTGTTGAATAACTCTGAAATTTTATATGAAACCAATATCTATTTCATTTTTGATTTGAAAGGTGGCAGTAAAAGCTTTAATTTGATACCGGAAGTCAATAGCTTTAGTTTTAACAGAGTTATGCTAATTTTTGTGGAGTGCTAGAATAGATGTAGAATAAAAAATATACTTTGAAGATACTATTTTATAACACAGGCAATACTGAGAGTGATGTACTAAAATCGCTATAACTCCCAGGTGGGCAGGTATGGGCAGCTGATTTTTTCACAGTCCGTTGAAAAGAAATTATGTAACATTTCTGTAGTGGTTTGGAACTGGGACTCTCTGGGACTTTTTAGATATTGCTTACATAACCCAGATTTTATGGAAAAATGGACCTTTAGTCGGGTTTTCGCTCTAAAAAAGGTGCATATGAAAATGTCTCAAACAACATTCCTTTTTTTTACAGCAGATACTTGTCCAAAGGTAGATTTTTTTTCCGAATCAAAATATCTGTCACCAAAATCAAGTGAGATCCTTTTGAATACAGCCCTGAAATCCCATCTTTTCGTGAAAATTTTGTATATTTGACTTCTAAAATCAATTAAAAATCAACGGGCCAACATAAAAATAAGCTTTATGTGTTTTTTGTTTACTTGGAATGTCTGTGACGAAATTGCATCATTAAAAACACTGAAAAAAATAATCGAAAAAAATTGACTTTTCCACTAGCCGCAACACAGTGTGTCGTACAAAAATCAATATTAAAGTAAACAAAATTCTTACACTGCTACAGTAGTAAATCTAAGTAAGCATACACAACAATATATACAATACATAATTGCAAATGTTATAGAATTTGTTCTGCTCAAGACGCTGTCTGGATATCAATATTAGGCTGACAAATGAGAGGTATGACTTAGTCCATTGTAGCGACAAAAATTTTATGTTTCCATAGCGATCAATATTGTGACAACTCTAATCGAAATTCCGAATCTCATAAGACGTTGCTGAACAAACTGTAATATATACTAAAATTATTTTTATATAACCAAAAAATCCATTGACTTGACATGTTCCGCAATTAATTAGTCTTCCACTTTTCTTGCATTCTTTAAAGTTATTGAACACCATAATTTCTACCACAAAAAACAACTTTCTGAGGTAGTGAAATGGAGCTAAATCGCTCTAAAATAATTGTTCAGTGTCATTACGAAACACTCATCGAGTTGAGTTGCAACAGGTATTTGTCGTTGCTGAACATTTTAGAAATCGACGCTAAAATTAAATTACAACGCAGTTTTGTTAAACTACTGTCTGAAGGCACAAGTCTAAAATTTGCACTCTAAATGAATCACCCATTTCACTTATACACAAAAATATACATACATGCATATGTATTTGTGTATGTTTGGGCTCAAAAAAAAATAAATATTAACTAAATGCAGCCCTGCAAAAAGCAACCGAATCCCAAATAGTATATGCTGCTGTAGGTATGTACATACATATGTACTTATATTGCAGATATGTGTGCCAAGCAAAAGGTGTAGCAAGAAAGACAAATAGTATTTGTTAGTTTCAAAACTGACTCTTTGTTTCACAAAAACTAAATTTGTGTATGCATGTGTGTGTGTGTGGCTCGAAAATGTAAAAAAGAGCCTTTGCTAGCATTTTCCTTTTTTATAGTTTCACTAAAAATGATATTTGCACAATAAGTCACACACACACACACACACACACACACACACACACTCTTATCCATCTGCTCACACATACTTATAAGGAATAAAAAAAGGAACTAACAATCATTAATTTGAATTTAAGATTTGCAGTATTTCGGGGTTTCCCAAGCAAAGCATATCCTGGCTAAAGGATGGTCATCCTCTGAGAGCGGGTGCCAGGGTGCGTTTGTTGTCGAAAGAGCATATGCGTATTACCTCAATTACGAAAGAAGACAAAGGCATGTACCAGTGTATGGTGAAAAATGATTTGGAGTCAGTACAGGCAACTGCCGAATTGAGATTAGGAGGTAAGTTTGCTGCCAGGCATGGGATGTGTGCAAGTGTATGAGCTTATACAACTTTTACACACACTCGTACACAACCAATTGTTGACATTTGATATGTGCAAATGTAGAAATGCGTAGATACTGTACTTTATTTTTCATATTTTGTTGCTCTAATTTTCGTCTTATTGCAGAAGTGGCACCACAACTTATCTACAAGTTCATTGAACAGACAATGCAACCAGGGCCGTCTGTTTCATTAAAATGCAGTGCAAGCGGTAATCCGACACCGAAAATTGTTTGGCAATTGGATGGCTTTGCGTTGCCTAATGTAAGTATAAAACTACTGCTCTTTAACCGAAATACTCATTCATTTAGTAAGCATCGCAGATACATATTTTTGAGAATAGTATTTAAAAATTTTACGTACATACAGTGTCGCTCAGAACATATTGGTCACAAATGCTACATACGTTTTTTTTTTTACTAGCATTGCTGCTGGTATGCATTTCATACTCCTGAAGAAGATACCCATTGAGGTATCGAAATATTCAATTTAATAAACATTAAAAAAAAAAAAAACAAGTGACCTTAAAGCTTGAACTATTAAAATATTAAACAACAAATTTCGAAAAATTAGTATCAAGAATTTAGTATAATTGTCACTGTTCTAATATGATTCGTAAAGAACATTTCTTCTTGGCCTTATAAAAATTCACCATAGTCATTTCGTGCTGGGTGTATTGTGCATTATTTTATCAACTTAAAATTTCAAATATAGCGATTTCTCCCATCGATTAAGAAAATATTGGTTTCGCAAATTTTCTTAGAAAAACGTCAAGCAAATAAGCTTCATTTGTGGCACAATTTCTCCATTTTTTCGCTCTTTTATCAAAGACTGGACTTCGATTTCTTTAAACGAAATACATTAAACTTTTATAAGTCTTACAACGATAGTAAATTTGTTTGAATCAGATAATATTTGTGGAAGTTTATGGGACTAAAAAAAAATTTTTCATACCAGAGGTAGTCAACTTTGGCACACTATAAGTCACCCTGCTTGGCTCAAACTGTGGTATTTTTAACGACTTTCGATTTTGTTTAACATATTGTTTGATAATCAGATTTTTTTTTTTTTATAAAACAAACACAAAACTGCGAAGCTTCTTGCTTGTCTGCAGAAACACTCAGAGCCTTCGACAGGAATCGAACCTGCGACGTCGGGGACGACTTTTAGTAGGCCACTCTACCAATTCATCCATCGAGGCGCTCAACGTTAAGAACATACAGATTTATTATCTTTTATTTTGAGTTTGTTCCCACTGTGATTTGATTGAAAATTAATAAATTTTTTCATTAAATCTATATTGCAACTCTGTGGATTAAGCAACAAAATTTTTTTAGTGTGAGAAAGGCTTAAAGGAAAAGACAAGAAAGAAGAAGTTGCTATTATAAGTTTCTGAGAAAAAAAAATATAATGAAAAATTTACCCGCGGATCATTAGCAAATGAAATACAAAGTCATTATGGCCTTGGCTTTACAAACTATTTCATGAAGCCAGCTGATATTTTTGTATAATAAATTAAGTGAAAAACCCAAGCAATACTAAAAGATAATATTGAATATAACGATGAAATATGAAAAATTTATTAATTTAGGTCCAAAACCCTTACCAGACATAACCCAATTACGGGGCATATGCTGGAGGAAGTTAAGGAACTTTGTGAATGACACGGAGTTCCTGTAGACCTATGGGTCAAAGTGTATCTCGGTTAAATCCACGGAGCGCACAACAAGTCAACACTGGTTTAGGTGTATGTCGCAAGACATGGGCAAGCAAACCCCTCCAATCAACCTAACCTAGGTCCAAAAATGGAATTTTTAAAAAATATTGGCTGTCTTTTTTAGCTGTCTATATGCCGACGACATGTCATTGGTGCTAATTAACTCATCAGTAGACGTAAAAAGGTTCATTTCTGGACCTAAATTAATACATTTCAATTGGCTCTTAAAGCAAATAAATAACTAAGTTCATATTTGAATATGAAAAATTTAACTAAACATTTTGCTGCACTTTTTCCGCGTGACCAACCACTATTTGATGTTAGGCTTTCATTTAGGGCAACATCATACTTCAAAACAATTTAAAATTCACGTATACAGATTTAAATACAAATAACAAAGAAAAGAAGCAACACAAAGGTTTAATGTGAAATTTTGAAAGAGCATAAAATGAAGTTCTGTTTGAATGTGTAAATATACTAATTGTTTCTTGTTTTAGCTCCAATAATTGTTTGCTCTGAGTAGACTTACTTGTCAGTGGAACAAACTGATTTAAATAAGCAAACAAAGGTTTGATCTTCAATTATGTTTTGTTTCATATTTGTTCAAAATAAACTTTCAAATGTGTTGCTCTATAACCAAATGCCAAGAATTTACTTTTTCGATTTTTCCTTTCCTTGTTTAGTTGCCTCCTGTTTAGTTTCATAAGTATGTATACTTATATTTATACTGTATATAAAGGCCAGCAAAAATGTAGTGGTCACGCTTTTTCCTTTATATATTTGTGTTATGTGAATGCACGTTTAGTTTAGTGCTCAACTTTTAAGCAAAACGATTGCAGTAAATATTTTAATCACTTAAAATATATTGGGGAAGTTTTGGATTCCTTGCATTTGTTTGATCAAATGACTTTACACTCATAGAGTTCAAGTGGCCGTAATGAAATATTACGCGAATTTAAGGGCAAATATGTCAACCGACTGCTAGCTATTCCACCGAAATCTACCAAATGTTTAAGGAAACGAATCTGTTGCCAAGCCCTTGCCAATGGATGTATGTATATTTAATTTCCCTGCAAGAAATAGCTGATGGAAACTAACACATTCCCAACTTAGTTACTAACACATGCAAAGCAATTCTATAGCTTTCAGCGTTGCCATTACTTTGTTTTTTTTTAGTATTTTGATTTTCCCGTATTAATTTGGTAGTTTCATTTGGGACCACGTTTATGCATTAATGTTTGCAATTTTTTTTTTTAAATGGTGCTGCAAAGTTTTTTTCCATACGATTCAGTTTTCCATTGTTAAAATGCTACTGACTTCTGTTGTTCGTTTGATTGTATCTATATGTTTTTTTTTAAAGAAAGTTTATGCCATTTTAGAATCGAATTGTTGTTTGAGATTTTTCGAAAAACTCTGTTTATATTTAATAATAAAGGAATTAACAACATTATATGTGATTTTGTGGGTATTTTGAAAAAATATTTCGAATGATCAATTTACTGAGGTGGTAACGCTGGTTC
This sequence comes from Sturmia bella, assembly GCA_963662145.1. NCBI lineage: Eukaryota > Metazoa > Arthropoda > Insecta > Diptera > Tachinidae > Sturmia > Sturmia bella. Next base: position 47,266,857 of record OY759171.1, on the reverse strand, counting down.
AAAAAAGAAATCACAGGGAAACACGAAAGTTTACATCAGTGTTTTCATTTTGCCTTTAAGAAAATTATAGAAACCCTGATGTATGAACATCAGCAATGTCGATCATATGATGCATCAAATGGCCGAAACTGTTCTTGCTGGGGTTTGTATTATTCACAAGCCCTTCAAAAAAAAAAAAAAATAAAAGAAACAATTTTGAAAGCCGGTCTGTAAATGGCGGAGCTATTCAAAACAAAAAAAAATTAATTTTCTGTACTGTTTTAATTCACTAACCAGAATTTCGATAAGGTATTTTCCACACATTTCCAATGGCAGGTGGAAATTCCATACGAGGTGCAGACACAAGCAAATGATAGTCCAATATATTTTGACCGATACTGTACATACTAGATGCATATATGTGGTTGGTATGCGTTCATGTTCCCATAAATTGTTGTGCCAATGTACAGTATCAGTAGCCAAATGAAAACAATTTGTTTCATGGTATCTTTTATTTTATTTTTTTTTTTATCATTCTTTTTTCATATAAAAACTCCCATCAACTAAAAAACGAGAGCTGCAATCAATTTTAATTTAAAGCACGAATCTGGCTAAAATAAAAATAAAATCGGTTGCAGTTCCATAAAATGTTTGACCATTCTAAAACCTGCATTGGTATGTGTCTGTTCTCCCATTCCATTTTGTTATCAAGATGGAATTAAAATGAAAAAGTCAATGTACCCTCGCACACATACACATACACCCTTATGTATGTATGTATGCATGTGTGTCCATACATGAACATTTTGGCATTTGTTTTTGTACATATGCATAAATTTTACTGCTACAAATGTGTGCACGAAAAACTGACCAGCTTAAAAGTTTTATTTTGGCTTAAATTCATCTGCGAAGTATTGAAGAATACTGCAACTCCGTTGAAGAGAATATATTAATCTTTAGTTTTTTTCTTTCTGAATCTATTAAATGTGTACGTGCGTACATACAGACTAGTACTGTTACGAATACAAATCTTTAGTATTGGCCAGAACCAATGTACTCAACAGAGAAACTACTCAACGTTCTGTCAAATTCCGCTCCAATATTTTTTTGGGTGCACCTGTTTAACGTGTGCGGTTTTTTGCTTTGTAAAAAAAAATTTCTACATTTCGTTACAATTAATGGGACGTAACTTCTTACCATCTAAACGTAAGAAGTTACGTACGTCATGCTCAGCTTGTTGGTATCTGATGAAACGGAGCGAAATTGAGAGAAAATACGGGTGAAAATTGGACAGTCATATGGCTGCCTTTATTTTATGAAAATTTTCAGAAACCATCACACACCAAAAACGGAAGCCTATTACGTCCGTCCGACCCCATTCGCCTAGAGCTGAAATTTTCACAGTACATACGGTTACCCGGACTCTACAACAAAAACTACTCAAAACAACAAAAACTTAAAAACTAAAGGGAGCTCCCATATAAGAAACTGTGAAATTTAGATCAAATTAGCTGTATCCAGTTACCAGACTGGAGAAATTTTTACAGGATATGTGATTATGTAAGATCAACAACAACAAATACCCAAAACAACACAAAATTAAGAACGAAAGGACGCCCCCATACAAGGAACTATGAAAATAAGTTAAAACTAGCATTAACTCCTAAAGCATTAAAGCTACAGAGCTGAAATTTTCACAGCTTAAGAAACCACATAGGCTCTACAACAACAAATACCCAAAACAGTAAAAAAAATTACAACTAAAGGGCCCTCCCACACAAGAAACTGTGAAAATTAGCTATAATTATTCGTAACTTTTGAACCATTAAAGCTAAAGAGCTGAAATTATTACAGGATGTGTGATTATATACGTTCTACAACAACAACAAATATAAAAAAAACCAAAAGCTAAGAACTAAAGAGTTCTCTCATGCAAGAAATTGAAATCAGCTGCAACTTTTGAACCGTAAATGATAGAGACTTGAAATTTGCACAGTATATACAGTGACCAGACCCACAAAGCAACAAATATCAAAAACAGCAAAAAGTAACAAATTTAAAAGTTGTCCTACACATGCGGCCACCCTGTAATCTGAGAATTGGCTATAACTTTCGAGCCGCAAGAGATGCAGACTTGGAATTTTCACAGTACACGTATGTGGCTGTCACACCTCTCCACAGCCAGTATAAGAAACAACGGAACGCTAAGAACTAAAGGGTGCTTCCACACAAGAAAGCGAAATTAGCTGTAAATATTGAACCGTAACAGATAGAGACTTGAAATTTGCAGAGTAGGAAATGCAGTTAAAAGACCTACACAACAACAAATGCCAAAACTTGTAAACAAGAATGTTGCCCTCTATGCGGGGATACCCTTTAATTTAAAAATTTACTTTAGTTTTGGAATCGTAAAAGTTAGAGACTTGAAATTTTTCCACAGTATATGTTGTTTGATGGCCTCTACGACAACAAATAGCAAAAAAAGCAAAAATTTTAAATTTAATTGGTGTTGACACATGAGGACACCCTTTTGTTTGAAAATCAGTTACAACTTTTGAATGGTAAGAGATAGAGGCTATGGAATTGGCAGACCAATAACCTGTAGATGGCCACACCTATAAAAAAAATTGTTATCTGATAAAAAAAATTTAAAAGAATTTAATTCAGCAATAAATACGAAAAATAATAAAAAGTTAAAATTTAATTAGTCATCCTTCACGGGAACACCCTTTACTTTGAAAATTAGTTATATCACTTGAACCGTAAGAGATAGAGACTTGAAATTTACGCGGTGTGTGCAGTTGCTTGCCCTGTACAGCAACAAATTTTAAAAGTAGTAAGAATTTAAAAACTAAAGGGTACCCCATATAAGGGGTATATATAGGGGGAATACTGCTGATGATCTGCTTTCTGGAATAAAGAGTTGCAAGGTGATTCCAGAGTCCAAAGTCTGGTCGTCTACCAGATGTAGAATGAAGTCTTTGTGTTGTTGCTGCGTATTGAAGGGTTAAATAGCTGAATATTCTAGGCAAACGTATAATGATGAATATAGAGCATATGTGGAGAATACCGCGTCGTTGGAGCATAATATTGGCCACTTTTGGAGTGGTTTCTTGTCGTGTATGTCTTGATTAAGGTGCACCTGCAGGTTTACAAGTTTCAAATTTCAATAAATATATGGGCCACACCACAGGGTTTATTATTTATGCTTCTAATCAACTACTGAATGGCGGATGACGCAGGCACCCTTCCTTTTCAATCCACCCTAAGCCTCTGGTACATCATTTAATCTAGCAGATATTTCTTCAGCGACACACAATAGCAATTTATTTGAGACCTAGAAAACCTTTTAAATTATTTTTAGCTCCAGATGCCACTCAAATGGAAAATATTGTAAGAGGGACCAAATTTCAAAAATATCTCACAACTCTTTTCCGACACTGTTGAAAACACTTAAATACACACAACAACTCACTTTCCAGATACGTTTTTATTTGAATACAAACTATTGCACATGTGTGTAGTATGCGTTGCACATATAATAAATGGTGTTGTTTTTGTATGAAACTACATATATTTATGGCTATTTCTGTTTTTGAAAACATTTCACTTCTGACCAGAGAGCAATAAAAACAACAACCACAACCGGAACTTGGCAGCTCATGTAATTTCGTTTAAAACTTTTATCTTAAATTTGTATTTTCTTTAAAGCTTGATTTCATCAAAACTTTGTTGATAGATTAAAATGTTCATCCAACCACCAATCATGATAATAAAACTACTTCTTGTTTATCAACATCTTCAGTCAGCAACAGCAGGTATTTCGACTAAAAATTATTTCCAGGAAATTTGTGCTGCTTGTCAAGATAAAGAAGTTTGGGGACAAAACTTTTGCAAAAGTGGAAAACTGCTCATATCTGACAGATTAAGTAGGAAGAAAATCGTCCAAACAGTACACTAAAATCGTTAGAAAAGCGTCAAAATTATAAACTACACTTCACATAAAAACAAAACATATTTTTGCTATTAATTTAACTTTATAATCGAACTGTATGGTTTGCAATTGCTAATTTTATCGGGCTCTAGTTTGATTTTACTTGCCCAGGTTGAGAAAGAAGTTCTATGCTAAATGGCCAACATTTTAATAACTTTATCGGGCCCTGGTTACACTTTCCATCCTCAGATTGAGAAAGATTTTTTGTGGGAAATTTGTAGAGCCCAACATTTTCGAAGAAGAAAAGAAAAATAAAGCTAAGAACTTATTTGCACGGCTGTTTCACGTCCACCACGACACTCATCAGCACACAAATTGCTTTGAGCCCAGATCGTAACGAATTGTATACTGTTTTCAAGTAGCAGCTCTTCATTACTGACTATCCATATTTAATCTTATTGATAAGCTTCCCAGTTTATCTCCTTGTTTTTCTGTTGATTAGAATATATATTTTCCCCCATTGCCAACATCCAATTGATTTCAAATTGATTTTTGTGTTTAAAGCTATTGTGTGACTGATGAAAACGCTTTCAAACTGTGTGCCTGAGCCCGCGATCTTATGAGTATTAATTTAACTTTATGGCCTAATATTATGATTTATAATTATTTCTGTATGTATTAAGTTTATTAGGCTCAAGTTCTTTCTATATTATCTTTGTGATTGATATTAATTAAAGACGGGTGCTGACGAGAAAGTGTGGCGGCTTCGAAACAACTAGTTGTCCATCCTGCTATATGTCTTTGATGTTTTCTTTGTCTAATTTAATTAATATCAATCACAAAGATAATATAGAAAGAACTTGAGCCTAATAAACTTAATACAGAAATAATTATATAAGAAAAAGTTCGAATAATAGAAATTAATTATGATTTATAATTGTTAACTACTTTATCGAGCTTTAGTTCTATTTTACTTTCCCCAGAATTTCAAAATTTCTTACTAACGGCTTTCTTCAGTACCATTCAGTAAATTCCAGAAATCGGTCTGGAAAATCGAAGCTACTGTATTTGACAAAAATACATTCGCTTTCATCGCAGTAGTACTGTAGCGTTTGACTATTATTTTTATTTTCTTACCTACGAGCAATTCCCATGGGACTTAATGTTTCTGTCCAAATAATTCGTTTTTTGTAATAATTTTTCTATGCGCTACCACACATGCACTTTTTCCAGTCTTTTTCACTGCTAATTTCTTGGCCAATCTTACTTTTTAATTTACTACTTTTTAATTTAAAAAAAAAATCACAAATACAAATAACAATGTAAACTTTAGGCATTCGTCAACTTAATTAAATTTTGTAAAGAAAAAAGTTTGTTCTATTTACAACTCACTTCAAATTTGTCTGGACAAAATATGTACATATACGTAATACAATTCAAACTTAAGTGCTCTAGCGATGTGCCACAAACTCGTCACACAGTTTGATTGTGTGCGTGCTGTGTGCAAATAACCCAATAAACACACATTTTTTTTATGAATTCCAATGTTGAAATTCCAGTGTGAATCCAAGCTTGAATTACATTTAAAATCCATCCTCTTTCTAGTCCGTTTGAAGTTTGTTAAAAAACAACAACAAATTTGTTTGAAGCATATGTTATTTATGGTAAAAACAGGTTCGGTTCTACTTGCATCACACTGTTATTCAAGACTGGAATTACACTGTAAAGGTACTGTTTTGTTCGACTGTAATTCAATGGTTAATTTTGCTGGATTCGCTATTGAATTCAACAGTGTTTCAACTGTACTTCAACACTGGAAATTGGAAACTGTGACTGGAATCAAATGTAATTCCACTTGAATTCCAGCCAAAATGCTTATTGGGAAGCATTCGGCTACACATACACGCGATCTGTTTGAAGCGAAATCAAAAGTTTTTGATACTTTTGTAGAAGCTATTTTTTGCACTTCTCCAGTGCAGTGATTGACGATTAAGTTAGTTTTACCAGTGACAATTCCCAGAAATGCTGCTTACTATAAAAATTTTAAATGTGATTATGGAATCCATGTTTCATAGACAATTCATTAAATCATTCGACAAAAGAGGTGACTTCCCCTTTCTCCCGGAAAACAAGTGACAAAAATAACTCACCACCCGATGTCATATTATTTATGATGTTTGACGGTTTTTATCGTACGTCTGCCGCAAATTATGAATATGAATGACACTATCACCCATTCTAGAGTAAATAGCGTGACTTAAGGCCGCTTAAAGCTACATATAAAAAAAATTGTCCAAGCACAATATTTGTTCGAACTTTGTGTTCGTAGATCGTACCCTTAGATAACTGTTAAATAACATATGAAGATGTATTTATTAGGATGGGCCGATTTGGCATCTGGAACATACCAAAAAAAAATAATTTTCTATTTGACCGAATTTAAAGTTTTTGTATGAAAGTCTACCTAGGGAGACATGGTTCTAGACCGATGTGTTGGAAAAAAATATCTGGAAATCCTGGAACTATTTAGCCTCTGACATAATCCCTTCAATCTTGATTTTTCACCTACTAAAAGGTCTTACGGTGTCGACAGAGGAGTCTAATGATAATTTTTTCCTTCAAATATTTTTTTTCCAATACACCGACACCATGCCACGCCTCCTTAGTTCCTCTGCCATACAAGAAAATTAAAGTTCTGACGCCTCGAAAATAATTTTGATATGTCGTAATGTAACTTTTGCCACATGTTAAACCCAATACCAAAAAATGCTTATCGTTGCAAATTGACCCACTCTAGTATCTGTAAATGGCGCTTAGTGAATCATAATATGTGTACATTTGATTGTCATGTGTTGCATGCTACACATGCTACACAAAACAAAAGTAACTTTGAAAGGTAAATATTATTTTGGCCACTTTCAAAAGTTTTGCATGGTAAAGCAGACAAAATTTTCTTCCCAAAATCAGAATAACTAAAAGACTGCTCTCATATAACTTATACTAATGAAAAACAATTTCTTGTTTTCATGAAAACATGTGCGTTGCACTTCAAGATAAGTTCCATTTTCCCAAAAAAGTAAAATATTATTATTTTAGATTTAAAAATAGACTTTGGGCCTATTTCTCACCTGCAAACGATGTCGTTCTTTCGCACAATTACTTTGAAAGCAAAAATAAAATCTTGAATATTGTTTTTGCTTTCAATGTAATTGTGCGAACGAACGACAACGTTCACAGGTGAGAAATAGGCCCTTTATTTATGCTTCCTGGCTTTTTCAGCAGCCTTTGTGCCGCCAACATTTCGTAAGCAGACTCGAAAAATCTTAAAAGAATATTTGAAACCCAACTAATTATTCCATAATCCACATAACAAAATGAGAATTAGAAATGTTCAAACATAATTTTAAGACAGAAATTTCCGTTTTGCAATACTTTTACTTATAGAAGGCTGATAAAGGCAGAAAACTATAATAAACTCAATTTTTAGACCTAAAATAATATATTTCAATTAGCTCGTAAAGCAAATAAATAATTAAGTACAAAATTATTTGCTGAAATTGAAGACTGTTCGAAAATATTTTCCATCGAAATTCATTTCGCTTATATGTGAAATATAACACACAGACATACATACATATCTCGTCTAGTATTCCATCAAAAATATGAAGTTTGGATATTCGCTAAAAAAAACTTGTTTGTTGGTGGACTATTTCTGATATTTCTTTATATACAAATGTGTGCTAATTTTTACTTACCCACATCATGAAAATATGGATTTTCGTCAACAAAATCTTTTTTTTCACATTTGAAAAAATTCACGAATTTTTTGTTGTTGTTGTCATGGTGATGTTGGCTTACAATTTCATGTTATTTGAAAGTTCCCCTCCACATTCTTTTTTTTTTTTGCACTTTCATGTGTAATGCATCATAAAGGTATCAGCACATACATTTCAATGAAAACAAGACCATTATTTGACATACAGACACAACGATATAAACGCAAAAATGTATGACAGTAACCCTTCTGACAAAATCAGCAGTTTATCTGTTTCATTTGTCTTGCGACATGGAGAACAGCCCAGCTTTTTATAACGATTTTATCACAAGGTTATCGTCCAAATAGTGGCTTTTCTGTACAGTTACTCCCCAGGCGCATTTTAAATATTGTTGATATAACACAACTTCTTGGTGTTGTTTTAGCTGTGGTATGGGTGACGTCGGTCGCTTTGGTGACCAAAATCTTAAGCTTAATTTTCGAGTCTTCATAAGTATGTAGTATATACAAGTATACTACGATTTGCATGTCATTTTGTATTTATAAGTGTGTATGTATATGTACGTAAGTCACTAGATTATGCCACCAGCCTCCAACGAAAGTGGCAGACTAAAGCTTTGTACAGAGATTTGTCAGATCTTACAAGATTTCCAGAAAATGTATAGAATATTTTTATGCCAATCGTTGGAACTTACAATCTCTTTCTGACAATACTGAAAGACCAGACATTCGGTCAGTCAACTGGTATTCGTCTGAACCCTCTGCATTTTAATTGCTAGTACATTGTTACGCATTGTCATATTGTAAGATGCATAAATTCCCCACACATTACAATGACGGCATTACTTTGTAAATAAGACAGAATATTAAAGAAAACAAGTAAGAGTGCTATACTCGGCTGGTCCGAATCTTAAATACCCTTCACAATGACATATGTACCATTCTGATTGATTTTTGGTGCCAAAAGTTGTTTTATTTGGCTTATAGAGCCGATTTCTTGCAAAATCGGGAAACGCTATATCTCGGGTATATATGGACCGATTTCCAAAATTTTCAAATTTTGCCTTTGTACCTATATGTACTATTCCGATCGATTTTTGGTACCCAAAAATGTTTTATTTGGCTTTTAGAGCCGACTTCTTGAGAAATCGGGAGGAGCGTTATCTGAGGTGCATATGGGCTGACGTCCAAAAATGTTCTAATTTTGTCTCTAAGCCGCATATATATACCATTCTGACAGATTTTTAGTGCAAAAAATTGTTTCGTTTGGCTTCCAGGGCCGATTTCTTGAGATATCGGGAAGCGCTATATCTCGAGTGTATATGGGCCGGTGTCAAAAAATTTTCCAGTTTTGCTTGTGCACATGTATTGTCTATATGTACCATTCTGATTGATTTTTGGTGCCAAAAGTTATTTTATTTGGCTTATAAAGCCGATTTCTTCAAAAATCGGAAGACGCTATATCTCGGATATATATGCGCCGATTTCAAAAATTCTTCAATTTTTGGGATGTAATGGGCATTAAAAATAATATGCCTAACTTTTTAGGAAAAAATTTTATTTCAAATATCTGACCAAAAATGGCCAAAAATATCCCTCAAAACCCGGTTTTTTTATATATCTCGGCTATCCGTGAACCGATCATACTGAATTTCAGTTGCAGACCCACTACTGGGATTTAACACATTTTAGCGAAAGAATGAGGTTTGTATCTCAAACCGTTTTCTCAGAAACGGTATTTCAACGACTACAGACGCACAGATGGACAGACGGACATCGCTTAATCATAATCTCTATTGATTCTGATCCAGAATATATATACTTTATGGGGGGTCTTAGATGGTTATTTCAATGTGTTACATACGGAATCACAAACTTATATATACGCTTACACATTTTTGTGAAGGGTATAATGAGCGTGTACGGAAGGGGGAAGAAAAAAAGAGAACTGTAGAGAAATGAGTACGAAAGGTACAAAGATGCTAAAAAGAGAACAAAAACTGTAAAATTTGTAAAATTTACCATTTTTACCACTGTCTAAGCTGACAATATTCTTATTACTGACAATTTATGATTTTCGGTATATTACTGGCACATTGCTAGTTCGTAAAATATTGTAAGATCTGACAACCGTCTGCCAGTAGTTTAACGGATATGTCAAGAAAAAAAGCCTACCACGAATATGTTTATATGTATCCACATACTTTACTCTTAAGAGCAATAAGAGATAAAATTTATTTTTTCCCTGTGTAAGAGTTGAGTTCCCTTTCTTAACGCTAAAATATTTTCCTTGCAGCTAGTTTTCATATAATGTTTACTTCAGTGCAAATTGTTTCAAGTAGAAAAAAAATGAAACAGCCACATTCATAGCAAGCATTAAAAAATACTTGTGTATATCATGTTTGATTTTTTCTTCTTGAAAAAGCATTAAAAGCATTTGTTTCCATACTAGAGGAATTTGCGATCGTAACTGAAGTACAGAAAAGTAAATAACTCCTGTTCTCTCTTTGATTGTTTTAATATTACATGCATAGATCGTAAAATAAAAAAAAAACAAATACAAGAGACATAAAATCAATTGCTAGTGTAGGCAAAGCTCAGTATAAAGAATTCCATCGTCACGAAACCCCTTTTTGTATCTCATATTGCAAACAATAAAGAAAATGTATACGTATGTATGTATGTATACTTAAAAAAATAGCTGAACAAAACACAAAATGTCAATGAAAAATTTAACAGTTACTGATTTGTAAAACGAATACTTAAAAACATGTCTTGCAGCAAAAATTTTAGAGCAGCAAGTGTCATTGAAGTACCGCTAGTTATATTCTTGATAAGTTATGTAGACTGCTGCTTTTTATTACAATTTAAGCTCTGTACATGTGTAGTTAAAAATTCTATTGAAAAAAATAAAAATTTCAAATGATTAGCCTTGGAAAAATTTCTGTTTATTTCGGAATACAAAAATCACTCCGTTATTCTATTTAGTACAATTGTGTTGAAAATTTTGCAATCAGCGTTAATTGGAGATAATCCTCGATAATTTGCAGGTATTTCTGGGTCTCGTTTCTTAAATAAGGGAATTATTATGGATTTGCGAAAGGATGGAGGAACATTTTCACGCAAAAATATTATGTTGAAGATCGATAAAATTTCCTTAATAAAGCATTTAGGTCCGTGTTTGTAAAATTCGTAACTAATGCCATCTTCACCAGGTGCTTTATTGGGTTTGAGATTTCTAATAACAGCCAGAATTTCACACATTTCAAAAGCTCAAAAGGGGAGTCCAAAAACGGATCGGTAGTGTATGGCATGCACCAATTTGTTGAGGGGTAATCTGTAATATCTAGCATGGAACTGAACTAAGAAAATCTCGATTTTACTGGGCTTGGCTAACCAAACCCTTCTCAATTTCGAGAAAATTAAATCGACTTTAAATCCATTTGTTATAATTAATAAAAACATTTGTTTATTTTTATAGAATTTTGTGCCTTAATTGGGCACAGTACTCTACATCAGGGTGGGTCGATTCAGCAATCGCCATTGAGCCATCGATTTTTCGATAGCTTTTAGCATGAGAAAAAAACTTTCACTACGACATATGAAAATAAAATTGAGCCAAGTGCGAGACTGACTCGCACCACAAGGGTTCCGCACCACCTTGCAAGTAATAGACAAAAGGTAATCCTTATCTAGGGTGTCCTTTGGTTTTTAACTTTTTATTGATTTTAGCATTTGCTGGTACAGAGGCCAGGCAGCGACATACATCATGCAAATTTTAAGTATATATTTCTTACAACTCAAAAGATATAGCTAATTTGTAAACTAAAAGGTGTCCCCATATATGAAACCCAAATAAATTTTAACTTTTTGCTATTTCTAGTATTTGTTGTAATAGAGGCCTGTCAACTACATATCCGGTGGAAATTTCAAGACTATATCTTTTGTGGTTCAAGCCGACTTTCAAATTAAATGATATCGTCGTATGTGAGGCAACACTTAAATTTTTAATTTTTGGAATTTTTGTTGTTTTTAGTATTTGTTGTTGTAGCCGCCGGGTAACATTATGTATTGTAAAAGTTTCAGCTCTTACCGTTTCGAAGAGTGGGGTCTATGCCGGACGGACAACAAAGTCTCAGTAATAGGGTTCTGTTTTCGCTCTTTAAGCCCGAAACCCTAAAAACCCTTTTCAAAGCGTCTCAGTTGCAAGCTTTTTCATTTTTGCATGAGAGTCCCCTAAGGCAGCTTGGTGTGGGCTGAGTGGTGTATTCGAAAAAGAAAACATTGTATACGAAATACAGATGATATATTTGACTCTTTAAAGTGCACCCTGGAGCTGAAACGTGTCAAAGGCCGTAAGTCATATTTTCTTCAATCTTAATTTATACCCTCCATCACCCAGTAATCACTTTTTCCATACAAAATGTTGGCTCATGCAAACGGGCGGTGTTGCCAACCGACCAACACCCCTAGTTTACAGGGGTGGCTACACCGACCGGTTGCATGAGCCAACATTTTGTATGGGAAAAAGTGATCTGAAAGGTACATAAACATACTACTGGAGCCTATAGAGTGTTACTGATATCAATTTATAAACAAATAATGTACTTTGTTGAAACATATTTTATAAAAATCAAAACAGCTTTTCGTTTATTGTTTTGTAAACTAGAAATACTTTTTCTTTAGAACAAAATAAACCTTGATTTGATTATAACGTTTATTTGTAAAAGCTGCGTGTTTCATTTCACGGAACATATCGTGAAACTATAATCTAATAGGTTATGGGCCCAGAGCATAAGATCGCTAAAAAATATATTTTGCTCTATTTAAAAGATGAGTGGTATTGGCGTCCAATTTCCTAAGCTCTCAAATTCTAATTACCATACTTATGAATTTTACAAATTTTAAAAGAATTTGAAATAGAAATATCAAGACCTGTCATTTTGGAGGACAATCAAAGTTGTCTTAAGATGATGTTTTGCCGGCAGCCAATCATGAGACCAGCCCACTTGGTTCCTAATAGGTCCCGTTGTGCTAATGATACAAGATGATACAAGAGCAAAAAATTAATGCAAGAAGCAAACATATTGATATAAAATATAATTTTATAAAAGATCTTTTCAAAGAAAATAGAATAGATTATGAATATTGTCCTACAGATAATATGTTAGATAATTTATTCACTAAACCCTTGCATAGAATTAAAATTTGTAAATTTAGAGAATTAGTGGGATTAAATTAATTAGTGTTCAATTGCGATTGTGATTTATACGGGTCTGTTCTAGAATCCGAATTCACTCTAAAGTGGATTACTTTAGAATTTTTGGTGTTCTGCAATCCAAATCCCCATGTTTTTATTCGTTTTCAATTAGAGTATTATGGGGTGAATGAAAGTAAATAGAATCGGCTTTTATTCATGCAGGTGATAACTTTTTTAATAAAAACTAAACTTTATCTTTTGATTTGAAGTGTTTTTTATTAAATATAATAAAGAAAATTTTAATTTGCACACAAATATTAGCAAAAAAAAACTTTTCTTTAATTTCTTCCAAAAATTTTGTATGTTTTGTCAAATGGCACTTGCGTAAAACCAAAATATGTACAAAAATTTTGTTCGAAAACACGAAATTGCCCCACATATTACAGTGTGATATGTCAATGTTTTTTTGGGATAATGCTTAATGCAATCAGAATTTATTGAAAAATAAAAATTTACATTTTCTTTCTTTTTTCTTTCTTTCTTTCTTTATTTATATAATCGAGCCCATAGGGCCATATTTGATTAATACATTTGGTTAATTGTAATGAATTCATGAAATAAAATAATATTAGTCTAAAATTAAATCCATATACATATATATATATTGTACGATTGCAATTTATGCACATGTAAGCCTTTGCTGGAAAACATTGGTTCAATTATAAAATTTATACAATTTGCGTTTAAAACTTCCTATAGAACATTCAAAACTTCTTAGATGTATGGGAAGGTTATTGTAGAGTCTGCACACTCTGATTTCAAATGATCTTTCAAACGTAGAGTTATTGATTCTAGATAAAATTAATTGGGGGTTTCGTGTTGAATTTGAGAACCGGAATAATAATTTTAAGCAAGATTTAGATTTTATAATAAGATAAAAATAAGATAAGATTCTTATCTTAATAAAATCATAAAAGGAACATTTCAAAAAGAATTTTGTATAGTTTGATACATGTTGATAAATCTTAAGTTTGAAGACAAATCTTATAATGCGATTAAAAACCAGTTTCAGTCTGTTCAAATTCGATGACGTGCAGCCACTATAGATTACAAGGCAATACTGAATATGAGTCATAAGCAACGAATGAGCTAAGTTAATCTTTGTTTTGAGCGGCAGATAAAGATTGAGACTGTATAAAGACCTCAACACTTTATTAACACTAGCTGAAACATTAGATATATGGGCGTCAAAAGACAGGGTATTGTCAAGTGTTAAGCCAAGACATTTCATAGTGTTGACAAATGGCACACACACGCCATCAAAGTTAATACTGACTGATGGATGATTGGTAGACCCAAAATATAAAGCTTTTGTTTTAGAGGGATTAAAGTTGAGTTTGTTACGGGTTGCCCAGGTGGAAACTAGTGATAAGGTGTAGTTGATGTTCGATTCATGGCAGTCCAAAGATTTTGATTCACCACTAAATAAGAGATTTATGTCGTCTGCAAATAGGAAAATTTTACATTGCGTGGAGCTAATAAAATTAACGAAATCATTCATATAGATTAAAAATAAAAGTGGCCCCAGAATTGAACCTTGAGGTACACCACTCACACAGGGAGAAACAGAAGAACTAAGACAGCCAACACCAACATATTGCGTACGGCCAGTTAAATATGAATATAAAAGCTTGCACGAGAATGAGGAAAGTTTAAATTCATTTTAAAGGAAATTATAATAAATTTCCTATATTTAGTTTAATTTAAGCAATATTTATATTAATATGATTTTATTTAGTGGTCAAATTCCATTGTAATAGTCTTTTTACAACATATGGTTGTCATAGATCGTAGTTCATGTGCTCATAGCCGGCAAACTGGCGCGCCGGTAATTTCACAACCTTACTTACACCCGTCGCGGTCAAGAGCGAATGATTGCTGCTTGCGGTAGAGCTGCTTTCTCAGAATAATCTATTAATGTTTTAGTTTTTGTCATATTTTAACTTAATTTTTAAATTTTTCTGCGTGATTGTAAAAACATTGCTTAGACGGTCGTCAACCGTCGGTTTTTGGTTTGCCACCGGCGACTATTTGTATGTTAAGCTATCTTTTATCATCGGCTTCGTCCTCTGATAGTTCTTTTCAAAACATAAAAACCTGTTTTTTTATGTATTTGACATTTAGAATTTTTTTCGAGCAGAAACTTCGAATATCTAAAAACATTCTGAATTGAGAACACCAATTTATGAATTATTCGGATTAAAAAAATTTTGCTAAATCAATCCGAATCGGATTCTAGAACAGACCCGCTAATGTTTACTTAATTAATATAATGTTTACTTAATTACCCCCTGGAACCGGGGGTGGCAATAACGTTTATTTGAAAAAACTGCATGTTTCATTTTAAGGAAAATATCGTGAAACTATAAGCTAATATAGAGGAGTCAATAATTTTTTCCCACCAACATTTTTTTCGTGCACACCGAAATTATACAACGCTTTCTTAGGTGTACTCCCATACGGAATAATTAGTTTTGATATGCTGCCGTAAAATTGTTTTTCTCATACTAAAAGCTATCGGAAAATCAAGGGGAACAATATCGACAAATTCCTGTGCCTACAAATCGACCCACTCTTCTGTACATGTACATGTATATGTACATATGTATGTGTAGGTATATACAATTGATAGCAAAGCACATGCTGTGTTTACAAATTGGAATATTTATTGTCAATAATAACAGTTGACATCTGATCGATCGACTTTAAAAGACAAATAATTCACATGAAGAAATCAAAATCAACAAAAATGTTGTAGTACCATACTTGCTGTGAAACATGCAAACAAACATACATACATACATACATACATGCATGCATAAGCATGTACATGTGTATGTTTGTACATAACTGAATAATAGTAAATAAGCAATGTACAATGTGTGTGTGTGTGTGTACAATGTATGTATATTCCATACGGGTTGCTCGGTGAAATATTCATTTGTTCATTCATTATTTCATTTGTTATCTTTTACTGTTGAAATATTTTTTACAATAAACATCCTGAAACAACTGTTTCGTTTATTTGTGCACGCATGGGTGGTGTGCGTGTGTGTGTGTGTTTGGTTTGGTTTGCTTCCAGAATGACCGACTTATGATTGGACAATATGTAACAATGTTCGGTGACGTCATTAGTCATGTAAATATATCAGCAGTCAAGTCAGAAGATGGTGGTGATTACGAATGTAAAGCAATTTCTCGCGCTGGTGAAGCATCACATACTGCTCGACTGAATATTTATGGTGAGTTTGATTTAAATTGATTGCAAAAAATATCAAAAATAAAAGGAATACGAGAATGTTTAAAAATGAAAACAATACACGAAATATTAAAGCTGAATTCCTTTTTTTTTGGTTCTTTGAAAGTATTTCTGTATTTAAATTCCTTGCTCTTCTTTTTCTGTTTTACATTCCTTTTTGTGTGTTTTTGCGAATGCATTTCATATTTTTAGGCATGCCGTATGTGCGACCGATGCCCAAGCTGTCTGCTGTAGCTGGAAAAACATTTTTCCTCAAATGTCCTGTGGCAGGATATCCAATTGATAGTGTAATCATAGAAAAAGGTAATATATGGTCAATTATGTTTTAAATGTCTGGTGCTGAAGGTGCTGTTGCTGGCATTATTTAAATTGAACATACTAGATTCAGTTTGCTTAACTCATAAATCAATTTTTGTATTAATTTTTTAAATCCATATCTCCATAAAACATGCACAAACTTGAACGAAATTCAACCAACCATTCATGTATAAATTCAAATCTTCACCCTCAGATGGTGTAAGGCTTCCCACCAACATGTGACAGCGTGTTCAAAATGGCACGTTACTGATTGAGAATGTCCAACGTACTGCCGACCAGGGCACTTACACATGCACCGCCCGCAACAAACACAACTACACATCCCAGCGTTCGGTAGAAGTCAAAGTCCTTGGTAAGTATACTTTCACTATTTGCTTTGGGTTTATCATTTTCATTTATTTTCTTTCTTGGTTTCTTGTTTTTTAAACTTTGTTTGGGTTACATTTTACCATAAATTATTTTTATTAAGTCGCACATAAACTGTACAAACATTGCAGAATTTATGATACAAAAATTGCATTACAAGAAACAAATTGCTGTTGTTTATAAAAGTAAATTTTTATTGATGTACTGAAAGTTTTAATTTTGCAATAAAGAAGAAACTTCTTATGAATCAAATGAAACATCAGACAAAATCATTGAGATCATATTATAAAAACTTAGACATGTGAATTCAAAATGTGTATTCGATTTCATTTCAATTAGAGCAAAGATTCTGTGGGCGTTTGCACTAAAACTCACAAAAGTCACCTTCATCTGCTATTTTGTTAGTTTGGTCTAAAAATGTAAAAAACTGATGTAGAAAATTTTCATTTTCATGCTTATTAGGAATTCCGTTTGAGGCTCCTACGGAATCCGTCGTTAAAATGCTATCATGAATTCCGACGTAGCTCCGAAATTCTCCCGAAATTTTCGAAATTCGGGAGACTGGTATTATGAATTCCGAATGAAACGTACTTTTAGCGTTTTTTTTTTTATCAAAAGTTTGTACGAACTCTTCATACAAAAATAGTTAAAAATAAGAACAAACTGAAAAGAAGTTCTTAAATTTAATAAACACAATATTTAAGTAGTTATAAAATTATATTTCTTTAATAACTAATTGGTATATTTTAAAATACTTATTGGTTTTGCGCTGATTTGAAACAAAAAAGTAACACAAACTAACTGCTGATTTTATGTGTTGAAAAAATCGCTTCATATACACCATTGAAACATGTGATTGATTGTTTGAAAGATAATTAACCATATACATAAATAAAAAAATAAAAAATAAACAAAAATACCCGACTTTTATGTATAGAATTAAATGTGTGTATAAGAAGTGGAACGAAAAAGAGATTGCAGCATCCACATCTTTTGCAACACCACGCAGATTCGATTAGCAATCGAATTGTACAGATTTGTTCAGCCGGAAGGTTTTAATACAACTAAATGAAAAATTGTAAAACACATACATATTTTCATAATTTATGATTTGTTTTAACAACTTACGCCTTGTAATCCAAATCAAGGGAGTTCTGAGCATTCCTCAAGACCTTGCGCTCTATTCGCTAACAGCCTTTGTTCCTCTTCCGTCACTGAAAATGTTGCAGCAATCAAATTCATTTTATTTCCTTTTTATTTTTTGAAAAATATTTTCTACAATCATATTTTATATATTTATTTGAGCTTAAGGTCTTTTTTAAATTTGAGTATTTATTGTTGTCAATATTTCGCTCTCCTTCGGATAGCTTCTTTTTTTTATTGTCCTGAAGAAGCTATCCGAAGGAGAGCGAAATATTGACAAAAATAAATACTCATATTTAAAAAAGACCTTAAGCTCAAATAAATATATAAAATATAAGAATAAAAGGGGTCAAATAACTAAATATTAAATTTTCTACAATCCTTAGAATGTAAACAAAACACATCTGTTTTTCATTTAAAAAGTTGGTTGTATTGATTCGTACTTAGATCAAGAGGTTGGCAACACTAACTACGAATCCGTCGGAATTCATAATACCTTTTTGTGCGAATTCGTGACGGAGATTTTCCATTACGAGTGATATTCACTCGGAATTCATTTATATTCTCTTTATCATCAGCTTTCCTTTTTACCACGAAAGTGCCTTCAGTTTACTTACACGGTTTACACTGTATCTCGTTTATATACATGAACCAATGTGGTTCATTTAGATCTTAGTTTCTTCTCCAAATTACCTTTTTTCAATACCAGAACTACTTTTTGAGCAAACTTCTCAAAAAACCAGGGGCCAAATCAAGGCATTCATGATCAAACGAATTCCGTCGCTTATGCTGTGAGTTGGTTGTTTACTTTGCTCTTGTTTTACATTAGCGGTTCTCACTCTTGATAGTAAACTCGCAGCAACAAAATGTACTGAACTGTTATTTTCTACGCTGTGATTAAAAAACCAAACAAAAAGCTTTAGTAAACATTGTAAAAAAATTACTGGGAATCACAGATATTTTGTGCTGTGAATTGTTTTGCTGGCAAAACTTAATTTTGTTTTGAGAAAATAAAAAATATGGAAAAAACAAATAAAAATATACTGGTGAAGAGAAAACGTGACAAAATGCACAACAAAAGGTGGACAGATAAAGAAATTCAGTAAGTTTTAGAATATTTGCAAGAACATGCAGACTTTGAGGTAAGAAAGTCACTCGAGCTTTGTGGTAAAAACCGTAGTGAATATCGCAGAGTTGTAAAATTAATATCAAGAGTGCGAACCGCTATTATTTTTACGCCAGAGTTCATTAGATATGGAAAGCTAGGACTTGGCACCAATTCGTTTGGGTGTACACATTGTTATGTTTCCACCCTTTATTAAAAACAGTTTGACCATTTCTTAATAACAAATGCAAAGTATACACAGCTTTTATGGGTTGGTGTCTCCGCTGCTGTCAAATAGTTTCGCTACTTACCGCCCATCATACACAATTGTTTGTTGACAGATACACCAATATTTACAAACAGCTCACACACTTTCGTGACGATTTCTACTAATTTGCAATACCAGTAAGCCGCGTAAGGAACTTCATTCCAAAAAATCTAATGGTGTCAAATCGTATGATCTTGGTGGCCAGTTGATATAGCCACAACGAGAAATTACGCGGCCAGGAAATGGATATTGCAATAAAGCCATATTCGCTTGAGTTGTGTGGCTTGTGGCACCGTGTTGTTGAAACCACATATTCTCCAAGTTGTATTCTTCAACAGCAGGCAAAAAAGTTGGTTACCATCACGCTCCGAATTGACGCTGACAGTCATTCCCTCATCGTTTTCGAAGAAATAAGGTCCACTCACACCTTCGGACCAAAGAGAGCATTAAACAGTGTCCTTTTCTGCATGTAATGGCCTCTCTTCAACATCTTGAGCATTCTCAGAACCCCAAATACGACAATTTTATTTATTAGCATATCCACCGAGTGAGAAATGTGCTGCAGCGCTGAAGAAAATTTTGTTCGAAAAATCGTCGACCACCGCCTCCTGTTCAAGCACCCATTCCACGTATCTACGATGTTGTGAATGGTCAGCTGGCCTCAGTTGTTGTGTGAGGTGGACTTTATATGGATGTAGGTTTAGATCTAAATGTAAAATATGCCATAATTCCTAAGAACGACGAGGCATCGACACATTCGGGTCTTCGGCAACACTTTCGCTTACATCAGCGATATTTTCAGCGGAACAAGCGAAGCGATGATGTCCAGGCCTGACAATATTTGTAACCGCTCTAGTTTCTTCAAATTTCTTCACAATTTTGCCAAAGTATTTGTGTCAAGCTTGGTCTCTCAAAGTATAAATTTTTTTTTTTTTTTTGATATATGATTTTGAAAAAAAATCAATCAAAAAAATGTTTAGTATTATTGTCTTGTAGAAGCTATCGGAAAGAGAACAAATAAACACAAAACGACTTTCAGCTCTAGAAAATAATAATACTAGAGAATACAAAAATTTTTTTTCCACTAAAAAATTTACTAATTTTTGGACCTATAGCAATAAGTTAAACTGTTAGGCTTCTGAAAATTATATTAAAAATTAACTTTTGGAGACTTTTGAGTGCCAAATGCAACACGAAAAAATTTCCAGTAGTAGGGAAATTGTCAGCTCACACAATTGCAAGGAATTAAAATTGCGATCTTGTAAGACTATCAGGTTTTCTAGGTAGCAAATATTGTCAGCCAATTGTCAATATTCTTGTGAAACTTTTGTCGCTCTTCATTTTTCAGTTGTGTTGCTCAAAAATAGTTTTTTTCATTTATTTTTCTTGCCTTTTTTGCAATTTGCAACGTACTCACTTTTTACTATACCTCAGTAGGAAAAAGTGAATAAAAATTCAATTTATTCAATTTTTCCTACACACACATTTTTTCTGCAATATATTCTGTTATCTGCCTGACAATGCCGCCACTTTTATGAGTTGAGAATTCATGCATCTTACAATGTCACAGTGCCTAATGCCACAAATGTACTGGCAATCACAACGCTCACTATTCAGACGACTGCCAGTGGACTGACAAGTGGATATTAGACAATTGCCTGTTAATAAATTAATTCGCTTTCAATATTGTCAGTTAGAAATTTTAAAAATATTCTATACTTTTTATGACAATATTGTAAACCTTAAGTTTATAGATTTTTTTTTTTGTTTTTGCCATTAACTTCTAAATTTTGCAATCTTTGTACAATTTTGTGATAAACCACGAACACACCCAATTACATGCACATAGAGAAACAGGGAACTATTTGCACATTTCAAAAAAGCAATCATTTAAATTTTGATTAAAAATAAACATTTTAAACTGAACACATTGAGAAAATATTCATTTGAAAATAAACCGAAAAAATAAATAAATAATATTAAAAGCAACCAACAAAAATTAAATACAATTGAAAAATAACAAATGATATTAAAAGTAGAAAAAAGTGTTAAGCAAAATAAAAAACTGATATGTACGTCTGTAAACTAAAACAACAACAACTAAAAATATACATACATACATATCTCCACACATATGTATAGATATATATCGTGTTAAACGATGACACATCACATAAAAGGAAATAGCAATAAATTTGTATAATTTTCTTTTTGGTATTTTTGTTTACTTATCTATTTATTTGTCTATACGTTTGAATTTGTGTGTGTACATACATACATACGTACATATGCATGTGTATATGAACATAATATTGTTTTATTTAAAATTTTATTTGAATAGAGCACAAATTTTCCTTTGCCTGGAAAAAAAATTCACAATAAAAGAACAGCAGTAACAAGAACAGCACGTATTTCTATTAAAAAACATCAACAAGAAAAACAAAAATCCTAAATTAAATTGCATTTTTTTTTTTTTTTTTTTTTTTTTTGTAAACATTAATTTTATTTAACACCACTAACACACAAATGCACACACACACACAAAGAAACTGAAACGATATTAAAATTTTTTAACATCTACTGTATACGGAAAAAATATACATATTTATTCAAATAGGATGTACAGAAGCAATTGTAGATGCATGTGTTTGAATGTGAACATTAGGGGGTCACCATTTGTGAGCTTCAAACAGGAAACAGTGTTTAGGAGGCAGCCATTTGAAAGGAAATGGAATGCAAAAGCTGGCATTTTTTCATTGAGGCTTCTCTAACATGCTTCTAAGTGTAAAATTCATTTATTTTCAACTTGATCTTCTATATTTAGTCGGTGGTTACTTAAGGGAAAAAAATCATTTTGATATTTTCCATAAAGAAATGCGCAGCAGGATAAATTAAGACAACCGGTATTTTTACTATGAAAATAAAGAATCCGGTCAACAAATATCGCCAGGTTAGCCTCAAGAATTTACACATAACTTTATTTATTTGCTACATCTTACAAGCAAGATAGGATCAAGTGAATTATTGGAAGATTATCTGCCAGCATTGTCAATGGTACTTAACCCTTGAATGCATGTCTGAGACATACCATTAAACTCACCTCAAAATGGTATTAATTCGCTCACTACACATTGTTGTGTATTAAAAGAGCAGTTTATGGCTTGGCAGCACTTTTTTATGTTCTTAAAACTTTTTGATTGTGAATTTCACGTGGACAAAGTAACGGTATTAAAATTCTTCCAGCAGGTGCAACTTGTGTTTTAGTGAGAAGTATAATTTTGTGATTTTCAAACGTAAGTGTTAACAAAAATTGATTTTCTATATAGAATAACAGATATTTTCAAAGAAACTTCTTGGTCGCAAGCGAAAATATTGTTGTTTTTTTCACTTAATTTGACCTATTTTAACATGTTGTAAAACTGCAACACTGCATTTGAAATTGGTCACTGGTCTGAGGCTGTAAGGGATACACACAAACAAAATGTGAAAAGTGTGAAGTAGCTCTTTGCTTTAGTAAAGATAAATATTGTTTCAAAAACTTTCATTATTAAACCATATTTTTGTTTTATGTAAATGCATAGTGTTGCAGATTTGCAACATAGCATTTGGTTTAATCAATTTTACTATAAAATTAAAAAAAAAAATTTTTATTTTTTTATGCATTAGGAAGTAAAATTCTGTACTATATATTTTTTTCAGTGTATTTGGAAAATTCATGCATTTAAGGGTTAAGTTATATTACAATTTTAAAAATAACGACTTATCTTAGTTCATAGAACTCACAGAACTACAATTGTAAATTTAGTGAAATGGGGATCTTCAAAGGAATTGAAAAGGTAGCGTAAATGATACGCTTTCCTTACAGAATATAAATAAATACATTGGGTCAAGTACATTCTGGCCCAAGGACCCTTTAGTTTTAAACTTTTTATTGTTTTTAATAGTTGTTGCTGTAGAAGTCAGACCACTACATGTAAATGTGTAAATTTAAAGCCTCTATCTCATACGACTTAAACGTTAGAGCTGAGTTTCAAACTAAAGGGTGTACACCGTTAAAATTTTAATTTTTTTCAGCTTTTGGTATTCGTTGTTGTAGAGGTCTGCGAACCACATATACTGTGAAAATTTGAAGACTCTATAACTTTTACGCTTCAAAACCGAAAGTCAGTTTTCAAAGTAAAGGGTGCCCCCATATAAAGGCCGACCTTTAATTGCCACGTTTTGCTATCTTTGGCACATGTTGTTGTGTGGGTTTGGTGACTGCATATACTGTGCAAATTTCATGTCTCTATCTCTTACTGTTCGCCGCGTACAACGAATATGGAGCGACGCTGTTACTGTGCGCATTTTCATATACGCCAATGTGTTTTATTTTTGATGGCGAATATTCGCGGCGAAAAATTCGTCATTCGTCCCAGTTGTGTTCCTAGCATTATGCATAAAGACTTGCATTTACAAGCTCACAGGGTGCAAATGACTCAACAACTCCGGCCTCTTGATCATTCCAAGAAATGACAGCAGTGAATGACGAATTTTCGAAGAAAATCATCTTCAGTGATGAGGATTCTTCAAGAGACAGAATTGCCGCACTTGGGTGAATGATAATCAAAAAGTGATTGTCAAAAAACTCACAGTGGACTCACAAAGAGTGACTGTTTGGTGGGGTTTATGTGCTGGCGGTATCATCGGGCCGCAATTTATTTTTCAAAATGAGGTCGGTCAGGGAGTTACTGTGAATGGAGTTTGCTGTTCATAAGTTACAGCTACTTTTAATTCCTTGTATGGGAGCACCCTATATTTCCAAAATTTTTAATGGTTTTTGGCATTTCTTGTTTTAAAGCCTATATAAATACATATCCTGTGAAAATTTCAACTCTCTAGACCTAATGGTTCAAAAGTTATAGCTAATTTTCACAGTTTCTTGTATGGGAACAGCCTTTAGCCGATACGAGGAATCGTGCAACATATGCTTCTGCTGTGCCATACTCTTTCTGGTCCCGAGCAAGTTAACTTTTCTCTCCTTCGAAACCAGTATACTCCTGCCAAATCCGCAAAATTGTACCATACGAGAAATCAACATAATATCTCATCGCTTGCGGCTCAACCACTTTCTGCACTGTAGAAAACCTCTTCTAACTACGGGGTCTAAACGGTTTTGAATGGCATTTACATGCCTGCGAATGTATTGTAATACCTTATTGTCTGTATAACAAAACTAAGTCGTATGTGAAATTGCCGAAACGTACTCGCATGTGTGGCTTCCTGCACTACAGAAGAAAATTTGAAGCCAAATAACATGTTCCCCATGACAGCAATTGTTTTTGTTGCAATGCTTAAGTTTGAAAGGAATGCATTTTGAATTTAAATTCTATTTACTGGCAGATGAACACATCATTTTATTGAAACTCGTGGCAAGTTAAAAATATTAAGTTTTTCGTGAATTATTTGCGTTTTCATCTATTAAGGAAGCAAGTTATTTGCTTGAAAAGTTTTTATGATAAATTTCTTAAATAATTGCAAAAGTAAAAGCAGCCTTGGAATACACGTTTTTTGTTCTAGTAGGAATGTCAAGCAATAATATTTGAGTCTTTATGTACTGCCAAGAATTTTAAGTTATCTTATATTTAAAACTACAGTATACTCTTGTTGCATATGAATACTCAAAACAAAAATTATTTTAAATTTGCTTTGGTCTTAAGTATATTAATATGTTTGCTCACATAACAGAACAGGTTCGATATTGATGAACTGGCAGCTAGTTTTGTCCCAAAAATAGGGGTACGTTAGACCTGCATACACTAGGTTGGCCCTTAGATATATATGCAGACGTTTTTTATATTTTTTTTAACCCCTCGCTTAACAGTTTGGTGAATTTTGATTTTAAAAAAAACTATCCTGAAAAAATTTCAAGTATGTGGAATATATATTTAACAGGTGGGATAAAAACAAGTAATCTGATGTTGTTGGGCCTTCATGTACGGCTTGTCCATGAATGTTTAAATTATCGCTCTGCCGGCTTAGTTTGGGCTTTTAAGATCTCACTTAAACTGGACTTAGTTAAGCTAAATATATATATGTGCGGCCATCTTACTTAATTATAGAAGAACATTTTGAGTAAAACTAAGATCCAGATCGTTTTTTTATAAAAATTTTATTAACAATATTATTCAATATTTCCCTAACAGCTGTATAAATTTTTTTCAATAATTAAGAGGATCTACTAAGTTGTTCCGTAAACTAAATCTAGTTCACCCAAACAAGCCTTAGTACACAAAACACCTACATGTAGCGGTAATGCGCTGCTTCAGGCAGCACTGTTTGTAATTCTAATTTGGCCTAGCAAAGTAGCCAAAAAATTTAACTAAAATATTGCCCGAACTTACAAGTCAGTTGGTATCAGGGATACTGCTGTATTTGAAGAGACAATTTCCAACACAAACATCAAACTCACAAATAAATCATTTTATATTTGTTTCTAATTGTTATCTTAATATGATTTATTTATTTCACAAATAAAATACAAGAAATAATGTGGCTTCGACAACTTCTATTTTTATATTAACTGAAAAAATATAATCGTTTGACAATTTGCCCTAGGCTATCTTAATTCAAACAATAATATTTAATTATAAAACAATTAAATGTGCATGATATTACATAATTAAGGTTTTGCGTTTGAGGTTCTGTCTCCAAATGCAGAGATAAGCGATACTAATGGGCTAGAGAATTCAGATGTTGATTTTTTACAAGTAGTATTGAGAATTTTTTTTTTAATGTGCTATGAGTTCATTTCAGCATTAAACATATCCCTTTATAGCGAATAAACAAATATCGACTTTATTGTTTTTAAATTGTTTCACACTTGCTCACTCTTTTTTAGTAATCAAAATATGGTGGGTATGATGCGCTAATACTTTCAAATATACTATAGCACCTATTTAATATGTATTCAAAGTACATTCAAACTTCACTTGAAGAGACCATTGCACACGACATTTTGTATGCATTGTTCAAGTTTTGAAACAAGGTGCAAACATAACGTTATGGGGTAATGAACCATGTGGCAAGAGCAAAGCTTATGTTAATGCCAAAAGTGAATAACTAAACCTTTGGCATTAGTAACAGGGATCGACTTGTTTATCCCTCTTTTCGCCTATAAACATAAGCTAAAAGTTGTCCTAAGCAACGCCTAAATTTAATGACAGCTTAAGTAATAAAGCCTACCATATTGCTTCCGATTGCTAAAATTTCATGTAAGACACTTGTACTTTGGATTCTTTTGACTACGGTAACAATAAATATCCATATCTGCTATTCTAATTGAAAATACTAATTTCTTAATTTTATTTCTTTTCATTTTTCTATGGTATTTTGAATTATTCGAGTAAATACAATAAAAAAGTATGATTTTCAACAAGGTTTATTTTGTTTGAGTGACTTCACCTGATTTACCAGCCAGTGTCCAAAACTATGTTTCACTTCAACAGCTATATTATATATAAACACCAAACTGTCCAAATTTTACCGGTGTTATCGACAAAAAAAATAATAATAATAATAAAAATATGACAAAAAATAATATGAAAAAATTTTCAACTTAAAATTTACACTTCAATCATTTAAATAGCCAGAGTTGAAAATTAGTTATGTAAGAAAAATGTAGTGCCATACGGCCAGGGCTGGACAGTATTTGAAATACATGTATTTGAAATACGTATTTAAAATACAAATACGTATTTTGTATTTGTATTTTAAATACGTCTCGAGAATGTATTTATATTTTGTATTTTAAATACTAAGCGCTTAAGTATTTTGTATTTCAAATACTCGTGCACTCAAAATACATTTTTCAAAATACATTTTTTCACTTATGTTAAACAATATGCGCTAAAAATTATTCCATTCATACATCAACTAAAATCGAAAATTTTGCTACTGTCTTTTTTCCAAAAAATAGCAAAACCACAATTTAATTACCAAAGCACCTGTGTAAAGAAAACGCAACTGAATGCACATACATTCAAAAAGTCGCCAAGCTGTCAGAAAGTTAAATAATGAAAAAATAAAATACAAAGAAAAACAGCGTTCGATATTTTAATGTAGAACAAGAGAAAAAAATATCAAGCAAATGTTAAATTAAAAAACGTTTCACCAAATGCTATATAACTATACATAGTCTATCCAAGTCAGACTATATATATGTAGTTATATAGCATTTGGTGAAACGTTTTTAAGTGTCACTTTTTTCTTAATTCCGTTATATGTCTTTCAATAAAATATCGTTTTCTAATAAGATATCATTGAGATTTTGTCATTAGCTGGTTTTCTTTATTCGCCATCAAGGGAGTGTTTGTCTGAAATCACTTTTGAAAAACTGGAGCTTATGAACGATAATAAAAACTTTTTTGATAAAAGTATTTTGTATTTTGTATTTTAAATACATATTTTTGTTACACTGTATTTTGTATTTCAAATACTTGCTTTTGGAATGCAGTATTTTGTATTTTAAATTTTAAATACATGGGAAAAAAGTATTTGTATTTTATATTTTAAATACACAACTTTCATATATTTTGTATTTTAAATACGTCAGAGCACGTATTTTGCCCAACACTGCAAACGGCTTATAGATTAAGCTTGCGTATGAGTGTTATGAGGGCAAAAATTACTTCAGCTGCGGTATGTTACTCATACGCAATATGGACATGCATAATGCCATCTCTTTATACCAAAACCACTGAGTTTGTTGATTTTAATAAGTATAGGCAGATTACGGTATAACGAATGATATAATGTCGGGGACATTCGTAAGACCGAGCAATTCGTTACATTGTTAATTTTTTTTAATTGTCTCCATTTGCTAGATTTACAAAAACTATTTTGTACTATGAAAGTAAAATTTTTAATGTAATTAAATAAAGAAACCAAAAAGTCCTAATTTTTGCTATATGTAATACGATGTAAATAAATTCAGTCAAGTACGAGGCTGGCTCGCACACTTACGGTTCCATGCGTATGTATGTAAAATGTACGTATGGCATGGCATATGTGAATACATATATTGTATAAATTTCATCTCTCTGTCTCTTACAGCATGAGAGTTACGTTTAATTGCGCCTAGCAGTTTTCGACTTGTTGTTGTTGTTGTTGTCATTTGCTGTTGTAAGGCATCTGGGAATACATACACTGTGCAAATTTCGGCTCTCTATCTCTTACGGTTCGAGAGTTATAGCTGTTACACTACGTTGTAAAGGGACACCTGTTGTTTTTAGCATTTGTTGTTGTGAAGCATATGTGAACACATATATTATGCAAATTTCATCCGTGTCTGTCTCTCACGGCTCGAGAGTAACGGCTAGTTGTTACTTTACGTTGTATAGGGACACGTGGTAGTTTTCGAATTGTTGTTGTTTTTAGCATTTGTTATTGTAGGCCATATGTGAGTACATATATTGTGCACATTTCATCTCTCTGTCTCCAGAGAGACAGAAACTTACAAGAACCCCCTAAGAAGGAGTGATAATAGCTGGCTGTAATCTAAGAAACTATTTGAAATAATAAATTAGGAGTCTTAAATTTAACTCGTCCAGACGCAGACTGGGCTAGATAAGATGGTAAAGAAAAATATCTATAACTGAATACGTACACATTGAAAAAGTCGCCAAGCTGTCAGAAAGTTAAAAATAGCATTTGCTCAAACCTTCCTTAATTGTCACCTATTTCTTAATTCCGTTATTTCTCTTTCAATAAAATATCGTTTTCTAATAAGAAATCATTGCGATTTAGTCGTTAGCAGGTTTTATTCATGCGCCATCAAGACGTTGTTTGTCTGATATCACATTTGAAAAGCTGGTGTTTATGAAAGGAAATAAAAGTATTTTGTATTTAAGATACATATTTTTGTTACACTGTATTTTGTATTTCAAATACTTGCTTTTAGATTGCAAAATTTTGTATTTTGTATTTTAAGTACATCAGAGCCTTTGTTTTGCCCAGCAGTAATTACAAATTTATTTTTTGATTTCCTTTTTTTTTTAATTACGAATTTATTATTACAAATTAATTTATCACAGTATTTGGTTGCTTCAATATGGCTTTTTTTCTGTAATTTTCTTGGAGCAGTCACCACTTGCATTATCACTAGTTTTCATTTGTATGTTAAGGTGCGGGACATCCTGTATAAATAAATTAATAAAACGTATTTAGCTTAATAAATAATTAAAATAATTAATTCCCTAAATACGAACATAAATAAATGTGAGTGCATTTTATTTGCTTAAAATTATTGAAATCGATTTATTCAAATACAATAATGTTTAAGCACATAGATAGCTAAATAACTGAGATAAATTTCTCGATATGACAGGGTCCATTGAACGGGTTGTATATTTAGGCAGCCAACCTGCCTGGATTCCTCTTCGGTTTGATTCCTCATACTAGTACACAATACTGTACAACACATGATTTCGGGACTCAATTCTGATAATTGTTTATGAAAGTAGCCCCAAAAAGAAGAACTTCTGCCTCATTCGTTTGGTCTTGGTTACCTCAAATAATAATTTAAAAATTAATATGAAGTTAGTAAGTATCGTGTAGGGCAGTTTGCCACGTTTTAGGCTCTTTTGTTCGTCATTACTCGAGAACCACTAGTCCGACTAAGCCGACTACACGATAATTACTAGCTTCAAATCAATTTTTAATGCATAAATTCTTCTTTTTACTGCTACTTTCATAAACAATTATCAGAATTGAGTCCCGAATCAATCACCTGCAAAATGTTGTACTGTGTAATTTCAACGCAGCTTCAGATTAAAAGAAAACGTTGACCAGATAATATGGGGCTTTTTAAGGATTGCATAATAAAATTCTATAATTTTAATATCAAAATATATGGAAAAAATAACATTCACATGTACGAGTTTATTAACATTTTTACGACTCACTTCAAAAAACACATCATGTTTTCGTAAGGCACTTGCAGACTACAAATGTACATACAGCTGCGCTATCAAAAATAGCATGAATTTAAAATGACGCTATATATACATTGGTTTTGCATTTATATATGACGGCCTAAGAGCGCAAAAGGAAATGATTTTGTTTATAAATCGTATAAATTCAGACATTAATTTCACGAAAAAAATATTTAACTAAAGTTGGGGTTCATTGAATCAATAAATTATGTTTCATTAAATGTACCTTAATAACACGGTGCTTGAATTTGAAACTTTTTTTCCGACAGACGAGGCTCCAAAAGGCTACACCTAATTTGGATGCGCTAAGCTCAGTGGTGCTAACTCTCTTTTTAGGTTAGCTCTTGTTTTTGAGATATACCGTTTTTTTAAATGGAGGAGGTACGACAACATATTATCCCTTAACTCAAAAACAGTTTAAACCATTGTTAAAAATATAAAAACCGAAATTTGGTTACAAAATTACCTTTCAACAGCTGTAAAAATATTTTTGATTAGTTTGGTTTTATTAGAAAATAAAAAAATTTTCCCATGAAAAAAATTAATTTTTTTGCAAAAGTCCAAAATTTTTTGTTTTTAAAACAGCATAAAAAATCTAAAAATAAAGCCCTGCCGATGAATTTTAACACATTCATAAACAATAAAGTTTCAAACAAAAAAAGCTACAAATGACTAAAATCAGTGAACAACTTTGGCAGTTATTCAAAAAAAATCAAAAATTGCAGTTTCAAACGGTCACCAAACGAAGCCTCAAAAATTAAAAAAAAAAAATTTTTTTTTGAAATAAAAGTAGTATGGCAGAAACATTTTTCTTGCTTATCAGAATAACGCAATTCCAACTGACGGAAGTAAAAAACAACTTACATATCTGTATCCAAAAGGCAAAATTCCTTAACTAAGACAAACAAAGTTGTATTTTCGAAACTACTAAGCCGATTAAGAAGGTTTTTACAGTTATTTTTAATTTAAAGGAATGTATGCTGTCTTAGACCCCAATTTTTAAAATGATGGTACGTGGTGTGAAACTATCACCCGGTAAATATGCCATGATAAATATAGACAAATACAAATAGAAATGAATGGTGTGTTTGATATAATTAAAATTTAGACAGAAAATATACAACAATTTAAGTGGCTGAGTGGCATGGTTGTCGCTTTAGAAACATGAGCCCAAAGACGGGTGCTGACGAGAAAGTGTGACGGCTTCGAAACAACAAGTTGTCCACCCTGCTAAATGTATTTGATGTCTTCTTTGTCTAATTTAATTAATATCAAAACAAAAGGATGATATAGAAAGAACTTGAGCCTGATAAACTTAATACAGAAATAATAACGGTATATCTCAAAAACAAAAGCTAACCTAAGAAACGGTTAGCAGCACTGAATTCAGCGCACCCGCATTAGGTTTACCCACTGGGTGCCCCGTCTGTCGGTTTTTTCAACTAGAACAATGTTATCGGTGGACGGCGATTTTTCGAACAAAGTTTTCTTCAGCGATTAAGCACAGTTCTCACTCGGTGGGTAGGTTAATAAGAAAACTTGTCGTATTTGTTATTCTGAGAATCCTCAAGTAATTGAAGAGAGGCCATTACATCCAGTAAAAATCACTGTTTGGTGCGCTCTTTGATCCGAAGGCATGATTGGACCTTTCTTATTCGAAAACGACTGTCACCGTCAATTCGGAGCGTTATGGTCATATGATAACCGACTTTTTTTTGCCTGCATGCCACACAACTCGAGCGAATATGGCTTTATTGCAAGATCCATTTCCTAGCCGGCGAATTTCTCGTCGTGGCGATATCAACTGGCCACCAAAATCATGCGATTTGACACCATTGGACTTTTTTGCAGGCCTACGCGACAGACCGTGCTTCTTTAGATAAATCTTTAAATCTTGAGCACTTAAAAACCAAGATTCGTCAAGTTATGGCTGCGATACCACCCAATATGTATATGTCAAAAAGTGGTCGAAAATCACCTCAAAAGAATCAATACTTGCAACACTTTGCGTGGTGGTCATTTAAATGATGTAGTGTTTCACACATAATGTCAACGTTCAAACTTTATAATGAAAAAGAAATATCATGAAAAAATAAATATTTTATATATATTTTATTTACGTTTACTTTTGAAGCCGCTAAATGGATATCCCGTTATTTAAGCGAGTGAAGTATATCGGAAAACCGGCGGTTAGTTTCTACCCAATATGTTTATGAATTTCAATGTATGCCCATTTATCACAATGTTGCAAATTGATCAAATTTAGACATCCTCAAAAAAAAGTTACTAAAACACTCTGCATTTTTTTTTTCTTAAGAAACAAGTTGAAGTTAATAATATTTTATTTAGCTGTTACGCAAGTGTTGTTAATAGAAGGAAGGAATTTTTGAGTTTGTAAAAAATAATTTAAGTAAAATTTGGATTTAAAATTTGAAGCATGTTGTAGGAGAAGATGCTATATATTTGATCAATTCCAATGCTTATCAATCCTCTTTATTTACAAATGTATACGAACATGAGCCATTTATTTATATATGTATGTGTATACACACATTCATATGCATGTGTCTTTGTGTGTAAAATTGTACAAAACCATTTGCCACATTTGCCACTGCAGACCTTTCAATAAATTGATTCTTAGCTTGAAAGGAATTAAAGACGAAAAAAATGTTAATTGTAATATTCAGGTCTGTTCTAGAATCCGAATTCCCTCGAAAGTAGATTACTTTAGAATTTTTGGTGTTCTGCAATCCGAATCCCCATGTTTTTATTCGTTTTCAATTAGAGTATTATAGGGTGAGTGAAGGTAAATATAATCGGCTTTTATTCATGCAAGTGATAACTTTTTTGATAAAAACGAAACTTTATCTTTTGATTTGAAGTGTTTTTTATTGAATATAATAAAGAAAATTTTAATTTGCACACAATTATTGGCAAAAAAACCTTTTCTTTAATTTCTTCCAAAAATTTTGTATGTTTTGTCAAATGGCACTTGCGCAAAACCAAAATACGTACAAAAATTTTGTTCGAAAACACGAAATTGCCCCACATATTACAGTGTGATATGTCAATGTTTTTTTGGGATAATGCTTAATGCAATCAGAATTTATTGAAAAAGAAAAATTGACATTTTAAAGGAAATTATAATAAATTTCCTATATTTAGTGTAATTTGAGCAATATTTATATTGATATGATTGTATTTAGTGGTTAAATTCCATTGTAATAGTCCGGCAATACGTTCTTTTTACAACATATGGTTGTCATAGATCGTAGTTCATGTGCTCATAGCCGGCAAACTGCCGCGCCGGTAATTTCACAACCTTACTTACACCCGTCGCGGTCAAGAGCGAATGAATGCTGCTTGCGGTAGAGCTGCTTTCTCAGAATAATCTGTTAATGTTTTAGTTTTTGTCATATTTTAACTTAATTTTTAAATGTTTCTGCGTGATTGTAAAAACATTGCTTAGACGGTCGTCAACCATTGGTTTTGGGTTTGCCACCGGCGACTATTTGTATTTTAAGCTATCTTTTATCAGCGGCTTCGTCCTTTGATAGTTCTTTTCAAAACATAAAAACCTGTTTTTTATGTATTTGACATTTAGAATTTTTTTTCGAACAGAAACTTCGAATATCTAAAAACATTCTGAATTGAGAACACCAATTTATGAATTATTCGGATTAAAAAAATTTTTCTAAATCAATCCGAATCGGATTCTAGAACAGACCCGATTGATAGTTTTCTGTAATAATTCGTTTACTTGATTTATTTTAGATGTAGTTCTAATAAACTGAACATACAGAACTTGGCTAAAAATATGATGAACCCAAATCATACAAAATGGTAGTGGGAAAATATTTTTTCATGGCTCAGATTTGAGTGTTCCCATTACACAACAAGCCCAATATCATATGATTGCATTTGTTTAAGAGTCTGCGTGCAAACGTTTTTTTTCAATGTTGATTTTTCTTCTAAATTGGATACATATTGGGAAATAACTAAATGAAACGCAAACATTTATTTTTCATGTCCGTCAATACGTGAATGAATGTTTATCTTGAAGTATTTAGAGGAATGTGTACGAGGAGTACTTGAAAACTACAAGATGTGTATGCAAACGAAGAGAAATATTTGTATTGAATGGTAAGTGCCATGAGCATGCAGATGCATGTTTGTGGCATGCACGCTGCTGATATCCCAAAAGAATATAGAAGAGCAAACATATTAAAACGTGAGGTAGCTTAAAAGTTGTTGGCATTACGAATATTATTGTAAATTGAAAAAAAAAAAAAAAAAACAACTAATATATTTTCAGTTGTGCCAAGTTCAAGCAAGATTGAGCCTTTTACTTTAATTTAATTACATATGTATAAGCCATTAGTAAACTTAAGTCTGTTGTAATAGCACAAAAGTATTTCAAGGCTCTAGGCATTTGAAATGCCTTACTACACTTATTTTGATATGGTCTTCTATGGTCTTCTTCTTTCTACCGTATATCTACAGCCAGATTTTCTTGCTCTCTGATCTATAGAAGTAGCATTATTATCTTCGGTGAATTGGTACTGCACCGTGCAAGTAGAGAATGTATGATGTTTTGGTCATGCTGCAACTCTGACGACTTCTGCCACAGCTTATTAGGTGGAAAGGGAAGAAGCATATGAGATCAACTTTTAAAATTCAGTCTCGAAAATCGTGGAGATTGAATTGCGGTTAGAGCGGCATTCCAGGTTGAGAGAGCGAACCTTCCCATTTATCGTTCTTATGACCATGGCATTAGAACACTGAGGCCAAACCTGTTTGTGCATCTCAAAGGGCTGTTCAAACTATTATACTACAAAAATTAAAATAATTCAATCAAGTGTGGTAGTGTTGCTTCTGATTAAATTATTTTTTCAGTGTATAACATGTTGGGCTAAAATTCCTCCTGGAATTATTTCCCCAACGATTTCTTATGAATTATTTTCCTTCCATACAAATCGACCCCGGACTAATATGCATCACATGTGTAGTAGAAATGGAGCTAAAATAAACTACATTGTAAAATCATTCATGGAAAGATGTGTGAAAGTTTTTTCGTTAAACAAAATAAGTTAGGTTAGGTTAATTCAACAGGCTTGTTTGCCCATATCTTGCGATGTGCGCTTAAGCCAGTATAGGCTTGTTGTGCGCTCCGTGGGTTTAATAATAAACAGTTCATAAAGTTCCCTAATTTCCTCCATCACATGCCCAGTAATTGGGCTATGTCTAGTAGGATGTCGCTCCCAAGATATCGGGACCATATTTGTGAGAAAGCTGGGTACTACTGGTATAAATAGTGCTCTACACTTATCTCTTCACGCTATTCCTATACGGTTAAAATGTGCGACTAACCTGTCATAACACCCATCAATCTAATTAATTCGGGCTTGCTAAGTCTAAGCAGTTCCCCTTTTTTTTCCTAGTCTGGATCCCCCATAGAGTTTTTGCAACGATTCTTACAATTTTGTTATTCCAGAGAGTTAAATGGGTAAACTCTTTAGCTCAGATTTCAAAAGTTAGTGGTTTGACTTTTTCCTGAAACTTCGTGCAATTGCTTTAAATTAATAATCACACAGGAAATTTGAATTTCACATGAAGTTCATGCTTGATTTTTCTAAACTTTGATCATGATCAAGCGTGATTCATGCGACATTTTCATGACAACCGCACATCTCTAATAAGTACAAACAAGTGTAGAGCGACAGTTTCGTTGTCTGCCGGCAGTAAGAAAACAAAAATAAATAAAGCAAAACCTAAATATATAATAACGATTATAGAAATCGCCAAAAATTCTCAGCTAAAAAGTTCCTCTACTGGGAATTACGCGTATTTCGAATGATCCCCAAAATCCCCAAAACTGAAAACACTGAGAAATATTCGCATTGCTTTGATTCATTGAAAGTTCATTGAAACACCGTAATAACCTTTTTTACACTGACGTACATCTTATATCTTTCATCAATTTTCAAAGATGTTTACATCTTCCCATCAGAATTATACAGGCCGAAAATTTTACATCTTTCTACATCAGCAAAAGATGATCCTTTCTCATTTTGTTCCATCTTATATCTTTAGATGTTTTTAGTGCCATGACTAAAACAAATTGCAAATAATCGATTGCAAAATAACCTTTCAGAAAATAAACAAAACAAATTTAACATAAAAAAATATGAGCGAAACTTGTAGCTTGTTATAATTTTTAATTATTTATAAATAAATTCATTTTAATTGCAGTGCAAAAAAAAAGCTGGTGTTCGCACCGGTCAATCGATATGGAGAAATGTTGCTTAAAATTTGTGTCGCTTTTTCTCAAAATTTCAAGCTTCTCCACCAATAATAAAAAAATTGTCGTTTGACTCAAAAGCTTTTTTTAAAAAATGCATCATCAATATTTACGACATCTTTTTCCCAAAATATTCAATAGCGCTTCTAAAAATATATTTTATATTTCTCATACAAGAAAATGAACATAATTTATAATATTTTTACTTACTAACATCCAAACCTTTCGAGTACGGATCAGACTTATGTACATATATCTACCAAAAATTCTTCTTCACTATCATCTTCCATGATAATCTCCAATATTTCAATGTACTGC
The DNA here is from genome assembly GCA_963662145.1 of Sturmia bella. Taxonomy (NCBI): domain Eukaryota; kingdom Metazoa; phylum Arthropoda; class Insecta; order Diptera; family Tachinidae; genus Sturmia; species Sturmia bella. The sequence continues at coordinate 47,229,858 of OY759171.1, read as the reverse complement.
CTTAAGATTTTAGGTTTGTTCTTGTAAGTTAAGAGCTAATCCAATGGTTAATACCTCCTCCAAGTCCATTTTTAAATTTTTTTTATTTTTCTCAAAAATGTTTGGTTTTCTTTTCTGACAGCTAAATAAATGAAGATGTTGTCAATGTAAACGACTGTTTCACATTTTCAACATCTTCCATGCATTTCACGTGGATGATGGTCAGTGTAAAGAGGCTATAAGAAGAATCCCTTATTGCTACTTTTCGGTAATGCTTGGAAAATTTACGCTTCTGATTGTGTAACGTGTGAACGGCCAGCAACACTCTGCCGCTTTGTGCCACACACAACTGTCACGGCTGCTTGTTGCATAGTTGTGGGGAAAATATTTCATTTAACCAATACTTCTTCTTCCACACCTCGTATAAGCCCATGAGTATATCGTAACTGTGTAATTTGTATTTTAGGAATATTATAAATATGAATTCAAAAACAAAATAAAGAATCACATCTGTTTTTAGCATAATTAAATTTTTTGGTAAATAGAAGTTTAATTTAAATTTTTGCTTTCAAATGCAACCAAATTTGTCCATGCTGTTGCTATAGTACATACATACATATTTGTAATGGAAGTGCACTTTTGTGCATAGAAATTTCTATAATTCATAATCATGTAAAGTTTGATTAAGTATTTTGTCATGCAGTAAATTATAAAACTCTTAATTCTGTGTTGTGGAATTTTACTATTTATAAAAAATGATAAATGAAGCCAAATTTTGTCTGTCTCGTTTACTCGCTGTGATGTTTCTTTCTTAATATTGAGAATTCAATAGAAATGAAATGAATAAGAAAACAATTTTTTCAAATAGAAAAAAAAATAACGACGGCTTACAAATGGCTGGGGAAAGGGATGGAAAAAAAGCCATAATTTGTATGATTAGCTTTTAAGCCATCAAGTAGAGTAATAATATTAAAAAAATTTCAGCAATACCCCATGTATCATGTTATTCGTCTACGTCTTCACATATCAATGTTGATATGAGTCATCTCCTTCGATTTATCGAAGTTTATCGATTGTTGTTCAAAGTTGTTTTGTATTCTGTATACATATGTATGTAAGGACTAAAGGGTTTCATTAAGTAATTCATTTCTTTGTATAAACTGAATATTTAAAATGCGCAATATTTCAGTGGTTTTTACTTATAATCATTTCTTTCAAAAATGTTTGTACTCTTTTTGAATAAATCAAGTAGTTGTTTCCCTCGTTTGCTTGAGTGCTTTATTCAGTAGTTTTTATAAACACGAATATGAGGCATATCGTATTCAAAGCAACGAGTGTATGATTATATAATGGGTCCGCCCATGATACAACTAACAAGGTAGCCTTTTCGCTACAACAAGAACAACTTCAATAAAAATAACATGCATTTTGTTTTTGTACAACTTATGCAAACTGTCAAAAAGTCGCCACTTCTACATTTACAGAAGAGAGATCCACTAAGCTTACGCGGATTTGCTACCTCGTTTTGGCTGCCGTTCATCTCTGCAATCTCTTGACAACCTAAATTAGTCACATGATTAACGGTCTAGCTGACGAGGCTACCTTGTTAATTGTATCATGAGTCCGCCAAATAATTTTTTTTTTTTTTTTTTTGAAAACGGCGCCAAACATCCAGTGTAGCTTCGGCTGTGTGCCACATAGCGTCCTGTTGAAACCAAATGTTGCCAATATCCTCCTCTTCAATTTTTGTAAGAAAAAATCGTTCAACATGGCCCGATAACGATCGCCATTGACAACGGCCACTACTTGCTCATTTTCGAAGAAAAATTACCCAATTATGCCTCTGGACCAAAATCCGCACCAAACAGTGACTCCTTTTTGGGTGCGTCGGCTTTTCAATGCATGCGTGCGGGTTTTTTGTATCCCAAATGCGACAATTTTGCTTGTTTACATACCCTTCAAGATCAAAATGAGCTTCACTTGAAAAGATGATTTTTTTTTTTGGCGAAATCGGCATCTTCTGTAAGTCGATCGCAGGCCCACTTAGCGAAGCGTATACACAGCCATATTCGTTCAGCGGAAGCATAAAACTAATTATCTGTCAAATTAGACAGGAGCTACATAAGTGTTACCATTCACGAAATAAGCACTTTAGATGGCGGATCCTTTATTTATTCAAAAGGAAAGTAAATATACTCAAATGCCTACAGAAGTCTATTGTGCACCACATTGTGATGAATTTGTTTCTTGCTGTTGCCATTTTGGACAAAGATATGATGTAACCCCCCATTTACACACGCAAGTACAAGTGCAAGTAACACAATACTTTGACATTTTTTTTTTACTAATGCCATCATAGTTGTGAGCTCACTTGCAAGAGATTTTGATAGCCAGTAATTTGTTGTTTTTACCTGCATGTTGGTAAAATGACAAAAAGCAAAAACAGTGTTACCTTACAAAGATTATATTTTAATTTGAATAGATAATTTAGAAATAATTTTTTTTTTTATCCTACATACCGAAAAATAATATAATATATAAAAAAAAGTTGAAGTGAAATATGGCTTCTATGGATTCTTAATATAAATTTACTATTTATTTGATAAGCAAAAGCTATTTGTGTAATCTGCTTCCCCATAACACTGTGTATGACAATACTTTGACAACCCAGCCTTTAGAAAGTCTTGTAGACGGCCTAAAACAGAATAAACAATACACAAAAAAAGGCAAAAAATATAAAATATATAAGAAAATGTAGCCGTGTCGGAACTGATTGGATTTATGCACAAAATTCTTTTAGTGCAGGCATAACTAAAACTATAAAAATAGAAACACATTCAGACGCTGTTTTCCAATAGTTACCATAAAATAGCACACGATTTTAGGAATAATTTCTTCTTGCAATCAATACTTTGTGTTAAATTTTTAATTCAATGTAGAAGCCTTATGCACATAGTGCATTGAAGTTTATTTTATGCAATCAAGCTCGAAATGCAGCTGTGCGTTTTGTCAGCTGTTACGATTTGATGAACCCATTAACATACACATATAAAATTACAAAAACACACTTTACACTCACATCTATTGCTGTGCTACGCTGGCAATTGTTCAAATCAAATGCAATTGCTGAAGAGACACAAAAAAACTTTATTTTGTTATATAAACATCATATACACACATGTTTTCAATTCGTATGTATGTATGTATGGATATTTTAAATGGCTAGAATAACACGTGATAAAATTTTTATTAAGTTATATACATATGAACATTTATGCATACATATGTATACATGTATGTACACAAAGCAATGAATTTTGAAATGTTTATTATTGATTTCTTTTTAAAAGTTATTTTTCCTTGTTTTGAAAATATTGTCATTTGATTTCATTTGATGCATTTTTGATGCTTAGTTTTTTTTGCTTCTTTTTAAATTTTTATTACATTTTTCTTTTGAACTCAATTGTATTTTACATTATTTTAAATAATAAAAAGCGAAAATGTTTTATGCTTTTCTGCACTGCTATTCAATTATTAATTTACGAACGCATTTGCAAAAACCCACCCAGCACACACATTTGCATCGCTTAATGCAGTCTAAGCCACACACTCCCAAACACACACTCACATGTATACATGATACCCGTGTATGAATGTGTGGGTATGTTGTATGAATATTTGTTTTGCACCTGATGTCATATTCCTTTTGTACGTCTCCTTTCTTGTGTTTTGTTTTCCATTCTCTTACTTTGACTTGTTAACATTCGTATGAGCGATGATCAATCAACTTTTGCACGACATTTGCTGCACCAAAAACCAATAATAATAATAATAATAAAAAAAGCAAAAAAAAATAACATGAAAAATATGCAAAATAAATATTGTCTAATTTTTTTTTTATATATTCTACCACCATGATATGTTTTTTTGTCTCAGCACCTGTTTTTTTAATAATAAAGTGAAATGCACAAAATTTATTTTAAATTTTACTTATCTTTATAACGGATGGTTTGCTTATGATTTGACTTTTTTCCCCCCTTTCAACTAAAACCACAATGAACGTTTGCTATGATTTTCTCTCAATTTTTATTTAATTTTGAATCTTTTGTTGGATATGCTACATTGCACCCTGCATTTGAACGCGGCGCTAGGTGCGGCGCCCGCCACAGTTGTTTGTTAGGTTTTTAATATTAATTTGAAAACGCGTAAATCCTCATTATGGGGCATTGTTGTTTATGTGCCGTGCGGTCGTCCTCGCTGACAAACATTTACATCTGCTCTGCGGTTGGCTAAATGCAACAAATCATCTGTGTGGTCAATTTATAAATCCACACAAACCCATTCACCACACACGCATGCACCAGCAGAAACAGAAACAGAAGCACTCACATTAAATCACTTTTCCGGCACACAATGACGTTTATGCGTTGTGAAAAATTATGCATGTGATATTAAAATGGAAAAGAAAAGAAATGTTTTGCATTTTTACCAGGCCGCTGAAAACGCGAGGTGCATATATTCGTTTTGAGCAAAAAACCATCAGCACTAAAAGTTTTAGCAAAAAGAAAAAAAAAAGAAGCATTAAATCATAAACTTAAAACATTGCCCAACTTATTTCTTTTAGCAAACGAATTCCCTCAACTTAACATGAAACGTGAATGAACAAAATCATGGGCTTCATGACTTTGAATTTGTTTATTTTCGGCATTTCATATCCAGGTATCTGAAAACGCGTATGTTTTTACGCAATATCGCGTGCATCACCCAGGACTCATCCATACGAGATCGATTGGCCAATGAATCGCACAACGCATTACAGAGAAAAGTCGTTCTTCAGCAGCACGGCTCGTCTGTGGAACGAATTGCAAGCAGATATATTTCCTTAACGGTTACAATGTAGAAAACCGCAAATCAAATAAAGCACTACTATCTTTATCCTCCTCCCCAAAACCTATATTTTTCATTAGTTCTGGTATAATGCACTGCTGATATATGAGTCGCTGCTGAGTACTGTAAAGCATCCACACGATAGCAAAACAGCATGTGCTGACAACAGGGTCGATGTAGAGGAATCGGGTTTTCTATGAAAACATCGTTCGAATAAAAGAACGTCATAGAGGAAACCAAAACAATTTTCTTTCGCTCAGAAAGCGAACAATTGCACGACTTCGATGTTGCGGAACATGCAGATATATATTTTCAAAAAGAGCGCGTTCTATTTTGTTGTGTAAAAACATATACAGTTATTTCCGCTTAATTGAGACCCGCTTAATTAAGTTTCCCGCTTTATTGCACTAAAAATCATCGACGAAATCATTCAGTATACCTGTCAATGTTAAAATACCCGTTTAATTGAGTTCCCTTTAATTGCGACACCCGCTTAAATATTTCGCAAATTATGACCGCATTGCGAAAAACAAGAGCAAATATTTCGCTTAATTGATTTCGTCTACTTAATTTTTTTTTTGCTCCACAAACGTAAAAGAAAACTATTTTGATGCAAAAAAGGGTCATGGTTCTGTTCCTTTATAAACATTGTATGATGAACGTACCTGATCTTTATTTTGTTTTAATTAACTTAAACAATTTTTTAATTATATATTAATATAACTATATTAATATATAATATAACAAATATGAACTTAATTATTTATTTACTTTAAGAACCAATTAAAATGTATTAATTCAGGTCCAAAAACGAACCTTTTCAAAAAATGTTTGCTGTATTTTTCAGCTGTCTATATGCCGACGACATTTCGTTGGTGCTAATCAACTCATCACTAGACTTGAAAAATTCTTAAAACTTTTAACATTCTGTTCATGGGAATTATGGAATAAGTAGTTAAGTTTAAAACAAACTTTTAAGAATTTTTCAAGTCTACTGATGAGTTGATAAGCACCAACGAAATGTCGTCGGCATGTAGACAGCTGAAAAATACAGCAAACATTTTTTGAAAAGGTTCATTTTTGGATCTGAATTAATACATATATAATATAACTATATTATATATTAATATAACTGAATATATTAATTATAACTAAAGAAATGAGTTTTATTTTCCATCAACGCATGGGTGTATCGCTTTACTGCACATATTGCTCAATTAGGCGATTTCGTTTAATTGCGTTGGCAATTCAATTAACCGAGTATTGCTTAATTGAGTTCCCGTTTAATTGCGTCAAAAGTCGTGCATTTTTTAAAACTCAATTAAGCGGATATAACTGTACCATAAATTTGTCTATGCCATGTGAAAACATTCGTCGGCGGTTGATTACGTGCACTATATATCTACCATTAGCTGACTAAATGTAATAAGTTGCAAATTTAAAAAAAAAAATATTTTTTTAAATAGCATTGTCGTTTTAATAAAAGCCATATTAAAAATACAATAACAATGAAATGTTTTCATTTCTTAAAAATTAACTTAATTATTTATTCGCTATAACAGCCAATTGAAATTTATTACTTTAAAAAAAGGTCTAAAGGCGCTATAAAAAGTAAAGGTGTTACCAGATGTAAAATTCTTTCTGTATAAAAAGTTTGTTTAAACATATCTGATTCTCATTTTGTTCATGAGAATTTTGGAATAAGTAGTTCGGCTTCAAACATTCTTTTCAGATTTTTCAAGTCTACTAATGAGTTGTTTAGCAGCAACGAAATGTCGGCGGCATATAGACGGCTGAAAAAAGACAGAAAGCATTAAGGTCTACTTTTTAGACCTAAAGTAATAAGTTGTCATTTTTTCTGTGATTGTAAATTATTATTCATAGAAATATGTTTATCAGTTACTATTAATAAAATAAAATAAAATAAAATAAAATTGTTTTATAATATACCCTTTTGAAAATATTTCTACCAAGCAATAAAATTTTAATTTCTTAATATATCAGCTGCTGCCATAAATAAACAAGGCCAATGTCACATGTAATTTTACACGTATGTACGTTTGTGAGCAAAAATTGAAAACCGCATGTAAACTCAAAAATTTCGATAGACATAAAGAGATAAACATGTGACTCGAAGACTTAAAAAAACTCCCGTAAAAACACGTCGTGTGGGAGGTACTTTAGGTACGGCTGTTGCACATTACTTGTATCCTGCAGAAATCGGGACTACTCCTTGCACGCGTGTAAATAGTACTCCACAATTGTCCTAGGAGAGGACCATGTAATCCAAAAAAAAAAAAAAAACATTACTTCAGAGTAATGCAAAAACTAGTCCAAGTAAATACTGCGCACATTACCGTCTTAAAATTACTTCAGGTCACTACTCAATGGATTACCACATGGTAGTGATGTGTTGCCATTATTGACAAATAATTTTGTTTATTCATCATGGTCCATGTTTGCATTGCACCGCACCATGTTGTAACCACACCATTTTACTTAAAATGTAACATGTACTCCAATAATTTCTGCAGGGTATATGAAGTAATTCGCGTACTAAATATGTCGTGTAAATGAGGTATTTTGTTTCTCGTGGCTGCATACCGTCCGAACCACACTTGCAGCTGTTTGTACACGGCTGACTTGAAAGGGCTTGACGGTATTGTCTGTCATCGTAAGCCAGTCGTAGAATCGATGACAACATGCCCATTTTCTAAACAAGGCGAACGTCAGTTACACTTTCGAAGAAGTAGTATACTTAAGTGAGTGCAATTTTCGCCGTATTCTACAGTTTTTTCGCTTAACAAACCTATTTATTAAGAAATCCATTGCTAATAGCATGTTCCCACGGCATGCGCTTCGCTCTCTATTTGTGCTTAACACCCTAATCAGGAGCGAGCCAATGTGCTTCGCCATACAAAATTTTGAGAGCGAATGAAGTAGCTTCATATTGAAGCTACATACGAAGCCCAAAAAAATTCCTGTCTTCTCTAATTTATATCGCAAATTTATCTGCACTATCTGTCAGAATCATATACATACATACATATGTATTGTAAACAAGGAAAACATTGTATTACATAAAAATAAAAGTTAATTTTAGAAATCTATAATATAATAAAACGTTAAAAACAATTGAAAAAATTTCTGGAAAAGGTTTATCATGACAAGAAGGATATCCTCTAAATTAAAATTTATAGAATGTTAGAAAGTATGCTTCAGCTTGCGGATGGAATGAAACAAGAAGCATTCCCAATTTTTGGAGCAGCTGTATCTGATTAATTGAAATATGTATGTTTGCTTATTGAAAACAAAAGTCAAATCGAAACACATAGACGAGTCGTGTAAACGGTATGATTGAGAGAGCGAAGAGGGTGAATCCCCCACAATGCCAACTCCGAAGACATTTCCATATGAAAGTGATTTTTTTTGCGACAACACTTCACTTACTTCTTTTTTCCATTCAGAAAAATGTGCTTAACGAAGTTAGTCGAAAATTTATGTTGGCTTATTAAAAACAAAAGTGAAATCGAAGCGCATAAACGAGTCGTGTAAACAGTCTGATTCATAAATATCATTGAGAGAGCGAAGCGAGTGATTCAACTCATAATTAAAACATACTATAATAGTTAAATTATATATTATATATAAATAAAAGAAATCAAGTTGTTGCCGGTGATCTGTCAGTTCGCCAACGTGCTGACTTGTATGCAAAACTATGGCGATCATGACTTGATTAATGTTTCTCCATCTTCCTCCGCACCCTCCTGTAACTGTTCAATGTTGTTACCCATATGCACGCGTTCTCAGTCTGCTGGTACCAGACAGATTCTTTACTGCACCTAAATTAAATTTCAGTTGAACTTATTATCAAACATTACCATTTTTAACAAGAAATAACTTCAAAAATGTGCACCAGAAACTTTAAAAATCATCAGTACCTCTGTAATTGCAAGTTGAAAAAATTTACGGCCAAAAACATTTTGTATCACAAATTTTGAAGACAAATCGCCAAATATGACAACAACACTGTTCACTCTGCATCACAAGCCAAAACCAAGAAAATCTCGATACCAGGTAGCCTTACAAGCCGAGCTCACTAGTGCTTTTGGTCTGAATAACAAGTCAGAATACACAACACAAATGTGACAGAATTTCAAATACTTCTACCAACAAAACACATGAAATGTTAGTTGGTGTTGTAGTTGTGCGGCTACCAGGTATCGCGGTACCTTGGCCAAAACCTCGCATCGCTTAAAATATTACATGCTGAAGCAAAACTGGTAAATGTCTTACGTCATTAAAGGACGAACGCATGTCACATACCATCACGGAAAAATTCGACGCTCCTCACCACAATTGAGCAGGTAGAAATTTTATTACAAAAATTTTAATTCCTGAAACCTGAAAAAAAATAGTTTCGTTTTAAAAAATAGGTAAACATGGGCTGAATTCAGCCGCCGTTGTTGGAGAAGCAATTTCAAATACAAACATAAAATTTATTATTTTTGTTGAAAGGTTTTGTGTTTGAAATTCTCTCTTCACATGCAACGCTGAATGGTGCGCCCGGATCTGTTAATTCAGCCCATGTTTTACAACTCATAAACAATGTATAGTATACATGCATACACATACATATGTATGAGCACAGTATTGTGTGTATGAATATTTACATTTGAATCTATGTAGAATTAAAAAAAGAGAACTTGTCGAATATTCTTTGTGTTCTTTGCAAAACACAATGAATATCCATTCATTTTATTTCAAACCAAGTCATAAAGAAAGAAAGACTTTTAAAAGTTTGCTTGTCACAAATAAAAATAATTTAAATTGAATTAAAAAAAAAAGAAACACATCACACAAGTCAATATATGAAATTTTAGTTCCGCCCAAGATTACACCATTTTCATTCGCCCGCGATCTGAATGTCGGCGATCGTACAAGCATTCAATGTGTCATTGGCACCGGTGATCTACCGCTCACATTCACCTGGCTCAAGGATGGAAAACCCCTACAGACGGCGGGGACTGCTATAATGCAGTCTACGCATAGTGCACGCGACAGCGGCAGTGTTAGCGGTGGGATTAGTGGTACCGGTGACGTTGCTGCATCGGGCTCCGGCTCACATACGACATCGATCAAATATGCTCATGCCCACGCCCATGGTGCCATGTCCTACACGAATGATGATGGTAGTAGCGGTGGTGAAGGAGGCGGCGGCGTAGTGACAATTCGCCAAAATGATGATTTCACCAGTGCCCTCAGCATAACAAGTGTGACGAGGGCTCAGAGTGGCACCTATACATGTCGCGTCCAAAACGATGCCGCAACCGTATCGCACTCTGCACAGCTAAGAGTTAATGGTATATGATAAAAGCATGCCACAAAGCATTAATATATGTGTATATGTATTTATTTATTGCATTTGCATTATATAGCATAACTGTGTAGAGAATGTTGAAAATATTACAAACATTAGAATTAGACTTTGCATGACTTGCTGTAATATTTATAAATGAATGTTTACATTTTTATGTTTACTAGTACTAGTCGTGGAGCAAAGAATCAGATTGTTTAAATTTTTTATTTTTACTGGGTTTTAATTTTAAGTTGAAATATCTGATCTGTTTCTCTCTCACTTTCTCTCTCTCTCTCTCTCTATCACTAACTTCTTTAACTACCTTAAAACAATTCGAAGTGTAACAATTTTAATTTCAGTTCGTAAAATATTGAATTCTACATGAAATATCTCTCTTAAACTTTCTTTAGTTCCGCCACGTATTTCACCCTTTAGTTTTGAAGACGAAATAACCGAAGGTATGCGAACGCAACTAATGTGCTCGAGCAGCCAAGGTGACCAGCCCTTCAATATTACCTGGCTCAAAGATGGTGTGGCCATACAGAGTGGCGGCAGTATAGTTGGCAGCATGGAAGGTCTAAGCAACCAGCATGAGTTGCATCATGGTGGTGCCGCAAATAGTAACGTTAAAACGCCAGATCCCTCCTTGACCATAAATGAATATGCGCCTTTCTCAAGCATTCTCTCCATACACAATGTCACTTCACGGCACAATGGCAACTATACATGTCGCGTCACAAATCGTGCTGGATCTGTCGAATATGTGGCCATGCTTTCCGTATCCGGTAAATTAATTAAAATCAATTAATATAAATGGGGCACATGACTAATTCTAACGTTCACCTCCTCACCAATTAAGCACAATATGTTTTAGTAATCGCAACGGTTGTCAACGTGACGCTCAATATGGATTGTATTGCATATCATTGTTTTTATTATTATATTTTTAATAAAATGTGTTCTTTTGCATAAATCTAAATTCACGGGTAGTCCAAAATTGCGAAGCGGTTTGAGTTCATTGAACTTGTTGGCTAAGGTATGTTATAATAATAATCTAAGCACTAGTACTGGTAGCTTCAATTTTGGATTTGATCTGTATTACGATTCAATAATACATCGAGAGTAGCTTTTGTATACGAAATAAGATTGTCGGAGGTATTGGGTTTGCCTGATAAATCATCCAGTATTCCCTTGCTGTCTTGTTAAATGTAGGTATGGAAAAATTGTCCCATATAGTCCGAATTCCCCTAACAAGGGGTAATTGAAGATTGACTATCCAATTGGATATGAATAATGTTGCTACCTGGTGTGCTTTACATGCAAGACATGGAAGGGACTTTGGTGTAGAGTCACAATCTTCACTAGTGACTAAATCCATCGTGAGGTTAGGGATTATTGTCAGGTACTGATATAAAGCTTTCCACATCTGCCCTGCGCATCCCTGCAAAGGAGGGGTAATTGACAAACACTGCCCCAAATTGACTACTTAAATGGCTTTTCGGCTACCCATGCCCTGCAGTTTTAACTACGAACGACTAAGTTGAAAATGGATTGTAGCTTTTTGCGATAATTAAATTGACAATCAGGTTATTATTACTGATCTGTCGATTTCAATTATTAAACGCATATCAATGGAACATTTTTATAGCAGGCAATTTTCTACACCCTCGTGAGAGTTCAAATTGCGTCTAACTAATAAAAAAATTTTAAAAACTACCCTCTACTCCCCAGCAAGAGCAAATTGTTGAAAATTTTGCAACCAGGTGGTTTATTCTAAATTGAGGAGATTTTTTAATTATACATACATACATATGTATACTCCCAGACGGTTTATTGTTGACACATTAAAAAAGCCACATATTGCCCACTAATGCCCAAAAGCTATTTCATCTTCGGGCTTGGATTAGTATTCTTACAAACTAGTAAATCATTAAATCAGTGAATCTTAAACCCTATTTAAAGCAAGAAAATTTAACGATTAAGCTTCAGTCATCAAACGGTGTAAAACATCAACTGTCAAACAGTTGATGTTTGTGCAACGTTGCCAAATTTCTAAAAACAATCATAACACTCTGCTAGTTGAAAAAACCTACAGGGCACCCAATGGGTAAACCCCTAATTCGGGTGCGCTGAATTCAGTGGTGATAAGCGTTTTTTTTTTTTAGGTCAGCTCTTGTTTTTGAGATATACCGTTATTTTAAAAATTGAGGATGTAGGACAACATACATTCCCTTAAATCACAAACTAAAATTACCTTTCAATAACTGTAAAAACCTTCTTAATCGGCTTAGTAGTTTCGAAAATACGAGTTTGTTTGTTTTATTTATGGAATTTTGCCTTTTGGGTACAGATACACTCATAGAAAAATGTATTTTCATACCGATGACAGCGTATCATAAAAATTTTAACATCAGTATTATGCCAAACGACATCGAAGATGTAAAACCTGATATTAACCTGAGGACAAAAGTCAATAGAGAATTTCGGCATAAATTGAGTGTCATCAATGTGAAGACTGCTGTGACATCAATTCTATGATGCAAAATGTTAATAACTTTTATAAGTTTTACCAAAAGGAAAGAAATAAAACTGTGTTAAGTTTTATTAATTATAAGTATATTTAAAAAAACTTATGGTTTAATTTATTATTTTTGTGTTTAAATGTATTCCTAAACGGTTGCAATAAATGGCGTATATTTGCCATCACTGCAGTAAATTTTCATAAAGATCATATTGATGACACTGGTAATTCTACGTAACTTTCTTTGACATCAAAGAACGGAATAAAACAAACATTAGTTTGGCAGTGTATTGATAATACTTTGTCATTGCATTTATTTCAATTGGTCATGTCTCTGAAGCTAAAGTTTCGCCATATTGACGTACGAGTAATCATGGCTTTAGTGTCAGAATGACATGGCATTGATGTAACAATTGTTATATTTATCGCTAATAACAATTAGAACACCTTATGTAAAGGATGACATCACCGTGATGAAAAGTGTCATGGGGTCAAAAACGATGTTCTTTGTCATCGTATTCATGTTAAAACACATCATAGCTATAATGGTTTTTCTATGAGTGTATGTAAGTTGTTTTTTACTTCCGTCAAATGGAATTGCTTTATTCTGAAAAGCAATCAAAATGTTTCTTCCATACTACTTTCATTTCATAAAATTTTTTTTTGTTATGGCTTCGTTTGGTGACCGGTTGAAACTGCAATTTTTGATTTTTTGTGAATAACTTCCATAGTTCTTCACCGCTTTTGGTCATTTATGGCTTCTTTTTGTTTTAAACTTTATTTTTTATGCTGTTTTAAAAAACAAACAATTTCGAACTTTTGCAGGAAATTTAATTTTTTTCATCGAATTTTCCAAACTACTCAGCCGATTAAAAAATTGGTTACAGTTATTGAAAGGTAATTTTATTGCCAAATTTCGGTTTTTATATTTTTTACAATATTTTAAACTAGTTTTGAGTTAAGGGAATATATGTTGTCCTACCTTCTCCATTAACGGTATATCTTAAAAACAAGAGCTAACCTAAAAAGAACCATTAGCACCATTAAATTTAGAGCACCCGAATTAGGTTTACCCACTGGGTGCTCCGTCTGTCGGAAAAAAAATGCAAGCACAGTGTAAACAATGGTTCACTGATTTACTACATTTAAGTTTAAGCTGTAATTAAATTACAGAATAGTTTTGTTAAGCTACAGATTTAACTAAAACTGATGTTTCGGACATAAGTCAACATAGTTTCAGGAATAAATTTCAACGCGTTTGGCAATTTTTCAAATTGTGTACTGTTTCATTTAAACTATCCGAGTCCTTCAAAAATACAGAAAATAAGTTATAACAAACAAGCCACAATGAATTCAAATTTCTTCTGGCCACCCCGCACTAACATATACACAAACTTAACACTAATGCTAGGAACACAGCTGGGACGAACGACGAATTTTTCGCTGCGAATATTCGCCGTCAAAAATAAAACACATTGGTGTAAATGAAAATGCACACAGTCACAGCGTCGGTCAAAATTCGTTGTACGCGGCGAACTCGAAATAGATTTATTTCTATTCCTGAGGCCGGCGAACGACGAACAAATCAGTACCATGTGGCCATTTTGGTTTTAGTTTTCAAGTGTTTTAGTAACAAGAGTTAATTTTTACTTTAATAGTTTTTATTTTAAGTGCTACGCTTTGACTTTTTGCATTTAAAATACAAGGCCAACATATTAGATTATGAAACATGTTTATAGTGTTTAATTTTTTGTTTTTGGCGATGCAAAATTTTTAAACAACCAATTTTTTTAATGTGGCCACCCCATCAGCTGTTTAAGTATAATAAGATTACATTAAACACTGAGAAAATGGATACAAGTGAAATTATAATTGAAAATGTTAAACTTCAATTCTTTTACCTTAATGAACATGATGTTCATTATTTTAATTATTTTTTACCAAATTTGAAATTCTTGGATTCATTTAATTTTTTTTATCTTTGAACAAACAATAAACAGCTTTATCAATTATAACAGATGTTTTTATTTTTCGCCATTATTGTGCTTCATACGACGAATTTATACAGCGAATTTTAACCGGCGTATTCGTCGTGTTGGGCGAAATTCGACGTTCGTTCCAGTTGCGTTCCTACCATAATGCTAAAATGTAATTAGTTTTTATAGTGCTAAATTAAATACTATGCACTCAATAGCCATTATTAAGCGAAATTTCTTATTCATAAACGATTATTAGCTTAATAAAAAAAAAACACACAATTTAAAACATGTATGTTCTATCCTAACTTAAGCCTGTAGTTGGATTCTGTAACTTTTATTATGATAATCGCAACATTAAAATAATTATAGCGATTTTAGAATGACCCAGCAAAAACATCTTTCACATTATTAAGCATTAAAAACTTTTCGCTCCTTAGAAGCCTGCCTCACTGGAGCGCATCCTTGGATACCAATCCTGGAAACTATAGACGCCATTAAAATCGAAGTCACTTTATCAAGCTACATAGTGCATCCTCCTTCGCTAACGAGGATGCAAATATTTCAGTGATTGAGCTTTTTCTTGTAAAACAAATTTTTTCTCGCAAAAAAAATGTCTCGCTGGAGCAATCGCACCCTCGCAAGCGAGAGAGGATGCACTAAAATAAGTTTGACATACGATGTTTATACTTCTAGCATGAAATAAGCTAATAACTAGCGAAGCTAAGAGATCTACCAAGTGGAACTTTGCGAATAAAAGTCATGTGATACCGAAGCAGATTAGTAATCTGCTCGCTTACAAACCTGCTTCTAGGTAGACCGCTATATTTTGGTGTGGGCTTTGGTTCTAACGATATTCGTGGTTTATTAAAATCAGCTGTTACCTATTATCAATATTATGCTGCCTATTATTTAATCGATAAAGTATATTTTGTATTAAAATGTTAGCAAATAAAAAAAACATACTTTCCGTTATTTAAAATTAAATAATATTTAAAAAATTTAAACAAATTTAATTCAAATGAACGCAAAAATACAGCTGCTTAACATTGTTAAAATTATATTACAGAATCACACAATCGTTACCGCAAGCGATGGAATGTGTAAAAAAAAAGTTGCCATTATCGGATCAATAGAAGCTATAGAATTGCTCTACTATATTAAAATGATGTTTGGATTTGTTGTTTTGTTGCTTTAGGTAAAAATACAAAACAACATCGCAGTCAAGAAACATTTCGATAGAAAATTATGTAAATGCTGCCACACTATTATTTTAAAATTTCGTAAGCTATTTATTAGCTACAATCGGGTTTATCTGCCCGATAAAATCTCTCTTTTAACTAGCGGTTATAATGACCCTCAAATTTAAAAAATTCACATATTAAACCATTAGTAGAATATTTTTTTTTTTTTTTGGAATAACACTGTTATTCATAAATAAACGAAGCATTAAGAGCCATTATTACAACTTGCCGTTAGTTAAAAGCAGGAGTTTACTGGGCAAATAAACCATTTAGCATTACTACAACTTACTTTCAACAAAAAGTGAGCGTTAAATTATCGGAACCATAACACAATTGGTAAAGTAAATGCATGAGGGAATCTATGTTTTCAAAGAAACTTATTTAATGATTCAAACATTTCAATTAACAGAACGCCTTAAATGTAAAAGTTAAGACTAGTGTTGAATTACAGGTTTGACGATATTCCCGGTAACTCATCGCCCACTTTTATGTTACAGCAAAGTTGTGATAATAAAAAAATGGTTTATGTCCCAGCTCTCGCGAGATCGTAAAAGCAGGCATAAGTTTTTTATAGATTCGAAGGAATTGCTAACTGCTGTTTAAGGTGTAGTGAAATTTTGGATTAAAATATAGAACTGTAAAATTAAAATACATATTCGGAATCTTATAAAATGCAATACTTTCCAAAACAGAACGTTACAACGCACAATTTACGGAGAGCACCAAAAATCATGCCACCAAATAATATATTAAAAACTAAAAGCACGAAGCACGGACCGAGCACCACAACACTGAGCACCCCGTATTGATTCACTGCATTCATATGCAAACAAAAAAAACAAAAAAAAAAACAAATAGATGAGCACTTTGTAATAACATTGTAACTTAATGTCATAAAGTGATTTTCTAACATTTTTGTGTTTCATTTTCATTTAGTGTATCGCTTAACTTGTATTTCTATGACTACTAACTCCATCTTCTCATTTCAATATGATTTCATTAGTTATAATTTCACTTGCAAATTATTTTCATCTAAAATTCTTTAAAGTATTAAAGAAAATCTTAGTTTGGCCGGTAAGTCTTAATTAGATAACACTTTAATCCAACCACTGGTAATACATATTTATCGTTCAAAACAACCAGTTAATCGAAATAAGTAAACAAATATTTTTACTGCATGATTTGATTTTGAGCACTATTCTATTGAAAACTTTAAATCTTTTTCCGAAACTAACAATGAGTACAAATTGTGTAACAGTGCCGCCACGGTGGATAATTAAACCAGCTGATCAGGATGCTATTCTGGGTAACCCAGTAAACATACGCTGCCAAGCAGATGGTTTTCCAGTACCCACTCTGCAATGGAAGCAATTAATTGGTATGTATTGAATTGTCTTGACCGGTGATCGAAAAACATATTTGTTTTAATTTTAACATTTGCACTGCGTAACAGCCATCATTGTTTTTTATTTTGATATGTTATAGTCCCCTGACCACAACAATCATCATTACTTCAGATTCTATTTTTTAAAATGTTTGTCTAAAATTCGAGATTTTTGAAGCAGCTGCTGCATACGTCTCATTTTTAGCTTTGAAAGGATGTCTTCGAATTTATTGCAACATATTTCCATGAATTTTAACTTATAGTTACGGTGACCATATTTTATAATCATAAAGAAGTGGACAAATATATAGGGCCTTAACTATAATTCAAACACTAAAGTCGGTTCTATATAGAAACAACTTAAATTTTAAAACTTGTTGCTAACTTTGTTCTAACTATAGACAAAATTAAAGTTGATTTTAAGCTGAATCAGCTTTAAATGGGTGCCACATTATTTATCGAAAATGCCAAGTTATTTATCCATTCAAGCTCCTACAAATGTAAGTAAAATCCCATCTCTAATGAGATGACCCTCAAAAAGTATGTATACATGTAAACACACACCTACATACATGTAAGATTGTATTAGTAAGTAAACAAAAAAATTTCAAAGCGAATTGAATAAAAGTAAAATTTGAAGGAAAATTCTAATTAATAATAGTTATTAAAAACTCTTTAATTTAATTATTTAATTTAAAAAAATTTTCACTAAAAGGCTTTTACATATAAAGAAAGATATTTGTTTGAGCAAAGCTGTTGCTAAATAAGTAAAAGACAACTTCTACTGGTTTTAAGTTCAGCGCAAACTTTTGTGCGTAAAGTCGGCTTTTTCTCGTCTATAGTAGACAAAAAGCTTACTTTTATTTAGCAGTGACTTTAAACTGCTTAAAACATACTTTTTCGATGTCTATAGTTATGGGCCATAGTATGTGAAAGATAAAAATTACAAGTTGTACATGTTAGTGTTATTGTCAATGATGTTACGTTATGCGTAAAGCTCTAAACACATAGACGACAGCAGACAGCAAGCAGCAATATGTCAAAAATAAAATGCATGTGTTTAAATGAAAACGATTATTTTGACGGCAGCAGGGCAGCACGACTGCACAACAGCATTTGCTGCTGCTGCCAACCAAGGCTATTTTCTATTTTGACGGGCAGCAAAGAAGCAAATATGTTGCCATTATATATATAAATTGGACAAATTAGAACAAAAACTTTTTTTTTTAATTTTAATTACAAAAGAACATTGCAAAAATACAATAAATAAATAAATGTATGTGTTTTTATAGTTTTTTCGTGATATTATTACATTTTTTATCAATATTTTCAATTTTATTCATTATGAAATAAGAAATACGGCATCCCTGAAATTAGCATTGCTAAAATACACAGCTGTTCATTTCCAATATCAAAACAATTTTTTTCGTTTGAGCTAATTTTTTGTGATGTTTTATTTAATTTTCATCCTGGTTGCTTTGAAAAAGTGTTCTTCATCTCTTTCCTTGAGCTGTTGTACACATCTTTTGTAAATGCCCTCCTCATCACGGGTTATATTTACTGGGCGAACCCACCATCTTCGGTTTCTTGTACTATTCGTCTTATGGGCTTTATACACTTCAGCTGTAGTCTGAGCTATTTTAGCAATTGTTGTGATAAAATTCGCTAAATTTTCTTCACTAATTTTTTATATTTTTAAACTTTGAATTTGTAATATTTATAAAAATGCAAAATTGATTTACACACTAGCTGATTATTATGTTGTTGCTGTCTTCAAAATAATTGTGAAGCCGACTTCAGAGCAGCATTTGAAGTTGGCAGTATTTGCAGTCTGCTGTCGTCTATGTGTTTAGAGCTTAAGTGAGTGTTAATTGTTCATGCCACGCACGCTCACGATCAGAAAAATTTTTGCTCACGTGCTTCCACGTACGACAACGTTTTTTAAATCACACATTTTCACGCACGAAAAACGAAAAAAGTCTCAAGATCAATCACGTTTTTAAAGGGTTATCTACGTCGTGGTTTCAAAAGTATAGGACTGGAATTCGACATCTGTCAAACTAAGTTGCTACCACAAATTTTCTCTTCTCAATTGAAAGTCTGACCTTGACGAAAATGGGTCGCTTAACTATCACACAACAAAAATGGTGATTCTGGCACAGCCACATGTCGTGCTTTAAGAGGAGATTATGGTTTATATAATCATCCAACTACGCAAGCGATTGGAGACCCAAATGTGTCGATTCCTCGTCGTTTTCAGGAATTAGGACTGTCTTATGGAGTATTTTGCATTTAGATCTACACCCACATCCATATAAAATCCAGCTCACACATTAACTGAAACCAACTGACCATTCACAACAGCGTAGATACGTGGAATGGCTGCTTGAGCAACGAAGGCGGTAGCCGGCCATTTTTCTAACAAAATTTTCTTCAGCCATGAAGCAAATTTCTCACTCGGTGGATATGTTAATAAGCAAAATTGTCGTATTTGGAGTTCTGAGAACCCTCAAGTAATTAAAAAGAGGGCATTACATCCTGAAAAAGTCACTGTTTGGTGAGCTCTTTGGTCCGAAGGTTTGATTGGACCTTACTTCGTCGAACACGACGATGGAACGACTGGCACCATCAATTCCGAGAGTTATGGTCATTTGATAACTGACTTTTTTTTGCCTGCTATCGAAGAATACGACTTGGAGAATATGTGGTTTCAACGCGATAGTGCCGCATGCCATACAACTCGAGCGAATATGGCTTTTTTGCAAGAGACATTTCCTGGCAGCGTAATTTCTTATCGTGGCGATATCAACTGGGCATCATACGATTTGGCACCATTAGCATTTGTTTGTGGGGCTACTCAAAAGACCGTGTTTATGCAGATAATCCTTTAACTCTTGAGCACTTAAAAACCAACATTCGTCAAGTTATCGCCCAATATGTGTCAAAAACTGATCGAAAATTACCTAAAAAAAAATCAATGCTTGCAACACTTTTTGTGGTGGTCATTTAAATGATGTAGTGCTTCACGCATAATGTCAGCGTTCAAACTTCATAATAAAAAGGGAAATATCATGAAAAAAAAATATTTTGTATGTGTTCTATAATGGATAACTCGTTATTAAAAATTCTAAGTGACCTAATCCATTTAAAAGAAAATTTTGAAAATAGCTATACCGTGGTTTGATCTTTTCTTAAAATTCGGATGCCAAGAGGGCAAAAGCTGTGAGTTCTATGTATAAACAAATAAAATAAAATGGTTACTCTGACATAAATTTTGTTTTTCCCACATCTATTAGAAATTTCAGATGTTTTGTATAAGAATTTCCGCGACAAGAGAACCAACATCAAATTTTCGTACACCTTTCAGTCTTACTGGGAATTTCAATGCTCTAGTGTAACTTAATATTTGGCTAAGAATTTTATGTGTTATTTAAACAAAAAATTAAAAAAGAATAGATAACAAGCCAGTTTTTAATACCAATTGGCTCAAATTTTATTTGGTTTAGGTTTTTTTTTATAATTTATTTAAAAATCATTACGATCCCTGGTCTTGACAAATCAAAGATGTTTCCATTACCAAACTAAAACTAAGGCTTTGGAATATATCCTCCATTATGCTTGAATAAATCTTGTAATAATATTAAAACCTGCAGGAGATTCTGGCGAGTATAGAGAACTGAGTTATAGTATTCCCAATGGCAACTCAAAATCGGTGATTGAAACGCACAATAATGGATCTTTGATAATACCAAAAGTGGGCAGAGAACATGAGGGCAGCTACTTGTGTCAGGCCAACAATGGCATAGGAGCAGGCCTCAGTCAGCTTATAAAACTAACAGTGCATGGTAAGTTGTTGTGCAATGAATGCGTAGATGAAAAAGAAAGTGCAAGGTGTAGTTTTATTTAAAGTCGGCCCTACGGTAACAGTATCGAAAAAACAAGTAACCGTTAGAAGAGGAGATCGCGTCACTTTGCGTTGTGAGGCCGATGGCGATCAGCCTTTGGACATATCTTGGCGAGCCAAAGCCAATCGTGTAGATCCCTCGTTTGACGTTCGTTATCACATTAAGGACTCTCCACTCAGCCGTGGCATAGTGTCGGAATTGACCATACTACAGACCATACTTAGTGACCGTGGCGAATATACATGTGTAGCGAGTAACTTGTACGGCCACGATCGAGCCGTTATACACTTGCAAGTACAAGAACCTCCAAATTTTCCCGTAAACTTGCATGCAACTGATTTGGGCAGCCGTTCGGTGACTTTGTCTTGGTCGCCGAATGATCAGGACACAGTTTTGTTGGGCGGCAACAATCGTGACTCTCAACCCATCTCAAATTATATTTTGCAGTACAAAAAGGCTGGCGGTAATTTAAATAAATGTCTCAAAATAAATAACTAAATCTAATCGAAAGACTTTTTTCCAGATGTTTGGCATGAAGGTAATAATCAAAAGCTCTTGCCAGGGGACAAAACTACCGCCCAAATAGGCTCGCTGCGTCCAGCTCAGGCGTACCACTTCCGTTTGTATGCTGAAAACCACTTGGGCACTAGTGCTCCCAGTGACATATTGCTGGTACAGACTGATGCTGAGGCTCCCAGTGGTCGACCACAAGATGTATCGGCCGAACCTCTGGGGCCACAACAGCTGCTGATAACTTGGCGACCGCCAGAACGAGATACCTGGAATGGTGAGCTCTTAGGTTATACAATCGCTTATCAGAAACATGGCTCTGCAGACAATTTTCAAAATTTCACAAAAGTCAGCAGTCTGGGTGGAGAAGGCTTGAACGATTTCCGCCTGACGGGCTTGGAAAAGTATACACAGTATGCCGTGACAGTTTCAGCTTTTAATGTGAAGGGCGATGGGCCGCCCAGCGAGGTGGCTTTGGGGCATACTGTTGAAGATGTACCTTCAGCACCACCACAAGGCGTAACTTGCATCGCTTTGACAGCGCAAAATATTCAAATCTCTTGGCAGTCTCCCCCAAAAGAAAATCATCATGGAGTTATTCAGGGTTATAAAATTCTGTACGAACCTGGCAACTTTGATTCAGAGTATGGTTCTAGAGAAACCAAAATAACGTCCGCTCTCAGCACTGTTTTACACGGTCTTCAGCCATTTACCAACTACAGTGTGCAAGTGCTGGCATTTACCAGAGCTGGCGAAGGCACCGTTAGCTCTACAGTATCGTGTACTACAGAAGAAGCTGTACCAGATGCCCCAGAGCGGGTGAAGTCTGTTGTAAACTCCGAATCATCAGTCATCATAAGTTGGCTGCCTCCCCGAAGACCCAATGGCATTGTAACCAAATATAATGTCTACATACGTATTCTAGATAAGGGGCAGGAACTGAAGATACTCAAAGAGGTTTTGCCCGCTCTCAACAGACACTTTGAGGCAAAAGACTTGTCAATGCGAGAAACTTACGAAGCTTGGGTGACAGCTTCGACGAGAGTGGGCCAAGGCCCTAGTACGCCCGTTATTAAGCTGATACCCAGTTCTTCGGTGCCTGCAGCTATCATATCATTTAGTCAAACCTTAAGTGTTAGTTGGAGGGTGGATATGAAGCTGCCTTGCCTTTTTGTGGGCTCACCAAAACCAAATGCTGAATGGAAGGTCTTAAATGCTCGCTCAAAAAAGCATTTTCGTCTCGAAGTCAGCAACGACAATACACTAACACTGAGAAGTATACAGAGATCGCATGAAGGCAATTACTCTTGTGTAGTGCGTAATGCAATCGGCTCAGATCACATTGTGTACCAACTGTTTGTTCAAGGTAAGACAAGACCCCGCTTTTCAAAAATTTCAATTATATTTAAATGTTCTGCTTATGTTAGTGCCACCTTCGGCCCCTATTATCTCAGTGATTGGCACAACTGCAAACTCTGTGTCGCTGCAGTGGAGAGTGGATGATATTGGCGGAGCGCCTTTGCGGGGTTTCACATTGACTTTCCGCAAAGAATTTGGTGACTGGGAGGAAATCCAGTTGGATCGTCGTATAAATTCTCATCTTTTAGAAGATCTACAGTGTGGCACAAGTTATCAATTTACCATTGTGACGTTTAATAAAATAGGAACAAGTGCCACAAGCCCCATAGAAGTCGCAAAAACGCAAGGTAAATGTATTCGATTTGTTTATATTTACAACAGTAATTAAAGTTTGTGGTCTTTATCTGCAGGAAACAAGCCAATGGCACCCAATAAACACAGCCTCATACGCTCCAATATCACATCAGCTCTCATTGAGCTCTCCTCTTGGCAAGACGGTGGCTGTCCCATTCAATATTTCAGCATTGAATTCAAGCGATATGGTATTGCAAGCGACTGGATCATTGTATCCAGCCGTATAGAATCTCATGTAAGTTCTTATAATTTCCACAGCCAGTTCTATACAAAATCTGAGTAGTTAAACATCATGTAAATTAATAGTTTCATTCATATTCGTACACCAAGCGGCTTCATTAACTTTTTGGCAACCCATAGAAATGGTTCAATTCAAACTATAGAAATAAGTTGGAAAATAGATGTCCTTCGATTTATGCGAGTGCTGTGAGCTCTGAAGGCCATCTACTTTTTGACTATTTCAGCAGTAGTTTGCGCTTGACTAAAATTCAATCACTTTTATAATTCCTTAGACTCGTTACACGATTGGAGACCTGGAAGCTGGTACCTTGTACAATTTGCGGGTGACAGCTCACAATAATGCTGGGTCCGCTGTTAAAGAATATACTTTTGAAACATTGCGTTTTAGCGGCATTTCGAGTGAACTTGATCAGAGTGATTTGCCGGAAGTGAACTCCTTGTTTCGGGACGCCCATCTCATTGCTGTTATAATTACCTCAATTTTTGGCACAATACTGGCTCTGGTCGGTGCTTGCATATGTTTCAAAAACTGTAAGTAAAATCGAAATGCATGTAATAAGCAGCACCAGCACAAAGTGACTTGAAATTACAGACCCGCGTCACATCTTTTCACGGAATGTGGACACAATGAGGCCCCCTGGCAGCGATGGAAAGGACCTACAACACCGTGAGCAATATTATGGTACGATGCGCAAATCGTGTCAGCAATCACCGGGAGATTCGGTTGTTGCACTTGAGCGCATACCTGAATACTCTGAAGATATATATCCTTACGCTACATTCCATTTACCAGAACACGAAAATCAATCGGCCAACATACCACTCAACCGCAAAGGCATGCAACCAATGTACGATCCCCGCAGCGGTGATGACAACACTCTGTCCAGCTCAGGCATGAAAGTGAAGCGATCTGTGTCAGGTAGCGGAAACATTTCGATAGGGGCCGGAGAATGCAGTCATACGAACACTGAGAAGAGACATAAGCGCCGCTCAAAGACTATCAAATCGGAGTCTGAAGAATACGATAGTTTAAACAGTGATAGCGACTTGAGTGGCGAACGAATGCGAGATGATAACCGTAGTACACGCACCGATGCTTCAAGTCAGCTGGAAAATTCTGGCTATAATAGTATGTATTCAAGCATATTAGGGTAGTTCCAAAGAAAGAAGTTGAGCCAGCCACTCTAGCGATAAGGAGCAGTAAACGATTTGCTTAATTTGTTGCCACTCCTTTTAGTTTTTTTTTTTTGTCACTGTTTGGCCATTTGTAATTTGACATATCGTTTTCTAGGGCTTTTTGAGACCCACATTTTTATCACTACACAGTTTTCAGCCTCACATCATACTCAAGTTGCATTTTTTTCTTTTTTTGCATTCAAACCATGATACAACTAATAAGGTAAACTTTGCCCTTCAAGAAAACTAACTTGCATTTTGTTTCTGTACAACTTCTGTAAACTGTCAGAAAGACACCACTGCTATTTCGGTATCTCGTTTTGGCTGCCTTTCATCTTCGTATTCTCTTGACAGTTTTACGAAGTCAGATGATTAACGGTTTAACTGATGAGGCTGGCTTATAAGTGGCATCATGTACGCAGGCTGCCAGGTCATGAGACCGGCTCACTTGGGTCCTAGAAAAGGTTTATGTTATGTTATGTTATGTTATGTTATGTTATGTTATGTTATGTTATGTTATGTTATGTTATGTTATGTTATGTTATGTTATGTTATGTTATGTTATGTTATGTTATGTTATGTTATGTTATGTTATGTTATGTTATGTTATGTTATGTTATGTTATGTTATGTTATGTTATGTTATGTTATGTTATGTTATGTTATGTTATGTTATGTTATGTTATGTTATGTTATGTTATGTTATGTTATGTTATGTTATGTTATGTTATGTTATGTTATGTTATGTTATGTTATGTTATGTTATGTTATGTTATGTTATGTTATGTTATGTTATGTTATGTTATGTTATGTTATGTTATGTTATGTTATGTTATGTTATGTTATGTTATGTTATGTTATGTTATGTTATTTTATTTTATTTTATTTTATGTTATGTTATGTTATGTTATGTTATGTTATGTTATGTTATGTTATGTTATGTTATGTTATGTTATGTTATGTTATGTTATGTTATGTTATGTTATGTTATGTTATGTTATGTTATGTTATGTTATTTTATTTTATTTTATTTTATGTTATGTTATGTTATGTTATGTTATGTTATGTTATGTTACGCGGGCAAAGTTGCATCATGATGCCATCAAATATTCCCTAGCTGTAGGTGGAGTACAAAATAATTTTGGGGTTCAAATAAAATAACAGCTGACTCTAAAGGTGCGATCAGATTATTAAATATTAGCCATCAAATATTAAGAGCTAGAGAGCTGAAATTTTCACGGTATATGTGGTTGCCAGGCTGCTGCAACAATAAATATTAAAAACAACAAAAAGTTAAAAACTAAAAGGGGGTCCCCATACAAGAAACTGTGAAAATTAGATAAAATTAGCTGTAACTTTTGAGCCATAAGAGCTAAAAGTTGAAAGGTTCTACAACAACAAATAACAAGAACAATAAAACGCTGCGAACTAAAGGGTGCTCCCATACAAGAGTCTGAAATTAGCTATAACTTTTGAATCGCAAGAGATAGAGACTTGAAATTTGCACAGCAAAGCCAGTTCGCAGGCCTCTGCAACAAAAACTACCAAAAATAGCAAAAAGTTCAAAGTTAATTGGTGTTCATGCAAGGGGACACCCTCTTGGTAAA
The DNA here is from genome assembly GCA_963662145.1 of Sturmia bella. Taxonomy (NCBI): domain Eukaryota; kingdom Metazoa; phylum Arthropoda; class Insecta; order Diptera; family Tachinidae; genus Sturmia; species Sturmia bella. The sequence goes on along the minus strand of OY759171.1, from coordinate 47,203,358 downwards.
AAGTCAGCTATAACTTTTGAACCTTAAGAGATAGAGGCTTGAAATTCACAGGGTGCATATAATTGCCTGGCCTCTACAATAGCAAATATTAGAAAGAATGAAAAGTTAAAAACTAAAGGGTGCCTTTTGCCCTGGGGCAGCCTTTCTCTACCACTTGGACGGTAGTACGAAATACTTGCTATGCGATTCAGTCTCATACTTGGCTCAATTTATTTATGTTAGTGAAAGAATTTGATAATTGCAAATACAAAAATTTTGAAACTTCTGTGCCGTATAGCGAGCATATCACTGATCGTACTCAAAAAACTGTAAGGACAAACAGGAACAAATAGTTTACTTTTCAAGTAGAAAATTGTTTGTTTTTTGTTGCTTGAAAAAACTAAAATAAATTGACGGAATACAATTATTTCCGCTTAATTGAGTTTCCCGCTTTATTGCAGTTCTCTTTAATTGCGTCACCCGCTTAATTGTTTCGCAAATTAAGACCGCATTTCGCAAAACAAGAGCATATGTTTCGCTTAATTGATTCCGTCTACTTAATTTTTTTTTTGCTCCACAAACTTAAAAAAAATATTTTGCGCCAAAAACGTCAAGGTTCGGTTTCTTTATAAACATTGTACGATGAACGTACCTGATTATTTTTTTTTTTTGTTTTAATAAACCTAAACAATTTTTTAAATTAATATGTAACTAAAGAAATGAGTTTTATTTTCCATCTACGCATGAGTGTTTCTCTTTATGGCACATATTGCTCAATTAAGCGATTTTCGTTTAATTGCGTCGGCGATTCAATTAACCGAGTATTGCTTAATCGAGTTCCCCTTTAATTGCGTCCAAAGTGGTGCATTTTTAGAAACTCAATTAAGCGGAAATAACTGTACCAATTTTTGAAAAGAGAACAAAAAAAATATGTTACTTTCCTAATTCTGGAGCAAAAAAAAACGTCTTATTGTCCAATCTGGATTATCGGTATGGTACTGTACTGTATAGTTCTTATGTTAAGTGTAGAGTAGAGGCAAAAGGCCACAAAAAATAATGCTACACATCAGATTGTAACTGAAGATAGAGTGCTTACTGAAAACTGAAAAGAGCAACGTCACCAAGTATAGCAAAATAATTTGAAATCTTCAACTAGTCTTTAGTCCGAAGAGATAACTGGCTCGCATACTTTCTTTCTTGTGTGGAAATCGAGCTACTCTGATTTCACTCAACACTTTTATAATCATTTTCTTGTTTACAGTTCATGGACACAGTCCACGTAGTGGCAGCAGCAATAAGGAACGCCTGTCGGTATTTAGCAGGCCTCAACTTCATAGTAAGTTAGTACCTATTTTAATTATTCAAACTGCACAAAATTTAAAAAGTTTCAATAACAATTTACATTAAATGTCCCGCTATGCCACCCCTAAAACCCTCAAATAACATACATTTATTACCCGCATACAAAAATTAACAATTTTGCTGAAGCATATCATATTAATGACACCCAACAAACACTTGCATTGCATCCATAATAACAGACAACTAATTACCACTAACCTTATCCTGTGTGCATATGTACATAATATTTAATTTACCCTCTAAAATTTAGAAAACATTTTACCGAAACGCCAGAAAGATTCCACGAACGTGAGCTTACACACTTCTAATGGACCTGCATCAGATTCGACCAATGAAACAATTCTAAAAAATCCCAAGAGACCTTCGTTTAAGCATCCCAAATCCCTTTTTCAAATTATAAAGCCAACCAAAATTCTAACCAACAACTCCCAAGCCAATGCCACTCCCATTGCATGCTCCACAAATTTGAATTCAAAACGTTCTCCGGAAAATGTCACCCAACCTAAAATACGCATCCAACCCAAGCCTCCTCACCAGCTTGTACATTTAATACAACATCCCATGTCCGAGACCACAAATGCACAAAACCAGCAACCGCCTCGACCGCCATCACCTTCACCCTCATATCGTTTTGCATCGTCTTCCAAGCATGAAAGCATTGCAGCCACTACTACCACTCAACCGCAGCCACATCAACCAAAATCCACCAACAATCCCCGCCAGAGCCCCAGTGCTTTAATCATATTGAAGTCAACTGGCAGCGGCAGTGGTAGTAGTGATAGCGTTGGATATCACAAGAGCTCCTTATCCAATAGGCAAGCTATCAGTATTTGTTGGTTGTTATAGCAGTAGTTTTTTTGTTAATGGAATGCCATTTTTAATACAATTTTTAGTCTGAGTGTAAATATTGAATGGATGGAATGAACTATTTTTCTCACAACTTTATGTACAAATCAAATCCAAATTATAAATTCTTGCTTGTGATTAATGTCCAGTTAACAACATACAAAAGTAAAATTGACACTTGAAGCTGAAGTCAGCTGTTTCGAAACCACCACACACACGTATGATCCACAATTCGAATACGTGCTTTCAATATGGTGGTGTTCATACCTGCACCTTTAATGCGATTTTCGCAATAACTATAGCGTAGTTCATTATTTGGTGCAAATGTCTTGCGTAAGTGCGAATGCAAGAAATGGTTGCTTTTTCTTTGCAACCCAACAACAAAATATACAAGGTTGCACTCGCAATATTTTTGCATTTACGCACCGCTAATAACGTGTTGCTTTTTTCGCATGAGTATTTCGTTTGCAACACTGACACTCGAACTGCTGACATTTTAAAGCAAAGCAAACAAAAAATTGTAGAGATGGAGCCAACAGCAATTACCAAAACAAAAAAACGTGAAACATTAAAAATTGTGTACTAATTTATCAGCTATTATTTGGAATGCAATAAAATTTGCAAAGTTGTTAAAAAGGGTGCTCAATATCAGTTGCAATATAATCGCAAATGCAATCAGTCGCAACCAAAAACGCACCAAACGCTGAGTACCGCTTATGATTATTGCAACAATCGATTTCTTTTACAAAAAATCAATTAAGTCATTGCTCACTAAATACCAAATCGCTTTAAATATCGAGGAGAAAATTTTAATAATAATCACCCCTATCGTGAGTAAAATGTGAAATTTTTATTCCCATAAAATTTTCATTTCCCAAGTAGGGAAATTGGCTATCATGAATATTATGGGAACGTTTGGGAAGAAGAAAATATAAATACAAAGGAAACTTATTGAAAATTTGTGGGTAAGTGATGTAAAAAGTAATTAAATTTATGTTTTATAACTAATAAACAGAAATTTGTAGTTTAAAAGGTAAAACGGGTGAATAAATCGGAGTTTTCAAGGCGAATCAAGTATAGGTGGTCGCAATTCAATTCGCTTCAACCTTTTCTCTCGAGACGTCACAAGTTTTGTTGTCGTTTTCTATCGGCTTTGACAACTCAGAAGATAAAATCGTGGAAAAATGCTGAAGCGAATTGGTATGCGGGCACCTGTAATGGATTCGCCTTGGGAGTTTTCATGCCTGTTGAATATTTTGACAGATTCTCTGCCGGAAACAAAAATAGGCGGTATTCCGCCCATCGTAAATCTAAACGCATGGTTACGTTTTTTTTTTGCAGAGGGTGGATACCAAAAAAGTGTTGGAAGAGATTACGAAGTAGGAATGGCGCAATCCAATTTTTGCAAAGTGCTCTCTAAAGTGTCGGATGCTTTAGAAAAGTCTCTGCGCAGAATGGATAAAATACCCATGGATAAAATTCCATTTACGAGCCTTTTTAACACGATGGTCAGCTCTTTTTAGTTCTTCTGTTAGCGAATACCAAAATTCGTCCACCACATCTTTAGAAACCTTCACAAAACCACATGCAATGGGTCGGTTATTTTGCACCCCATTGAGAAGGGTGTCATGTTGCACATTATTCATTGATTTAGACCTAAAAATATTTTTCAGCTAATTTATATATCCATTAAAATGTAGTAACTACTTGCATCTTTTTTTGTAGTTCCGCAAAGAAAATAAAATGAACTAATTAACACAAAAAATGGGAAAAATGTCTTTGAAAAATCCATTCACGATAAGGGGATAATTCGAATGGGAACACATTTTATGGGAAGAGTAATTCATGATCGCACTTTTGGGAAATGGGAAAAAATTTTAGGGGAAAAATTATTCATGATAGGGATGATTAATAATAAAAAAAATAAGAAATTTAAAAATTGTTCAAAAACTTTTAGTTGGTTGGTATTAAAACTATTAACGCTCAAACAAATGAGGCTTTCATACACGTAAAGAAAAAATATGGTTGAGGTAACCATATTCGAAGAGAAAAATACTATTGTTGAAATATATGGTTACAGGCTAACACTATTAATTGTTACAGAAAACCTTCACATTGTTACTAATTTAACTGTCAGTGTTTGTATTATTGTGGCCACTAACCATGTTATTACTATATTCCGTAGTAACCTTGTCATGTCCGACCATTGTCATTCTCAATAGTATTGTTACGCAGGCAACAATGCTTTTGTCATTTGCTACCATACTGTTGGCACATTCAAAATTACTATTGTCAATTCTAACCATACTTTTGCAATTTCCAACCATACTACTGTCATATTTTCATACTGCTGCCTTAAAACTTTTTTTTTTAATTCTATGGTTGTAAATGCCAATAGTTGGTTGGAAACAATAATATAATCTTTGAAAATAACAATGATTTGGGCAAGCAAGGCAATAAATATTATGGTTGAACACAACAATAACATGATTAATGGCGCCAAGAGCCTAATCGATTAGTATATTTACAAAATGCAAATAAATATTTTTACGTACATACACATCTATATACCATTCAAAGCTCTTACCTACACATATACATAGAATAAAAGCAGCTCCATAGTTGGTATTGCACAATCATCATATTTCGGTTGTAATATCTGCTGTTTTTTTTTTAATTGACTTCTTTTCAATAAAAGAAGAAGAACATACAAAATTTTCAATCACAACCCAAAAATTGTAGAAAAATTTTCTGTCAACGGCAACAACGAAAGCTTTGCTAAAACCAACAATATTTATTTATTATTTGGTTGCTCTTTAGTAGATCAAAAATCCTACGTAATTTAGCTTACAGTGTCACGTCCTTAGGTCTATCCATTATCATTTGGGGCCAATTTTGCACCGCGATCAAAAAAATCTTTTGTGCATAGCTCTACATATAGTAAAATATTTTTTGTACCGCGTTGCACAATACAGTCGAACTTCACTCTGAATTAATCTATAAGTCTTTCCACCTGCAGCGTGCGTGTCTTTTAGGGATCTCAAGTGATCAGATCACATAGATAGTAGAGAAGCAATAGTAAACTAGATGCATAAGTCAGGTTTGCGAAATATGGTAAAAATTTATTTCATTTATTATTATTTCAACTAATAATGTTTGTTTTGATTGTAACGAAATGTAGCTGCATGTACACATATTTTTTAAAAATGTATAACAAACCCTAAAAGTAAAATTTTAAATTAGATAAGAGTTATACTTTCCTATTTGCATATGTATGATACATAAATGTATGAACTTTCATTATTTCAATCTCTCTTGCAAACCAATAATATTTGTGGAAACTGTTTTTCGCTCCTCATACCAATCATGAATACATTTTATAATACAGCAGCATGGACGCGGTGCCGCTCGACTACCGGCTCTTTGACCCGCCACCCAAGCAACGTAAACAGCAGCAATCAGGTAACAAAACACAGTCACCCAAACATCATGAGCGACAAGCTTCAGATGAATGTGCCAAAAATTCAGCCAACCATACAAATCTGTCCGGCAGTATATCCGGCAAAATACGACAAAAAACTGCCGATAATAGTTCCAACAGCGGCAACAGCCTCGCCGGTGAGTTCCAGTGTTCACCTAACAGCATCCCCACCCCGCATATTGTCCAGTCGGGCTCCTATGTTGAAATTTTAAAGCAAGCGGGCAATCAGTCAGCTGCCACCGCTCAAACGTCCATATCAGCAACTCAGCATAATGAACGCATAATGGGACATGGCAAGAATTCCATTAGCTCGGCAGCATCCCTGGCATGCCATAATAAAAGCTATGGCGACTTCCTGACTATAACACCCAGACGCAAGGGCAAACTTTTGGGCAATGATGCTAAGCCGGGTGTTATGGGCGAAGGACATGACAATTACCGACACCACTTGCCACACAGCATTGAACCGTTACATCTCTTGGGCATACCAAATGATAACATGTCCACTTTCTTCGACTACCGAGCCATGGAAACTCTCAGCAATGCCGATACCCTGGCCATTGGCTCAACCATGGCGGGCCATTTATACCCCTCCAAAATTATCAACCACAAACAGCAACAGCAACAACATCAGACTTCAGCCACAGGTCAAGTACCCGACGAATATCATCACATTATCAGTGAGAAGAACTTGAGCCCTCCCTCGGCATTTTGTGATAACATATCATCGACGAATAAGGCTTAAAGACTGTCATTTTTTCGCAGAACCAATCCATAATTACTCGTATGATCAATTAAATTGCTCACAAATTTATTTTATAAAACTAAAACATATCCTGAAACCGTTTGCATTTAAAACAAAGTGTTCTGCGACGGACCCCCATATCTGTCTCGAACTCGAACCGAAAATGTTTTCCAAACAAATTACATCGAAATTTAAACAAGAGGCAGCGACACACAAAAACCACTTTGAACTGAAACAAAATGCATTTAAATAAAAAAATAAAAAAACTCGGACTCAAAATACAAATATGATTTACTCACACATAAGTATAATCTTAAGAACTTAGCGTAATTAACTATATAAGAAATATTTTCAATTAAACCAGCAAACGTTTCAATTAAGAAATTTAGAAATTACTTCTGTTACAAAACCACTCCAAGGAAATGCTGCGACAAATGTTCTCTCTTGACTGATGAAACAATGAACATTTTGTACTAAATCAAAAAGAAATAGTGTAATACTTTTGTAAATAATACTAATAATAATTATATAAATTATAACAAATTCTAGGATAAACATTAAAATCAGACACACCCACACAGACACAAAGAACAGTTCTACAGGCGTTTAATACAAAAGAAAACGTGATTAACTGAAAAAAAAAAACAAAATATTAAAGCAGAAATAGATATAATGTTTAAAAATAAATCAAATGCGTTATTTGTTTGTTAATTCAATTAAATATCATACACTACAATTAATTAGCGAAAGAGAAATAATTAAGAATAGACAATTTTTGCCATTAACACGGGCGACGTTCGATCGTAATTTAAATACATACATATATGAATTGAAACTTGTGTCAATAATTAATCAATTACCAACAAAAACACATACATACTCATCAATTAATTAAACCATTAGAGCTAAAAAAGAAAAATTATAAAATGAAACCTTCAAAATTGCATTTCAATCGAAGGCTTCCTTCCTCCTTCCATCATCATCAATTAATTCTCCAAAGAGTGTCAATTTTTTCTCTTTTTTTTTTTTACTCTTTTTTTTTATACCAAAACTAATGTGAAAATAAAAAATTAAATTTGCAATTTTGTCAATCCTTTTATCTAAATACGTACATATGCACATATGTATGTGTAACAAAAAGATATCACATCTTATCGATATGATCAATCAAATCAAATTTAAATCATATACAAAAATACATACATACATACTTGTGAATCAATTAGTTAAGATACTCTTTACACTGAGTTACGAAATTATTGAAATACAGATACAGGCGCATTCAATAAATTTGTATGAATATCAAAGTGTTGTTATTTGATAAGAACTTTAGATTTTAAATTATTTAATCGATTATTTATGTATGTACGTGTTTGTATGTGCTGAAAACCGAATCAATAACAAACCAAAAAGTAACAATAAATTAAATTTAACAAATAAACTACTGAAAAAAAAAATTTACTGTTTATTATTTGCGCTGGCCTTCCTTCGTTCACAACAAGTAAGTGTTAATTATCGCCCATGTTCTGAATAACGCATATCGCTTAAAATTTGCGTTTTCGATTTGAAAACGGCAAATAGGTGTTCTCAAGAACGCTTATCGCTGGGCGTTCGCGTTATCGATTTGAAAACGCCAAACAGGTGTTCTGGGAAACACAAACGCTAGAAAGCTGGCGTTTTCAAACCGCAAGTGTATGCTGAAACGATCTGGTCATTTTTTTTTTTTTATTTAAACTACACTCGAAGTAGAAAATAAAATTATGTAAAATTTAAGTTTAATATGTTTTGTTTTTATTTGAAGAAAAACTTTTAACATTTTTTTTCACTATTTTAATGAAAAATATGTAATTTAAAATTTTGTTTTGTGTTTGGCAATTGTCGGTATCATTTGTTTACTTTTCAACTGGCGATTTATGCAAACAGCTGGTCAAATTGATCTTCGAAAAAATTTTGTGCTAGCGATGTTAACTTTAAAATGACCTATTCGGTTATTTTTTTCAAACTTGTGATAATATTATTAAAAATTTATTAAGTTCGCATATTTTTATTAAAATAAAAGTTCAAAATAATTTAAAACCTGTTGCAGCACATAAAAACGAGGTACCTTGTGCCAAACCAAACGGAGAATAAATCACTTGACAGCTGTTAAATCGGTCGCCATCTTGAACAGTAATGCCAAGTTAAAGTTCTATACATGAAAAAAAACACCCTTTACAACATATACACCCGAAAAAAATTTGTATTTTGTTGAAACAAACGTCAGGCTCTATATAAATGAAATTGTTTTTGATTTTTTATACCCTTTGCCAGAATGGTATATAAAGGGTGTTTTTTAAGCTAGATAGAACTTTAAATTGTAAAAAGTAACACAAAAAATTAAATTTTGATGAAGCTTTTTTTTATTTGTTTCAGTATACTCTGACAAATCATCATGAATAGACTCACGCTTGAACAACGCTACGAAATTATCCAAATTTACTTTGAAAATCAGTCGTCGATTCGCGCAACTTATAGACGACTTCGTCATTTGTATGGCGTACATAATCGTCCATCTGAACAAGCCATTCGTCAAACTGTGGATAGATTTCGTACCACGTACTCTCTAGAGGATGCAATAACACCAGCACGTCGAAGGAATGTACGTCATGAAGACAATATCGCCGCTGTAAACGAAAGTGTGGAAGAAGATCCAAATTTATCGATTCGTCGTCGGTCGCAGGAATTGGGGCTCTGTCCGTCCACTACGTGGACAATTTTGCGCAAAGATCTCGGCCTACACCCGTATAAGATCCAGCTGGTGCAGGAATTGAAGCCACGAGACCATTATATGCGTCGTTCTTTCGCCGATTGGACTCTAGAGCAGTTGGCAACTGACCCGTTGTTTTATCGCAAAATTGTGTTCAGCGATGAGGCACATTTTTGGCTTAACGGGTTTGTTAATAAGCAAAATTGCCGCATATGGAGTGAAATCAATCCACAACAGACCCTACAGACTCCATTACATCCAGAAAAATGCACCGTATGGTACGGTTTTCACGCTGGTGGCATCATCGGACCTTATTTCTTCAAAAATGAGGCCGGAGCTCGCGTTACGGTCAATGGAGATCGTTACCGCACCATGATCAATGATTTTTTGTTTGAAAATATGGATGACATTGATCCGGAGGAGATGTGGTTTCAACAGGATGGCGCTACGTGCCATACGGCGAACGCAACCATCGACTTATTGAAATCAAAATTTGGCGATAAGTTGATTTCGAGAAATGGACCTGTCAATTGGCCTCCAAGGTCGTGCGATTTGACACCTCTCGATTATTTCCTGTGGGGCTACGTGAAGTCACTGGTTTATGCTAATAAACCAGCAACAATTGACGCCTTGGAGGCCAGCATTGTTCGTGTTATTCGTGACATAAGGCCAGCAGTGCTCGAAAAAGTGGCCCAAAATTGGACGTCCAGAATGCTCTTCGTCAAGAACAGCTGCGGTGCCCATATGCCCGAAATCATTTTCAAATATTAATGTCACGTATTGATCTTTCGAATAAAAAAAATTTTTGATTACAATTTAATTTTTTGTGTTATTTTTTACAATTTCAAGTTCTATCGGGCTTAAAAAAACACCCTTTACATATGTATATGTAGATTTTTTATAAAATAACTATTTTCGGGCACCGATTGTGAAGCCACCAGACAACTTATTGATCTAAATCTTACTTTAATCGTTTTATAAATGTCCCCTCTGCTTGGGTATTGAAAATAAGAAAAATCGAGTTTATAGTTGCTGAGATATAGAAAAAAAAACATTTTAAATCTTTTACCATATTTATTGTTTTATAATAATAAAAAAAAAAACAAGAGTGCTCGCCTGTGCCGAATCTTGTATACCCTTTACCAAAGTGTAACTATACAAATGTGTAATATATAAAAGTGTAACTATACAAATGTGTAATATATTTCTATATAAATGTGTAATATCAAGTCTATTTGAAAAATATTAAACTAATGAATTTCGACCAAGCATTAGAAAAAATCGGAAACTGTTAATGCATTTTTTATACTATGTATAAAAAATACCCTTCACAAGATAGGTATAAAAATGTGTGGCGATTCAGTGCCACAACAAAATACAAAGCAGAGTAGCAACCAAAATTAATTAACATACCTATTTGGCAAAAAAAAAAACACAACATTCATCCAAGTATGAAGACGTTTTAAGGAACAACACGCTTAAAAAGTACACCTTTGCACTGCACACAATATACATATGTAAGTAGAATTAGCTTATAAAACTAAATTATTTTTTCTATACTTTAAAAATAAATGACTTCCAGTTGAATTTACTTACATAAAAATACATACACACATAAACTAAACAAAAATACATGCCTTCTTCTATCATTTCTAATGAGTTGGCTTCACATGAAATTTAACTTCACATCAAATTTTCATATTCATTTATATTTTATATATTTATTTGAGCTTAAGGTCTTTTGTAATTTGAGTATTTATTTTTGTCGATATTTCGCTCTCCTTCGGATAGCTTCTTCCGAAGGAGAGCGAAATATCGACAAAAATAAATACTCAAATTACAAAAGACCTTAAGCTCAAATAAATATATAAAATATAAGGAAAAAAGGGGTCAAAATAACGAAATATTAAACATATTCATTTATGTACAAAATGGTTTGACTTCTTACTTCGTTGTAACAAAAAATGTTAATTTATTAATTTTCAATAAATGAAAATTTAAAATTTTTTTGATATTACATTAAAAAATATATAAAAAAATTTCCTCAAGTAGGATTCGAACCCGAGCTGAACAATAAAAATTTTGGGATGCAAAAAGAATGTTGTGGTCCAATCATGTTGGCTGAGCTGGTAACGGCTCCACACTCCGGTACGCTATCCCACTACTGCTTACCGCGGGGACTCTTGCTGCTGGTTTTCACCCCTGGCCCGGTACACCCCTCCTTAGCCAACCTGAATACCTCGGACTCCTCCATGGTACCCATATTGACGGCAAGCTTAGTGCGGACGTTCCGTCAACATGAGGAATTCCATCACACAGAACTCCCAGCCTCAGGCCATCCCACAATCCGACTTCACAGAAGCGTGATTACAGAAGATGCCAACCTTCCAGTCGAAGAAATGAAAACATTTTCATAACTAAAGTCTCGCGCGCAACCAGTTTTCAATAGCAATTGCTATGCAAAGGGCTGCCAGACCTAACGATTTTTTTACTCCAAAACAATGGTTTGACGATTTTTTGACTACATCGAATTTGTCTATATATACTTACAATTACTAAAATACGTTAATGTTGGCATGAAAAATTGTGTTATTTAATGTTAGAAAAAAATTTCTAATAAAATTTTACAGCTTTCAAACGAAATAGTTTTATTGTGCTATTGGTCATATGGAACCCAATTTGTTCATATTGCACATTTTGCTTTTGTACGTTGCGGCGTAGTATAATTCAGGTTTCCTTCCAGATCTTCCCTGCTGCAGAGGCATGGATACGTCTGGTTGTTACAGTATTTGCCACCTGAGCCCAACATACGTGATACGATTTTGCTAACAGCATCTTAGTCAGTTTGTTTTATTTCATACAAGGCGGATACGAACATATTTCCGTAACTATCATTTCTAATCATCTGGGGGTCATGTAGGGAACATATTTGTGTTCCCAACACTTCGTCCGGTAAAATATTTATTTCAGTCATTCAGTTTCTTTTCGAAAACACGCTTGGCTCTAGTTCAATAACTACATAAATTTTTTTCTCATAACTAGATTTCGTATATGTGTACATTTTATAGAATTCAAATTATGATTTTGTTTTATAAATACGTACACGAATATTTTAAGGCAGTAGATTGAGCATATCAGATAGAATGTTGCATATGCTGACTTTTGGTGGCGAAATAAAATCTTTGGCGTAGTTCTCAATTTACCATCTGGCAGCTCCAAATGTTGTGTTTTGCTTTCATGCAATGTGCTTTTGAATCAGTGTGACCATTTTAGATTTTCTTTGTTAATAAAGGCAACTAGTACTTGTAACACAACAAAATTCCTTATAAGTCAAACGTCTAGTTCTAAATTATGTGACTTTAGTGAAAATTTGGTACGAGTTGAATGTGGAATAAGAATTACACTAAATTAAAATGATAAGCAAAATTATAACATGTGGAAAAATGTAGTAAGAAAAACAGTTTTAATAGAATTTATCAAACTTTGCAAAAAATAACTGTATTTGCGGAGAGTAAAAAGCAGAGAGAAAACAAATAAGAAGTAAAACAAGTAAGAGTGATATATTCGACTGTGCCGAATACAAATATAAACTTTACCAAAGTGTAATTAGAAGCTTTTCTATAGAAATCTGTAATACCAGGTCGTATATGAACTTTGATATCCCTAAAATAGGCACTTATATACATATATCAAAATAATGAATTTTGACCAAGCATTAGCAAAAATCGAAAAATATGAATGCATTTTTTAGATAAAATAAATTATAATATGTTTACTTTAAATAACAATCTATTTTTAGTAACTAATGTTTGCACCGAAAACTATTAAGCCAAGAGGTCTGAGTTCGAATCCAAGATGGGCCCAAATCACAAAGTACACAAGAGATGAAACGCGACCAGAATGAGATAGCAAGTCAGCGCAAAGCTCTGTACGTCTCGTTTTCACAATCGCTCGAAAACTTAAAAAAAAAGTATATTAAATGGCTTTTTATAATATAAAACTTCATAGTATTCACTGTTTATAATGTGCTAAACAATGTTTAGCAATTATGTTTTATTTCGTGACTTTAAGGACAGTGTTTTAATTTTACTTTGTAGTGGTGGTTTTGTGAGGAAAAAATACATACATATGTACATGCTCTTCGTAATCAATTTCCAAACACTCAAATATGTAATAGCAAATCCTAAGTCAAAGAGGATTATTAGTTGACCACTTTTTACTTTTAATTTACTTTACATTATTAAATTTTTGCTGTTTCGGTGGTGGTTTTTCATAAAAACGTGTTATTTTTTGTCTTGTTTACATTTGTTTTTCGTAAAAAATGAATACTTTACACACAAACTGTCTTGAGCCATTTTCAAATGTCACTTTAACATCTCTGTGCCCAACATGAAAAATTATTTTTATTTTCTTTTTTTTTCGTTTTACTGAGTTCGGTAATTAAAATTAGCATTTTTCTAAAATTAAAATTTTTTTAAATTTTTCTGGGAGGCAGACCTGGGAACACTGATTCATTCCCATTGCTAACGAAACATAAATTAAATGTTCTGTATACTCGTTCTTCGACCTTTTTATTTAACTTTGTTAGATTCTATAAATGAGCTTAAGGTCACTCAATTCTCAATAAATATATTTTCTATTTATTGATAAATTTTGCCGATATTTCGATACTCCTTTGTGTATCTTCTTCAGGAAAATGTGTTTTCTAAATTAATTGCTTATGTCGGGACGGCGCGAACGCCATTCCCGGCTACCAAAAATTGCACGCACGAGTTATTCGCATTAGGAATAATCGCGGAGGTCAACTCAACCGAAAGTGCAATGGCCAAGCCTCACTCCGGGGGAACCGCCTTCATGATCACGGTAACCCCTACGCCAGGTAAGTATGCTTTTCTCCGCACAAACTTTACTTCTTATGCCAATAAAAATATAAACCAAATGAGTATTGTAATGGTTAATTCTGATCATTTTATATTTTGTGTGTATATACATACATATGTACATACACATTTTCATGTGCACCAGAAAACAAAGCAATGAAAAATTGTGATGGTTGTTTATGCCATTTGAAAGCATGCCGATAACACGTTTGTGTAGTACGGTGTTGTTGGGTGGATACGTTTCAAATGATACCGAGCCAAGAGCAAAAATTACAATCGCAACTACAAGCAGCAGGCGTTAGAAATTGTTTATGGAATAGTTCACTTTGCATGTACATACATACATATGTATCTCTTATTATGGAAACCATATGCATGCATGCATACATACTAACATACATACATTACATATGTATGTATTCTTTTATCATCTCAAACAAAATAAAAGAGCGGTGGTGAGAATTTATTATTTTTGACGTGATATTTAAATGTGAAATAATTTAATTTTCATTTCACTTTAAGATTTATTTAAATGCATGGTCAGTTTTTCAGTCGTAAACAAGTGTTCGCATTTGATTACATCAAAAGTATGGCTGCTGTCCATGATGGAATGCTTTCCATTCAGCAGCTGTTTTTATTGGAGGAAAAACATTATTATTAATGAAAATAAGTCATTTATTGCCGGTGATGAAAAACTTTGTAATTAAAGCCGCTTAATTATATTATTAGTATTTCATGTCCTACTATTGCTTAAAATCCCATACAAGCATCTGCATGTGTGCTTTGTTTACTTTTTAAGCGCCTTAGCAACAAGAAACACTAAAAAGATTAATGAACTGAAAGAGGCCAGAGTTGTTCATTTAATTTTCAATCAAATAAATGCTGAAAATTTTAATTTTGTACATAACTGCGAATTAAAGCTAAATGACATTTGATTAACAACTCAAAAGGTGCTGTCGAATGAAGAAGATACGCGAGAGCACGTGAAGTAATTTATTTTGAAATTTCTACATAATACATTTTTTGTGCCCTTTATTTTTTCAAATATTATTACGTTAAATGGATCTCAGAGACCTATACCTACATCTATCAACTCATATTAAGATCGAATATATTACTTTTATTCGAAATTTTCCTTTTATTCTTTTTTTTAAGGAACAAAACCAACCGGAATTAACGCGCCAAGCAACCACGCTGCCTAAACCATCCAAGCATTGCACACTCTAATATAATGTAGGGTGGTCTGTCAATAATATTTTTGGTTTCGAAATAGAGCTAAGCCATATATTCATAGGTATACTATACAAGATACCTCTATACCAGGTAGCCTTACAAGACCAGCTGACTACTGCTTTTAGCCTGAAGAACTGTCAAAACGCACAACACAAATAAAACAGTACAGTCAAAGCCCGGTATAGCGAATACTCAGTTTAACGAATATCGGATATAACGAATGGCGAAATTTTTACATTAACTGTATTATGTAGCGAATAACAAAAAAATAAATAAATCTCGATTTTACGAATGGCAAAGCAAAATACATTTAAAACATCGTTACAAATCTGCATTTACAGATTTGCCGGCACTTTCCCGTATAAGTTGTAATTTGACAAATATTCAAAACCAAAAAACTGTATAGAAAACCCCTCCCCACGGAGGCACAACTTGTTTCTACTGTATTTTCTAAAATACTTCTTGCTCACAAAATTTGAAAACGGAAATATTTAGAGAAGAAGACCACAAAACGACCTGCATTTGCAGATTTGCCGGCACTTTCCCGTATAAGTTGTAAATTGACAAATATTCAAAACCAAAAAACTGTATAGAAAACCCCTCCCCACAGAGGCACAACTTGTTTCTACTGTATTTTCTAAAATACTTCTTGCTCACAAAATTTGAAAACGGAAATATTTAGAGAAGAAGACCACAAAACGACCTGCATTTGCAGATTTGCCGGCACCTTCCCGTATAAGTTGTAAATTGACAAATATTCAAAACCAAAAAACTGTATAGAAAACCCCTCCCCGCGGAGGCACAACTTGTTTCTACTGTATTTTCTAAAATACTTCTTCCTCACAAAATTTGAAAACGGAAATATTTAGAGAAGAAGACCACAAAACGACCTGCATTTGCAGATTTGCCGGCACTTTCCCGTATAAGTTGTAAATTGACAAATATTCAAAACCAAAAAACTGTATAGAAAACCCCTCCCCACGGAGGCACAACTTGTTTCTACTGTATTTTCTAAAATACTTCTTGCTCACAAAATTTGAAAACGGAAATATTTAGAGAAGAAGACCACAAAACGACCTGCATTTGCAGATTTGCCGGCACTTTCCCGTATAAGTTGTAATTTGACAAATATTCAAAACCAAAAAACTGTATAGAAAACCCCTCCCCACGGAGGCACAACTTGTTTCTACTGTATTTTCTAAAATACTTCTTCCTCACAAAATTTGAAAACGGAAATATTTAGAGAAGAAGACCACAAAACGACCTGCATTTGCAGATTTGCCGGCACTTTCCCGTATAAGTTGTAAATTGACAAATATTCAAAACCAAAAAACTGTATAGAAAACCCCTCCCCACAGAGGCACAACTTGTTTCTACTGTATTTTCTAAAATACTTCTTGCTCACAAAATTTGAAAACGGAAATATTTAGAGAAGAAGACCACAAAACGACCTGCATTTGCAGATTTGCCGGCACCTTCCCGTATAAGTTGTAAATTGACAAATATTCAAAACCAAAAAACTGTATAGAAAACCCCTCCCCGCGGAGGCACAACTTGTTTCTACTGTATTTTCTAAAATACTTCTTCCTCACAAAATTTGAAAACGGAAATATTTAGAGAAGAAGACCACAAAACGACCTGCATTTGCAGATTTGCCGGCACTTTCCCGTATAAGTTGTAAATTGACAAATATTCAAAACCCAAAAACTGTATAGAAAACCCCTCCCCGCGGAGGCACAACTTGTTTCTACTGTATTTTCTAAAATACTTCTTGCTCACAAAATTTGAAAACGGAAATATTTAGAGAAGAAGACCACAAAACGACCTGCATTTGCAGATTTGCCGGCACTTTCCCGTATAAGTTGTAAATTGACAAATATTCAAAACCCAAAAACTGTATAGAAAACCCCTCCCCGCGGAGGCACAACTTGTTTCTACTGTATTTTCTAAAATACTTCTTGCTCACAAAATTTGAAAACGGAAATATTTAGAGAAGAAGACCACAAAACGACCTGCATTTGCAGATTTGCCGGCACCTTCCCGTATAAGTTGTAAATTGACAAATATTCAAAACCCAAAAACTGTATAGAAAACCCCTCCCCGCGGAGGCACAACTTGTTTCTACTGTATTTTCTAAAATACTTCTTGCTCACAAAATTTGAGAACGGAAATATTTAGAGAAGAAGACCACAAAACGACCTGCATTTGCAGATTTGCCGGCACTTTCCCGTATAAGTTGTAAATTGACAAATATTCAAAACCAAAAAACTGTATAGAAAACCCCTCCCCGCGGAGGCACAACTTGTTTCTACTGTATTTTCTAAAATACTTCTTCCTCACAAAATTTGAAAACGGAAATATTTAGAGAAGAAGACCACAAAACGACCTGCATTTGCAGATTTGCCGGCACTTTCCCGTATAAGTTGTAAATTGACAAATATTCAAAACCAAAAAACTGTATAGAAAACCCCTCCCCGCGGAGGCACAACTTGTTTCTACTGTATTTTCTAAAATACTTCTTGCTCACAAAATTCGAAAACGGAAATATTTAGAGAAGAAGACCACAAAACGACCTGCATTTGCAGATTTGCCGGCACTTTCCCGTATAAGTTGTAAATTGACAAATATTCAAAACCAAAAAACTGTATAGAAAACCCCTCCCCGCGGAGGCACAACTTGTTTCTACTGTATTTTCTAAAATACTTCTTGCTCACAAAATTTGAAAACGGAAATATTTAGAGAAGAAGACCACAAAACGACCTGCATTTGCAGATTTGCCGGCACTTTCCCGTATAAGTTGTAAATTGACAAATATTCAAAACCAAAAAACTGTATAGAAAACCCCTCCCCGCGGAGGCACAACTTGTTTCTACTGTATTTTCTAAAATACTTCTTGCTCACAAAATTTGAAAACGGAAATATTTAGAGAAGAAGACCACAAAACGACCTGCATTTGCAGATTTGCCGGCACTTTCCCGTATAATTTGTAAATTGACAAATATTCAAAACCAAAAAACTGTATAGAAAACCCCTCCCCGCGGAGGCACAACTTATTTCTACTGTATTTTCTAAAATACTTCTTGCTCACAAAATTTGAAAACGGAAATATTTAGAGAAGAAGACCACAAAACGACCTGCATTTGCAGATTTGCCGGCACTTTCCCGTATAAGTTGTAGATTGACAAATATTCAAAACCCAAAAACTGTATAGAAAACCCCTCCCCGCGGAGGCACAACTTGTTTCTACTGTATTTTCTAAAATACTTCTTCCTCACAAAATTTGAAAACGGAAATATTTAGAGAAGAAGACCACAAAACGACCTGCATTTGCAGATTTGCCGGCACTTTCCCGTATAATTTGTAAATTGACAAATATTCAAAACCAAAAAACTGTATAGAAAACCCCTCCCCGCGGAGGCACAACTTGTTTCTACTGTATTTTCTAAAATACTTCTTGCTCACAAAATTTGAAAACGGAAATATTTAGAGAAGAAGACCACAAAACGACCTGCATTTGCAGATTTGCCGGCACTTTCCCGTATAATTTGTAAATTGACAAATATTCAAAACCAAAAAACTGTATAGAAAACCCCTCCCCGCGGAGGCACAACTTGTTTCTACTGTATTTTCTAAAATACTTCTTGCTCACAAAATTTGAAAACGGAAATATTTAGAGAAGAAGACCACAAAACGACCTGCATTTGCAGATTTGCCGGCACTTTCCCGTATAAGTTGTAGATTGACAAATATTCAAAACCCAAAAACTGTATAGAAAACCCCTCCCCGCGGAGGCACAACTTGTTTCTACTGTATTTTCTAAAATACTTCTTCCTCACAAAATTTGAAAACGGAAATATTTAGAGAAGAAGACCACAAAACGACCTGCATTTGCAGATTTGCCGGCACTTTCCCGTATAAGTTGTAGATTGACAAATATTCAAAACCCAAAAACTGTTTAGAAAACCCCTCCCCGCGGAGGCACAACTTGTTTCTACTGTATTTTCTAAAATACTTCTTGCTCACAAAATTTGAAAACGGAAATATTTAGAGAAGAAGACCACAAAACGACCTGCATTTGCAGATTTGCCGGCACTTTCCCGTATAAGTTGTAATTTGACAAATATTCAAAACCCAAAAACTGTATAGAAAACCCCTCCCCGCGGAGGCACAACTTGTTTCTACTGTATTTTCTAAAATACTTCTTCCTCACAAAATTTGAAAACGGAAATATTTAGAGAAGAAGACCACAAAACGACCTGCATTTGCAGATTTGCCGGCACTTTCCCGTATAAGTTGTAATTTGACAAATATTCAAAACCCAAAAACTGTATAGAAAACCCCTCCCCACGGAGGCACAACTTGTTTCTACTGTATTTTCTAAAATACTTCTTCCTCACAAAATTTGAAAACGGAAATATTTAGAGAAGAAGACCACAAAACGACCTGCATTTGCAGATTTGCCGGCACTTTCCCGTATAAGTTGTAAATTGACAAATATTCAAAACCAAAAAACTGTATAGAAAACCCCTCCCCGCGGAGGCACAACTTGTTTCTACTGTATTTTCTAAAATACTTCTTGCTCACAAAATTTGAAAACGGAAATATTTAGAGAAGAAGACCACAAAACGACCTGCATTTGCAGATTTGCCGGCACTTTCCCGTATAAGTTGTAAATTGACAAATATTCAAAACCAAAAAACTGTATAGAAAACCCCTCCCCGCGGAGGCACAACTTGTTTCTACTGTATTTTCTAAAATACTTCTTGCTCACAAAATTTGAAAACGGAAATATTTAGAGAAGAAGACCACAAAACGACCTGCATTTGCAGATTTGCCGGCACTTTCCCGTATAAGTTGTAAATTGACAAATATTCAAAACCAAAAAACTGTATAGAAAACCCCTCCCCGCGGAGGCACAACTTGTTTCTACTGTATTTTCTAAAATACTTCTTGCTCACAAAATTTGAAAACGGAAATATTTAGAGAAGAAGACCACAAAACGACCTGCATTTGCAGATTTGCCGGCACTTTCCCGTATAAGTTGTAAATTGACAAATATTCAAAACCAAAAAACTGTATAGAAAACCCCTCCCCGCGGAGGCACAACTTGTTTCTACTGTATTTTCTAAAATACTTCTTGCTCACAAAATTTGAAAACGGAAATATTTAGAGAAGAAGACCACAAAACGACCTGCATTTGCAGATTTGCCGGCACTTTCCCGTATAATTTGTAAATTGACAAATATTCAAAACCAAAAAACTGTATAGAAAACCCCTCCCCGCGGAGGCACAACTTGTTTCTACTGTATTTTCTAAAATACTTCTTGCTCACAAAATTCGAAAACGGAAATATTTAGAGAAGAAGACCACAAAACGACCTGCATTTGCAGATTTGCCGGCACTTTCCCGTATAAGTTGTAAATTGACAAATATTCAAAACCAAAAAACTGTATAGAAAACCCCTCCCCGCGGAGGCACAACTTGTTTCTACTGTATTTTCTAAAATACTTCTTGCTCACAAAATTCGAAAACGGAAATATTTAGAGAAGAAGACCACAAAACGACCTGCATTTGCAGATTTGCCGGCACTTTCCCGTATAAGTTGTAAATTGACAAATATTCAAAACCAAAAAACTGTATAGAAAACCCCTCCCCGCGGAGGCACAACTTGTTTCTACTGTATTTTCTAAAATACTTCTTGCTCACAAAATTTGAAAACGGAAATATTTAGAGAAGAAGACCACAAAACGACCTGCATTTGCAGATTTGCCGGCACTTTCCCGTATAAGTTGTAAATTGACAAATATTCAAAACCAAAAAACTGTATAGAAAACCCCTCCCCGCGGAGGCACAACTTGTTTCTACTGTATTTTCTAAAATACTTCTTGCTCACAAAATTCGAAAACGGAAATATTTAGAGAAGAAGACCACAAAACGACCTGCATTTGCAGATTTGCCGGCACTTTCCCGTATAAGTTGTAAATTGACAAATATTCAAAACCAAAAAACTGTATAGAAAACCCCTCCCCGCGGAGGCACAACTTGTTTCTACTGTATTTTCTAAAATACTTCTTGCTCACAAAATTTGAAAACGGAAATATTTAGAGAAGAAGACCACAAAACGACCTGCATTTGCAGATTTGCCGGCACTTTCCCGTATAAGTTGTAAATTGACAAATATTCAAAACCAAAAAACTGTATAGAAAACCCCTCCCCGCGGAGGCACAACTTGTTTCTACTGTATTTTCTAAAATACTTCTTGCTCACAAAATTTGAAAACGGAAATATTTAGAGAAGAAGACCACAAAACGACCTGCATTTGCAGATTTGCCGGCACTTTCCCGTATAAGTTGTAAATTGACAAATATTCAAAACCAAAAAACTGTATAGAAAACCCCTCCCCGCGGAGGCACAACTTGTTTCTACTGTATTTTCTAAAATACTTCTTGCTCACAAAATTTGAAAACGGAAATATTTAGAGAAGAAGACCACAAAACGACCTGCATTTGCAGATTTGCCGGCACTTTCCCGTATAAGTTGTAAATTGACAAATATTCAAAACCAAAAAACTGTATAGAAAACCCCTCCCCGCGGAGGCACAACTTGTTTCTACTGTATTTTCTAAAATACTTCTTGCTCACAAAATTTGAAAACGGAAATATTTAGAGAAGAAGACCACAAAACGACCTGCATTTGCAGATTTGCCGGCACTTTCCCGTATAATTTGTAAATTGACAAATATTCAAAACCAAAAAACTGTATAGAAAACCCCTCCCCGCGGAAGCACAACTTATTTCTACTGTATTTTCTAAAATACTTCTTGCTCACAAAATTTGAAAACGGAAATATTTAGAGAAGAAGACCACAAAACGACCTGCATTTGCAGATTTGCCGGCACTTTCCCGTATAAGTTGTAAATTGACAAATATTCAAAACCAAAAAACTGTATAGAAAACCCCTCACCACGGAGGCACAACTTGTTTCTACTGTATTTTCTAAAATACTTCTTGCTCACAAAATTTGAAAACGGAAATATTTAGAGAAGAAGACCACAAAACGACCTGCATTTGCAGATTTGCCGGCACTTTCCCGTATAAGTTGTAAATTGACAAATATTCAAAACCAAAAAACTGTATAGAAAACCCCTCCCCGCGGAGGCACAACTTATTTCTACTGTATTTTCTAAAATACTTCTTGCTCACAAAATTTGAAAACGGAAATATTTAGAGAAGAAGACCACAAAACGACCTGCATTTGCAGATTTGCCGGCACTTTCCCGTATAAGTTGTAAATTGACAAATATTCAAAACCAAAAAACTGTATAGAAAACCCCTCCCCGCGGAGGCACAACTTGTTTCTACTGTATTTTCTAAAATACTTCTTGCTCACAAAATTTGAAAACGGAAATATTTAGAGAAGAAGACCACAAAACGACCTGCATTTGCAGATTTGCCGGCACTTTCCCGTATAATTTGTAAATTGACAAATATTCAAAACCAAAAAACTGTATAGAAAACCCCTCCCCGCGGAGGCACAACTTGTTTCTACTGTATTTTCTAAAATACTTCTTGCTCACAAAATTTGAAAACGGAAATATTTAGAGAAGAAGACCACAAAACGACCTGCATTTGCAGATTTGCCGGCACTTTCCCGTATAAGTTGTAAATTGACAAATATTCAAAACCAAAAAACTGTATAGAAAACCCCTCCCCGCGGAGGCACAACTTGTTTCTACTGTATTTTCTAAAATACTTCTTGCTCACAAAATTTGAAAACGGAAATATTTAGAGAAGAAGACCACAAAACGACCTGCATTTGCAGATTTGCCGGCACTTTCCCGTATAAGTTGTAAATTGACAAATATTCAAAACCAAAAAAACTGTATAGAAAACCCCTCCCCGCGGAGGCACAATTTGTTTCTACTGTATTTTCTAAAATACTTCTTGCTCACAAAATTTGAAAACGGAAATATTTAGAGAAGAAGACCACAAAACGACCTGCATTTGCAGATTTGCCGGCACTTTCCCGTATAAGTTGTAAATTGACAAATATTCAAAACCAAAAAACTGTATAGAAAACCCCTCCCCGCGGAGGCACAACTTGTTTCTACTGTATTTTCTAAAATACTTCTTGCTCACAAAATTTGAAAACGGAAATATTTAGAGAAGAAGACCACAAAACGACCTGCATTTGCAGATTTGCCGGCACTTTCCCGTATAAGTTGTAAATTGACAAATATTCAAAACCAAAAAAACTGTATAGAAAACCCCTCCCCGCGGAGGCACAATTTGTTTCTACTGTATTTTCTAAAATACTTCTTGCTCACAAAATTTGAAAACGGAAATATTTAGAGAAGAAGACCACAAAACGACCTGCATTTGCAGATTTGCCGGCACTTTCCCGTATAAGTTGTAAATTGACAAATATTCAAAACCAAAAAACTGTATAGAAAACCCCTCCCCGCAGAGGCACAACTTGTTTCTACTGTATTTTCTAAAATACTTCTTGCTCACAAAATTTGAAAACGGAAATATTTAGAGAAGAAGACCACAAAACGACCTGCATTTGCAGATTTGCCGGCACTTTCCCGTATAAGTTGTAAATTGACAAATATTCAAAACCAAAAAACTGTATAGAAAACCCCTCCCCGCGGAGGCACAACTTATTTCTACTGTATTTTCTAAAATACTTCTTGCTCACAAAATTTGAAAACGGAAATATTTAGAGAAGAAGACCACAAAACGACCTGCATTTGCAGATTTGCCGGCACTTTCCCGTATAAGTTGTAAATTGACAAATATTCAAAACCAAAAAACTGTATAGAAAACCCCTCCCCGCGGAGGCACAACTTGTTTCTACTGTATTTTCTAAAATACTTCTTGCTCACAAAATTTGAAAACGGAAATATTTAGAGAAGAAGACCACAAAACGACCTGCATTTGCAGATTTGCCGGCACTTTCCCGTATAAGTTGTAAATTGACAAATATTCAAAACCAAAAAACTGTATAGAAAACCCCTCCCCGCGGAGGCACAACTTATTTCTACTGTATTTTCTAAAATACTTCTTGCTCACAAAATTTGAAAACGGAAATATTTAGAGAAGAAGACCACAAAACGACCTGCATTTGCAGATTTGCCAGCACTTTCCCGTATAAGTTGTAATTTGACAAATATTCAAAACCAAAAAACTGTATAGAAAACCCCTCCCCGCGGAGGCACAACTTGTTTCTACTGTATTTTCTAAAATACTTCTTGCTCACAAAATTTGAAAACGGAAATATTTAGAGAAGAAGACCACAAAACGACCTGCATTTGCAGATTTGCCGGCACTTTCCCGTATAAGTTGTAAATTGACAAATATTCAAAACCAAAAAACTGTATAGAAAACCCCTCCCCGCGGAGGCACAACTTGTTTCTACTGTATTTTCTAAAATACTTCTTGCTCACAAAATTTGAAAACGGAAATATTTAGAGAAGAAGACCACAAAACGACCTGCATTTGCAGATTTGCCGGCACTTTCCCGTATAATTTGTAAATTGACAAATATTCAAAACCAAAAAACTGTATAGAAAACCCCTCCCCGCGGAGGCACAACTTATTTCTACTGTATTTTCTAAAATACTTCTTGCTCACAAAATTTGAAAACGGAAATATTTAGAGAAGAAGACCACAAAACGACCTGCATTTGCAGATTTGCCGGCACTTTCCCGTATAAGTTGTAAATTGACAAATATTCAAAACCAAAAAAACTGTATAGAAAACCCCTCCCCGCGGAGGCACAACTTGTTTCTACTGTATTTTCTAAAATACTTCTTGCTCACAAAATTTGAAAACGGAAATATTTAGAGAAGAAGACCACAAAACGACCTGCATTTGCAGATTTGCCGGCACTTTCCCGTATAAGTTGTAAATTGACAAATATTCAAAACCAAAAAACTGTATAGAAAACCCCTCCCCGCAGAGGCACAACTTGTTTCTACTGTATTTTCTAAAATACTTCTTGCTCACAAAATTTTAAAACGGAAATATTTAGAGAAGAAGACCACAAAACGACCTGCATTTGCAGATTTGCCGGCACTTTCCCGTATAAGTTGTAAATTGACAAATATTCAAAACCAAAAAACTGTATAGAAAACCCCTCCCCGCGGAGGCACAACTTGTTTCTACTGTATTTTCTAAAATACTTCTTGCTCACAAAATTTGAAAACGGAAATATTTAGAGAAGAAGACCACAAAACGACCTGCATTTGCAGATTTGCCGGCACTTTCCCGTATAAGTTGTAAATTGACAAATATTCAAAACCAAAAAACTGTATAGAAAACCCCTCCCCGCGGAGGCACAACTTGTTTCTACTGTATTTTCTAAAATACTTCTTGCTCACAAAATTTGAAAACGGAAATATTTAGAGAAGAAGACCACAAAACGACCTGCATTTGCAGATTTGCCGGCACTTTCCCGTGTAAGTTGTAAATTGACAAATATTCAAAACCAAAAAACTGTATAGAAAACCCCTCCCCGCAGAGGCACAACTTGTTTCTACTGTATTTTCTAAAATACTTCTTGCTCACAAAATTTGAAAACGGAAATATTTAGAGAAGAAGACCACAAAACGACCTGCATTTGCAGATTTGCCGGCACTTTCCCGTATAAGTTGTAAATTGACAAATATTCAAAACCAAAAAACTGTATAGAAAACCCCACCCCGCGGAGGCACAACTTGTTTCTACTGTATTTTCTAAAATACTTCTTGCTCACAAAATTTGAAAACGGAAATATTTAGAGAAGAAGACCACAAAACGACCTGCATTTGCAGATTTGCCGGCACTTTCCCGTATAAGTTGTAAATTGACAAATATTCAAAACCAAAAAACTGTATAGAAAACCCCTCCCCGCGGAGGCACAACTTGTTTCTACTGTATTTTCTAAAATACTTCTTGCTCACAAAATTTGAAAACGGAAATATTTAGAGAAGAAGACCACAAAACGACCTGCATTTGCAGATTTGCCGGCACTTTCCCGTATAAGTTGTAAATTGACAAATATTCAAAACCAAAAAACTGTATAGAAAACCCCTCCCCGCGGAGGCACAACTTGTTTCTACTGTATTTTCTAAAATACTTCTTGCTCACAAAATTTGAAAACGGAAATATTTAGAGAAGAAGACCACAAAACGACCTGCATTTGCAGATTTGCCGGCACTTTCCCGTATAAGTTGTAAATTGACAAATATTCAAAACCAAAAAACTGTATAGAAAACCCCTCCCCGCGGAGGCACAACTTGTTTCTACTGTATTTTCTAAAATACTTCTTGCTCACAAAATTTGAAAACGGAAATATTTAGAGAAGAAGACCACAAAACGACCTGCATTTGCAGATTTGCCGGCACTTTCCCGTATAAGTTGTAAATTGACAAATATTCAAAACCAAAAAAACTGTATAGAAAACCCCTCCCCGCGGAGGCACAATTTGTTTCTACTGTATTTTCTAAAATACTTCTTGCTCACAAAATTTGAAAACGGAAATATTTAGAGAAGAAGACCACAAAACGACCTGCATTTGCAGATTTGCCGGCACTTTCCCGTATAAGTTGTAAATTGACAAATATTCAAAACCAAAAAACTGTATAGAAAACCCCTCCCCGCAGAGGCACAACTTGTTTCTACTGTATTTTCTAAAATACTTCTTGCTCACAAAATTTTAAAACGGAAATATTTAGAGAAGAAGACCACAAAACGACCTGCATTTGCAGATTTGCCGGCACTTTCCCGTATAAGTTGTAAATTGACAAATATTCAAAACCAAAAAACTGTATAGAAAACCCCTCCCCGCGGAGGCACAACTTGTTTCTACTGTATTTTCTAAAATACTTCTTGCTCACAAAATTTGAAAACGGAAATATTTAGAGAAGAAGACCACAAAACGACCTGCATTTGCAGATTTGCCGGCACTTTCCCGTATAAGTTGTAAATTGACAAATATTCAAAACCAAAAAACTGTATAGAAAACCCCTCCCCGCGGAGGCACAACTTGTTTCTACTGTATTTTCTAAAATACTTCTTGCTCACAAAATTTTAAAACGGAAATATTTAGAGAAGAAGACCACAAAACGACCTGCATTTGCAGATTTGCCGGCACTTTCCCGTATAAGTTGTAAATTGACAAATATTCAAAACCAAAAAACTGTATAGAAAACCCCTCCCCGCGGAGGCACAACTTGTTTCTACTGTATTTTCTAAAATACTTCTTGCTCACAAAATTTGAAAACGGAAATATTTAGAGAAGAAGACCACAAAACGACCTGCATTTGCAGATTTGCCGGCACTTTCCCGTATAAGTTGTAAATTGACAAATATTCAAAACCAAAAAACTGTATAGAAAACCCCTCCCCGCGGAGGCACAACTTGTTTCTACTGTATTTTCTAAAATACTTCTTGCTCACAAAATTTGAAAACGGAAATATTTAGAGAAGAAGACCACAAAACGACCTGCATTTGCAGATTTGCCGGCACTTTCCCGTATAAGTTGTAAATTGACAAATATTCAAAACCAAAAAACTGTATAGAAAACCCCTCCCCGCGGAGGCACAACTTGTTTCTACTGTATTTTCTAAAATACTTCTTGCTCACAAAATTTGAAAACGGAAATATTTAGAGAAGAAGACCACAAAACGACCTGCATTTGCAGATTTGCCGGCACTTTCCCGTATAAGTTGTAAATTGACAAATATTCAAAACCAAAAAACTGTATAGAAAACCCCTCCCCGCGGAGGCACAACTTGTTTCTACTGTATTTTCTAAAATACTTCTTGCTCACAAAATTTGAAAACGGAAATATTTAGAGAAGAAGACCACAAAACGACCTGCATTTGCAGATTTGCCGGCACTTTCCCGTATAAGTTGTAAATTGACAAATATTCAAAACCAAAAAACTGTATAGAAAACCCCTCCCCGCGGAGGCACAACTTATTTCTACTGTATTTTCTAAAATACTTCTTGCTCACAAAATTTGAAAACGGAAATATTTAGAGAAGAAGACCACAAAACGACCTGCATTTGCAGATTTGCCGGCACTTTCCCGTATAAGTTGTAAATTGACAAATATTCAAAACCAAAAAACTGTATAGAAAACCCCTCCCCGCAGAGGCACAACTTGTTTCTACTGTATTTTCTAAAATACTTCTTGCTCACAAAATTTGAAAACGGAAATATTTAGAGAAGAAGACCACAAAACGACCTGCATTTGCAGATTTGCCGGCACTTTCCCGTATAAGTTGTAAATTGACAAATATTCAAAACCAAAAAACTGTATAGAAAACCCCTCCCCGCGGAGGCACAACTTATTTCTACTGTATTTTCTAAAATACTTCTTGCTCACAAAATTTGAAAACGGAAATATTTAGAGAAGAAGACCACAAAACGACCTGCATTTGCAGATTTGCCGGCACTTTCCCGTATAAGTTGTAAATTGACAAATATTCAAAACCAAAAAACTGTATAGAAAACCCCTCCCCGCAGAGGCACAACTTGTTTCTACTGTATTTTCTAAAATACTTCTTGCTCACAAAATTTTAAAACGGAAATATTTAGAGAAGAAGACCACAAAACGACCTGCATTTGCAGATTTGCCGGCACTTTCCCGTATAAGTTGTAAATTGACAAATATTCAAAACCAAAAAACTGTATAGAAAACCCCTCCCCGCGGAGGCACAACTTATTTCTACTGTATTTTCTAAAATACTTCTTGCTCACAAAATTTGAAAACGGAAATATTTAGAGAAGAAGACCACAAAACGACCTGCATTTGCAGATTTGCCGGCACTTTCCCGTATAAGTTGTAAATTGACAAATATTCAAAACCAAAAAACTGTATAGAAAACCCCTCCCCGCGGAGGCACAACTTATTTCTACTGTATTTTCTAAAATACTTCTTGCTCACAAAATTTGAAAACGGAAATATTTAGAGAAGAA
This sequence comes from Sturmia bella, assembly GCA_963662145.1. Classification (NCBI taxonomy): domain Eukaryota; kingdom Metazoa; phylum Arthropoda; class Insecta; order Diptera; family Tachinidae; genus Sturmia; species Sturmia bella. Next base: position 47,174,116 of record OY759171.1, on the reverse strand, counting down.
GACCACAAAACGACCTGCATTTGCAGATTTGCCGGCACTTTCCCGTATAAGTTGTAAATTGACAAATATTCAAAACCAAAAAACTGTATAGAAAACCCCTCCCCGCGGAGGCACAACTTATTTCTACTGTATTTTCTAAAATACTTCTTGCTCACAAAATTTGAAAACGGAAATATTTAGAGAAGAAGACCACAAAACGACCTGCATTTGCAGATTTGCCGGCACTTTCCCGTATAAGTTGTAAATTGACAAATATTCAAAACCAAAAAACTGTATAGAAAACCCCTCCCCGCGGAGGCACAACTTATTTCTACTGTATTTTCTAAAATACTTCTTGCTCACAAAATTTGAAAACGGAAATATTTAGAGAAGAAGACCACAAAACGACCTGCATTTGCAGATTTGCCGGCACTTTCCCGTATAAGTTGTAAATTGACAAATATTCAAAACCAAAAAACTGTATAGAAAACCCCTCCCCGCGGAGGCACAACTTGTTTCTACTGTATTTTCTAAAATACTTCTTGCTCACAAAATTTGAAAACGGAAATATTTAGAGAAGAAGACCACAAAACGACCTGCATTTGCAGATTTGCCGGCACTTTCCCGTATAAGTTGTAAATTGACAAATATTCAAAACCAAAAAACTGTATAGAAAACCCCTCCCCGCGGAGGCACAACTTATTTCTACTGTATTTTCTAAAATACTTCTTGCTCACAAAATTTGAAAACGGAAATATTTAGAGAAGAAGACCACAAAACGACCTGCATTTGCAGATTTGCCAGCACTTTCCCGTATAAGTTGTAATTTGACAAATATTCAAAACCAAAAAACTGTATAGAAAACCCCTCCCCGCGGAGGCACAACTTGTTTCTACTGTATTTTCTAAAATACTTCTTGCTCACAAAATTTGAAAACGGAAATATTTAGAGAAGAAGACCACAAAACGACCTGCATTTGCAGATTTGCCGGCACTTTCCCGTATAAGTTGTAAATTGACAAATATTCAAAACCAAAAAACTGTATAGAAAACCCCTCCCCGCGGAGGCACAACTTGTTTCTACTGTATTTTCTAAAATACTTCTTGCTCACAAAATTTGAAAACGGAAATATTTAGAGAAGAAGACCACAAAACGACCTGCATTTGCAGATTTGCCGGCACTTTCCCGTATAATTTGTAAATTGACAAATATTCAAAACCAAAAAACTGTATAGAAAACCCCTCCCCGCGGAGGCACAACTTATTTCTACTGTATTTTCTAAAATACTTCTTGCTCACAAAATTTGAAAACGGAAATATTTAGAGAAGAAGACCACAAAACGACCTGCATTTGCAGATTTGCCGGCACTTTCCCGTATAAGTTGTAAATTGACAAATATTCAAAACCAAAAAACTGTATAGAAAACCCCTCCCCGCGGAGGCACAACTTATTTCTACTGTATTTTCTAAAATACTTCTTGCTCACAAAATTTGAAAACGGAAATATTTAGAGAAGAAGACCACAAAACGACCTGCATTTGCAGATTTGCCGGCACTTTCCCGTATAAGTTGTAAATTGACAAATATTCAAAACCAAAAAACTGTATAGAAAACCCCTCCCCGCGGAGGCACAACTTGTTTCTACTGTATTTTCTAAAATACTTCTTGCTCACAAAATTTGAAAACGGAAATATTTAGAGAAGAAGACCACAAAACGACCTGCATTTGCAGATTTGCCGGCACTTTCCCGTATAAGTTGTAATTTGACAAATATTCAAAACCCAAAAACTGTATAGAAAACCCCTCCCCGCGGAGGCACAACTTGTTTCTACTGTATTTTCTAAAATACTTCTTCCTCACAAAATTTGAAAACGGAAATATTTAGAGAAGAAGACCACAAAACGACCTGCATTTGCAGATTTGCCGGCACTTTCCCGTATAAGTTGTAATTTGACAAATATTCAAAACCCAAAAACTGTATAGAAAACCCCTCCCCGCGGAGGCACAACTTGTTTCTACTGTATTTTCTAAAATACTTCTTCCTCACAAAATTTGAAAACGGAAATATTTAGAGAAGAAGACCACAAAACGACCTGCATTTGCAGATTTGCCGGCACTTTCCCGTATAAGTTGTAATTTGACAAATATTCAAAACCCAAAAACTGTATAGAAAACCCCTCCCCACGGAGGCACAACTTGTTTCTACTGTATTTTCTAAAATACTTCTTCCTCACAAAATTTGAAAACGGAAATATTTAGAGAAGAAGACCACAAAACGACCTGCATTTGCAGATTTGCCGGCACTTTCCCGTATAAGTTGTAAATTGACAAATATTCAAAACCAAAAAACTGTATAGAAAACCCCTCCCCGCGGAGGCACAACTTGTTTCTACTGTATTTTCTAAAATACTTCTTCCTCACAAAATTTGAAAACGGAAATATTTAGAGAAGAAGACCACAAAACGACCTGCATTTGCAGATTTGCCGGCACTTTCCCGTATAAGTTGTAATTTGACAAATATTCAAAACCCAAAAACTGTATAGAAAACCCCTCCCCACGGAGGCACAACTTGTTTCTACTGTATTTTCTAAAATACTTCTTCCTCACAAAATTTGAAAACGGAAATATTTAGAGAAGAAGACCACAAAACGACCTGCATTTGCAGATTTGCCGGCACTTTCCCGTATAAGTTGTAGATTGACAAATATTCAAAACCCAAAAACTGTATAGAAAACCCCTCCCCGCGGAGGCACAACTTGTTTCTACTGTATTTTCTAAAATACTTCTTCCTCACAAAATTTGAAAACGGAAATATTTAGAGAAGAAGACCACAAAACGACCTGCATTTGCAGATTTGCCGGCACTTTCCCGTATAAGTTGTAGATTGACAAATATTCAAAACCCAAAAACTGTATAGAAAACCCCTCCCCGCGGAGGCACAACTTGTTTCTACTGTATTTTCTAAAATACTTCTTGCTCACAAAATTTGAAAACGGAAATATTTAGAGAAGAAGACCACAAAACGACCTGCATTTGCAGATTTGCCGGCACTTTCCCGTATAAGTTGTAATTTGACAAATATTCAAAACCCAAAAACTGTATAGAAAACCCCTCCCCGCGGAGGCACAACTTGTTTCTACTGTATTTTCTAAAATACTTCTTCCTCACAAAATTTGAAAACGGAAATATTTAGAGAAGAAGACCACAAAACGACCTGCATTTGCAGATTTGCCGGCACTTTCCCGTATAAGTTGTAGATTGACAAATATTCAAAACCCAAAAACTGTATAGAAAACCCCTCCCCGCGGAGGCACAACTTGTTTCTACTGTATTTTCTAAAATACTTCTTGCTCACAAAATTTGAAAACGGAAATATTTAGAGAAGAAGACCACAAAACGACCTGCATTTGCAGATTTGCCGGCACTTTCCCGTATAAGTTGTAATTTGACAAATATTCAAAACCCAAAAACTGTATAGAAAACCCCTCCCCGCGGAGGCACAACTTGTTTCTACTGTATTTTCTAAAATACTTCTTCCTCACAAAATTTGAAAACGGAAATATTTAGAGAAGAAGACCACAAAACGACCTGCATTTGCAGATTTGCCGGCACTTTCCCGTATAAGTTGTAGATTGACAAATATTCAAAACCCAAAAACTGTATAGAAAACCCCTCCCCGCGGAGGCACAACTTGTTTCTACTGTATTTTCTAAAATACTTCTTGCTCACAAAATTTGAAAACGGAAATATTTAGAGAAGAAGATCACAAAACGACCTGCATTTGCAGATTTGCCGGCACTTTCCCGTATAAGTTGTAATTTGACAAATATTCAAAACCCAAAAACTGTATAGAAAACCCCTCCCCACGGAGGCACAACTTGTTTCTACTGTATTTTCTAAAATACTTCTTCCTCACAAAATTTGAAAACGGAAATATTTAGAGAAGAAGACCACAAAACGACCTGCATTTGCAGATTTGCCGGCACTTTCCCGTATAAGTTGTAGATTGACAAATATTCAAAACCCAAAAACTGTATAGAAAACCCCTCCCCGCGGAGGCACAACTTGTTTCTACTGTATTTTCTAAAATACTTCTTCCTCACAAAATTTGAAAACGGAAATATTTAGAGAAGAAGACCACAAAACGACCTGCATTTGCAGATTTGCCGGCACTTTCCCGTATAAGTTGTAGATTGACAAATATTCAAAACCCAAAAACTGTATAGAAAACCCCTCCCCGCGGAGGCACAACTTGTTTCTACTGTATTTTCTAAAATACTTCTTCCTCACAAAATTTGAAAACGGAAATATTTAGAGAAGAAGACCACAAAACGACCTGCATTTGCAGATTTGCCGGCACTTTCCCGTATAAGTTGTAGATTGACAAATATTCAAAACCCAAAAACTGTATAGAAAACCCCTCCCCGCGGAGGCACAACTTGTTTCTACTGTATTTTCTAAAATACTTCTTGCTCACAAAATTTGAAAACGGAAATATTTAGAGAAGAAGACCACAAAACGACCTGCATTTGCAGATTTGCCGGCACTTTCCCGTATAAGTTGTAGATTGACAAATATTCAAAACCCAAAAACTGTATAGAAAACCCCTCCCCGCGGAGGCACAACTTGTTTCTACTGTATTTTCTAAAATACTTCTTGCTCACAAAATTTGAAAACGGAAATATTTAGAGAAGAAGACCACAAAACGACCTGCATTTGCAGATTTGCCGGCACTTTCCCGTATAAGTTGTAATTTGACAAATATTCAAAACCCAAAAACTGTATAGAAAACCCCTCCCCGCGGAGGCACAACTTGTTTCTACTGTATTTTCTAAAATACTTCTTGCTCACAAAATTTGAAAACGGAAATATTTAGAGAAGAAGACCACAAAACGACCTGCATTTGCAGATTTGCCGGCACTTTCCCGTATAAGTTGTAATTTGACAAATATTCAAAACCCAAAAACTGTATGGAAAACCCCTCCCCGCGGAGGCACAACTTGTTTCTACTGTATTTTCTAAAATACTTCTTCCTCACAAAATTTGAAAACGGAAATATTTAGAGAAGAAGACCACAAAACGACCTGCATTTGCAGATTTGCCGGCACTTTCCCGTATAAGTTGTAATTTGACAAATATTCAAAACCCAAAAACTGTATAGAAAACCCCTCCCCGCGGAGGCACAACTTGTTTCTACTGTATTTTCTAAAATACTTCTTCCTCACAAAATTTGAAAACGGAAATATTTAGAGAAGAAGACCACAAAACGACCTGCATTTGCAGATTTGCCGGCACTTTCCCGTATAAGTTGTAATTTGACAAATATTCAAAACCCAAAAACTGTATAGAAAACCCCTCCCCGCGGAGGCACAACTTGTTTCTACTGTATTTTCTAAAATACTTCTTCCTCACAAAATTTGAAAACGGAAATATTTAGAGAAGAAGACCACAAAACGACCTGCATTTGCAGATTTGCCGGCACTTTCCCGTATAAGTTGTAAATTGACAAATATTCAAAACCAAAAAACTGTATAGAAAACCCCTCCCCGCGGAGGCACAACTTGTTTCTACTGTATTTTCTAAAATACTTCTTGCTCACAAAATTTGAAAACGGAAATATTTAGAGAAGAAGACCACAAAACGACCTGCATTTGCAGATTTGCCGGCACTTTCCCGTATAAGTTGTAAATTGACAAATATTCAAAACCAAAAAACTGTATAGAAAACCCCTCCCCGCGGAGGCACAACTTGTTTCTACTGTATTTTCTAAAATACTTCTTGCTCACAAAATTTGAAAACGGAAATATTTAGAGAAGAAGACCACAAAACGACCTGCATTTGCAGATTTGCCGGCACTTTCCCGTATAAGTTGTAAATTGACAAATATTCAAAACCAAAAAACTGTATAGAAAACCCCTCCCCGCGGAGGCACAACTTGTTTCTACTGTATTTTCTAAAATACTTCTTGCTCACAAAATTTGAAAACGGAAATATTTAGAGAAGAAGACCACAAAACGACCTGCATTTGCAGATTTGCCGGCACTTTCCCGTATAAGTTGTAAATTGACAAATATTCAAAACCAAAAAACTGTATAGAAAACCCCTCCCCGCGGAGGCACAACTTGTTTCTACTGTATTTTCTAAAATACTTCTTGCTCACAAAATTTGAAAACGGAAATATTTAGAGAAGAAGACCACAAAACGACCTGCATTTGCAGATTTGCCGGCACTTTCCCGTATAAGTTGTAAATTGACAAATATTCAAAACCAAAAAACTGTATAGAAAACCCCTCCCCGCGGAGGCACAACTTGTTTCTACTGTATTTTCTAAAATACTTCTTGCTCACAAAATTTGAAAACGGAAATATTTAGAGAAGAAGACCACAAAACGACCTGCATTTGCAGATTTGCCGGCACTTTCCCGTATAAGTTGTAAATTGACAAATATTCAAAACCAAAAAACTGTATAGAAAACCCCTCCCCGCGGAGGCACAACTTGTTTCTACTGTATTTTCTAAAATACTTCTTGATCACAAAATTTGAAAACGGAAATATTTAGAGAAGAAGACCACAAAACGACCTGCATTTGCAGATTTGCCGGCACTTTCCCGTATAAGTTGTAAATTGACAAATATTCAAAACCAAAAAACTGTATAGAAAACCCCTCCCCGCGGAGGCACAACTTGTTTCTACTGTATTTTCTAAAATACTTCTTGCTCACAAAATTTGAAAACGGAAATATTTAGAGAAGAAGACCACAAAACGACCTGCATTTGCAGATTTGCCGGCACTTTCCCGTATAAGTTGTAAATTGACAAATATTCAAAACCAAAAAACTGTATAGAAAACCCCTCCCCGCGGAGGCACAACTTGTTTCTACTGTATTTTCTAAAATACTTCTTGCTCACAAAATTTGAAAACGGAAATATTTAGAGAAGAAGACCACAAAACGACCTGCATTTGCAGATTTGCCGGCACTTTCCCGTATAAGTTGTAAATTGACAAATATTCAAAACCAAAAAACTGTATAGAAAACCCCTCCCCGCGGAGGCACAACTTGTTTCTACTGTATTTTCTAAAATACTTCTTGCTCACAAAATTTGAAAACGGAAATATTTAGAGAAGAAGACCACAAAACGACCTGCATTTGCAGATTTGCCGGCACTTTCCCGTATAAGTTGTAAATTGACAAATATTCAAAACCAAAAAACTGTATAGAAAACCCCTCCCCGCGGAGGCACAACTTGTTTCTACTGTATTTTCTAAAATACTTCTTGCTCACAAAATTTGAAAACGGAAATATTTAGAGAAGAAGACCACAAAACGACCTGCATTTGCAGATTTGCCGGCACTTTCCCGTATAAGTTGTAAATTGACAAATATTCAAAACCAAAAAACTGTATAGAAAACCCCTCCCCGCGGAGGCACAACTTGTTTCTACTGTATT